>CM032386.1:9068337-9668337 GCA_019049475.1 Eueides isabella | reverse complement strand
AGTATATTACTCAATTGGAGATAATAAAATTCTGAAATTAGGAGTAAGCTTCTTAGGATCACAAATAGAACATTTTATATAGGAATAGGAAAAAAAGTACTTTTACAGTCCCAATGATGTTATGGTAAGAGTCATAAAGTTTACATATCTGATGGTAAGAGATTAGCACCAGAGGAGCTACAGGCGCGTTGCCGGCCTTTAAGGAGGAGATAGGCGTGCTTTTTGAGGTTACCCATGTCGTATCGACCTGGAAAAACTGCCGCAGGTAGGCCATTACACCGAAGAGATTGGGACGGTCCTAACGATTCGAACGGCTCTACGTTGTTCAACGTGATATTGGGGTGTACCAGACCTGAGGAGAGATCTTATACATGTACATTTAGCATCTCTGTTGTCAAACATAGCAAGATTAACCTTAGCCTCGGGATCGGAGAGCTGGTGCATGGGGCCGGTGAGGAAGGCGTCCAGCACGGCCTGGTCGGGGTGCTGCGCCGCGAGCTCGCCCAGGGCGTTAATGGCCGCCACGCGCACCACTATGCTCGCGTCGCGGCAGAGGCCCACTAGCAACTATGATACGTCGTAAATGGACTTAGTTATTGTTGTACATACAACTTTACTATATTTGTTATTATATCACTTGTGTTAATATTTACTAATTAAAAATCTAAGTTTTACATTACTAAATTTTATTAACTTACTTGCTGAGCTTCACGCTGTACCCCGGACATGGCAGGGTAGAGGAAACTTGAAAACCTAGTGTTAAGATATTCATTTCCGTTCTTCAGTTTCCGCCAAATTGAAACATTCGTATTGCGTGGCGGAACTCAACACCGCGATTGCCTTTACCTTGTTACCAGAGCGAAGAAATAAAAATAATAAATTTTTACATTGAAAATATTAAATATTTGATTTTCTCGAGTGAATATCGAACCCACAACTTATCGCGTTTAGAGTCACTTACTTGTACCTCTGCGCCACTACATTTACTCTCAATAACCAATTTCTCTATTTCACCAGTTTGTAATCTGATGTTGATTTTGTAATTATTTTTATTGTGCAATCACAAAAGAAATTTAAATAAAATATCATACTGCATAATCAGAAGCAAGTGGTGTTTTCCCACAGTTGTATGTGTTGATAATGAGTCGTTGCAGCAAAGTCACAGCGGTCTTGCGGACGACAGCGCGGTCGTCGCAAACGCAGCGCGCCGCGACTGCCGACAGACGAGACACCTCGCCTTCGCCATTTAGTTCCTGTTGCGCGTAACATTAGAAACATTACTTTTTTAGAGAACATATAGAAAATTTGAACGTGGGGAAAGTTTGAATTTGAGCCCGCGCCTCTTTTACGCCGTGTGATTCCGGCTTAGAATAGGAACACCCTGGTACTGATGGTGTCGTAAGAGGCGACTAAAGTGTGTATGGTAGAGTCACGTTGCCAGTAATGGCAACACGCATGGGCAGACTCGACCGGATCATTACCACCCCCGGCATTTAAGACCGGCGTTAAGTAGTGGCTTTGGCCAATGCCTTTCGCATTAGGTAATGCCGGGCCCCGGTGCCCCTTCCACCTCTGGAGTGACTCGGGGTCGTGGGCGACGGTGATCACTTACCATCAGGTGACCCGTACGCTCGTTTGCCGTCTTTTCCATAAAAAAAAAACCACACTCTGATCAACTAATCCATACGTTCTTTTGCTATTGAAACCGAAGAACGAATGGAATAAATGTTCAAAGCATTAAGCGTTTTCTAAATAAGTTTGTGTGTGTGTGGAATATTACTTTAAATATGTTATAAAATAATAAATATTTTTCAATTTTACGTTGCGGCCCGTACGCGGTAGAGTAAAGGTAGAAGGTACCTAGTGTTTAGGCACTCCGTTCCCCACTTTTTTCAGTAGCCGAAAGAAACAAGACAAAGCGACATTTACAAGTAGGAGAAGGGACTTCACTATCACATTGAATTAACAAAGTCTACATTATAAATTTACAAACGCCTACTAAATACACATTTTAATATCTAATGTTAGTGTAAATATTTTTTTTTATATTTTAGCTTATAATTTTTATCATAAAAATGTAATATGCAGTCTATCTAACACTACCTTCCTGAAACTGCACCGTAGGGTAGCGTTATGTAACGTAATGATTTAATAAATTATTCTCCTTTCTCTAATTGCCAAAGAAAAAGCGGCGAAGCTCGTGGCAACTCACTCAACATAAAATAGTTTAACACAGGAAAGCTAAATGAATATTGTTATAAATACAAATATACCTTGACAGCTCGCAGTAGCGGCGGGGGGGCGGAGGGCAGGCAGTCGGCGAGCACGGCCAGCGCGCGCGTGCGCAGCGTGCCCGACACGTCGTGCACGCGCTCGTACACGGCGCGCAGCACCTCCCCGTGCGCTACGGTGTGCGAGCGCTCGCGCAACAAGCCCGTCGTCTCCTCGTCTTGCGTGGTATCCTGCTCATTATTTTATACTAATTTAGCGGCATTTGAACACGCGGGACCGAGAAGAAGAACCGTTCAAATTAGTATACGTTGTCTAAAAAACAAAGTTTCTTTCATAAATGTAGATGGACCATAAAATTAGTAAAACATTATTTTATAATTTATAAGGCTACAATGGCAGTATGCGTGACGGTTGTGGTCTCGGTGAGTTGTCACACGACAAAGGACGGCGTTTAGTTCTACCATTCTACACACAACAAAAATAAACACAGTTTGCTAGAATCGCTCTGTCTACCCTTCCACATATGTATATTGTCAATATGAAAAATAAGATTTCAAGAAGCAATTCGTATATAGTAAATACATAGAATACAAATACTATATAAAGTGTATAATTATTATGTACATTTTATAATAAGAAAAAATAATTAAGTGTCCCATTGTAAAGAGGACGTTTGGGGTTCGATTTTACATTACTCCCCGATCTAATAAGACAAAAGTGACCAATTAAAATTTGTGCACAGTATATGTAAAAATTATAAACATGGCGTTACGAAGTTAATTTAGATAAAAATGTTAATAATTACGTCCAAACTGTCTTGGCTGCTTTCATCGGAAGTGTTTGTAAATTCACCTGATGTGTTGGGTGTTGACTCTTCATTATTCTGACTTTCTGATGTTGCTAATAGATTATTCTCTGTCTCGTTCTTACCTTTATCTTATAATCGAGTAAATAAATTATTATTAATGTCGAAATAATAAAAATTACTAAAATAATAATAAAAAAAATACGAAAGTATCTTATTGACTATAAGTACTCAATAAAACAATCTAAATATGAAAATCCTATTCATATTAAACAAGGTAATCAAATCCCACGTTCTCCAAGGACATATTAATATTTTTACATATTAACACCATAACAAAACAGTAGTTTCTGAGACTATCGTATAGAACCACACAAACAGTTGCCCTTTAAAATTTTGAGTAAAATAGAAGTTGTTATATATATTACCTTCAATGGAATTAAGTTGTTCATTATTTTCGTGACACTGATCGGACCTAACCAACTCTGGATCATTGTTTAATAACTTGGCCAACATTTCCTAAAATTTAATAATTAAAATATTATCACACTAGCGATCCGCTCGCGGCTCCACAATTATTTCTTTAAAAATATGAATAATTTTTGTGTTTTAATACCATGGTCAGTTTTAAACCAATATATTTATAAAAAAAAGTTTCAGTCAATTCAATAAATAATTATTTTGTAGCGATTTTCTCAAATGAAATACGTTTAATAAATATTTATTTATACATTGATTTAAATAACTTTTACTGTTTGTTACATTAAATGTTAATTGTAGTTTGCCAAAATAAAATAGTGAAAATTATTGTAAATTAGCGTGCACAAACCCATACAAGCAGACCAAAAATCTTATAATAACTGTTCATCGTTTCATTACATTGATAAATATCCATATCCATAACAAAGAATTTTCTCATACACAACCATAATATATATATATATATATATATATATATATATATATATATATATATATATATATATATATTATATATATATATATATATATATATATATATATATATATGTATATATATATATATATATATATATATATATATATATATATATATATATATATATATATATATATATATAAAAAACAGTAATAGAATACTTTACATATATAGGTAGTAAATAAATGCATTGTAATACATACCAAAGCAATTTGTCTATGAGCAACTTTTGCAGTTGCTGAGAGTGTAAGCAGCCATTTTACAAAATTCTTATACGTTTTTCCAGTTAACATACTCATTAAACCCACTATAAGGGACACCCGCGCTGATCGTACTTCTGCACGCTCCTAAGTTAAAACCAAAATATATCCGTAATTAATGGCAGGTTTTATATTTGCCTTAAAATCTATCTGTTCGGAGACACTTTTACGTGTATGTATTCTTTTTGTTAATGAATATTATCTACTTTCAATTTATTCAACGTGAATGGGAATTTTAATTTAATATTTTTTAAATTCTTATGTACCTACTGCAATTGTTAATACGGAAGAGCAATCTGGACGAAATTTACATTTGTTTCCTTAATAATGGATGTTTCTTTATAATTAGAACCTGATATTTTAACGATTTCCTTACAATAACTTTATCAAATTTGCAATAAAATTTTAAATTTATTCTTTTTTGAAATGAGACAGAAAAAGTAAAAATTTAAATAACATTTATTTACTGCAATAGCCTTTCAAATTTAGCTGATATAACTCACCAGACCATCCAAGGTATAACATAAATGTTGTAAAAGTACAATATATCCTGACAAAGCTGCTTTTGAATATTTAGTCAACAGTACTCCTGAATATGTAACATATGAAGCACAAACTATATTCTAAAATTAAAAAAAAAATGAAACTATAAATGAATATTTAATGAATTGTTTTCACATTAGAACTTATATAAGTCTGCTCCACGCTGTATCCTGCACATGGTAAGGTAGAGAGAATTTGGGAAGCTAGTGTTAAGATACTCAGTTCTGTACCCCACTTACCACCGAATTTCAGTTTGAAAGGTGGCCTTGTTACTAGAGCATTTCATTGAAAACATTATATATTTATTTTAAAAATATTACATATTTCATTTCCTCGAGCGGGGATCGAAATCACAACCTGTCTCGTTTACAGTCACACGCTTGTGCCCCTGCTACGACAGGCCACTTTCACGGCTTCGCCCGTTTTAATTACTACTATTTTATTTACTAGTGTCAATTATTTTCTTGTTCTTATAAAATAACCACTTAGATATCTATGCATCAAAAACTAAAATTTAGTAAAATGTAGCAATTTTGTCGAACTACTCTAATTAAATTAACGTTACTTTTTTATTAATCAACTGGTTTAAATATAACAAACACTCAATATACAAGAAAGTTTGGTAAATAATAAATGTGAAAACTGAAATCAGATCTGCTGGTCTATTTCTGAGATAATCGCGAACAAACGCACAGAAAAAAGGACAAACAAACGAAGTGACAAAAAAAAAAACACTATCCCCTGGGCCCCTTTTACATTAATAAGTTTTTTTAAATATGACATCCATGTATAGACAATTATCAGTTACAGAATTATTGTATTAAATTTTAAAAAATCAAAATATTCTTTATTCAATTAGGCCATTACAGACTTTGAATCATCAAGTTACATAGAAACGACTGTGTCAGTCCTGCAGGACCTACCGACCGGCTCGGTAGGCGGGTGTGTTGAGAAGAGCCGGCGAGAAACTCAACGGCTACTCTTTTTAAAATGTAACTTAAATATATGAAATATTTAACTTCATGGGTGTATACCAACAGCATTACCCACGCACTCTTATCATGGTTATATTCTTGAATAAAATAATATGCTTTGATCAACAATATATTTTTAACGTAAGTAGCAAGTGTAAGGCAAAAGCGCAGTGGAGTTCCGCTACTCAACACACAATTTCTCAAATTCAGCAGAAAGTAAGGACACAAGTCATGCATTATTTAAAATACTATGTTTATTCACATACACAGATAATTGATAAAAATAATATTATTTTTCAAAAATTTTACTAAACGATGGCAATACTTGTACAGATTTATAATTGCTGGGATCTCTATTTTGTCCGTTCTTAAACAATAACGTACAAGTAATATGTGTGTACATATACTTGTGTAGTTGAAGGCTCTTGAGGTTGTGGGTTCGACCCCACTCGCGGCACTGAGTTGAGACGCGACGTTGAGTTCCGTCAGTCAACAGGCAATGTCTCAAATTTGGCAGAAGTTAGGGAACGGAAGTGAAAAGGAGTGTTAAGTTATTAACTAGGTTCCCAAATTCCCACTGCCTACCCTGCTTTGCACGGGATACAGCGTGAAGTTCAGAGAGAGTAGAGAGTATAATTATGTAGTTACCAACATATTCAATATTCTTATGTTTAAATAACAGAAAAATATTACTTCTTTAAAATTTAGTATCTTTGACAAAAACAGACTAGGTGTAGTGGTAATTTTATAGATATTCAATTTATTCAGATTATTAATTTATTTTTGTATATAACTGTAATTTATATTTATTTTATATTAATTAATATACAAGCATCAGCGATCATCAGATTTTGCTTCTAGCAATTTACATTTCTCATAGTTCTTTTTAATTTATTATTTTTATTTTTTTCTGCTTTCCTTCAATTTAACTTTGAATATAAACTCTCAGTCTGTGCTGTAACTCCTTAATTTGTTTTGCTTGTTTTTTTATGTGTTTTCTTACATATTATAATAAGCTGGCAGGGCCTATGTGGCCTATTGTTGTGTAGTAGATGCTAAAATACACTCTATATATAAAACTATACCAGGTAAAGAAATAACTTAGCTGAGTTCATCTAGCTTTCAGAGAAATAACTATTCAGGATCCATGGATTTATTGTGTGGGTGAGTCAATGTGTTATTACTTCCTGGGGTCTTGCAACTTACAACCCAACTGTTTAAGAGGGGGACCCTTTTGAAGATGGGGTGCTCATTATCACTGTCTAAACTCACATTTTTCTATGACAACAACACTAAATTGATATAGAAATAGATTTACAATAGCTCCAGACAAGATCTACTGGCAAACTATAGAGATTTCACATTGACACCTCTTCCTCTCCCACTTCTATTGCTTATGAATCAACTCCAAACCTTATTCTTTGCCAGTTGGTTCATGAGAAGTAGTACTTATTAATTTTAAAATAAAATCTTTCAAGATCAGGAGTACAAAATAATTGTGATGGAACCGTAAGTTCTACAAGTATTACATATGTTATATAAAACTTACATTAGCTTGGCGACTATCCACAGATGCCACTAATAATTTGGGAAGTAAGCATTTAAAGAGTGTTTGTATAGCTAATGCATTAGGAGCTCCATTTGCATCACACAGCAATATATCTATCATTTTGTAAATTTCAGAAGATAGATTGGCCAATTCAATTTTATCTGTGTAAAAAAATGTACTTATTATTAGCTAAATCATGTCATAAGGTAGTTAAAAAGTATTTTGTATAAATGAAAATATTGGCTTTTTATGGCAATTTTACATGAATAAAGGTGACATATTCATATTATAGTAATTAAAGAGATATTATCTTAACAATATAATATGTTACATACCTATATGAAGTTTATTTACTATTGCTCCACCCGTAATATCTACTAAGTTGCTTAAAATGTCTTCAAAATTCATATCACTTGGAGTTAAGTGCAAATTGGAAATGACTCCTTTTAAGTCTTTAACTAAATATGTAAGTTCCTTAATAAGACAATTAACTTCTCTAGCAAGTTCCTTTGAATTAAAATATGATTCCTCATTGTCATACATTCCCTTAGGGTAGCTAAGGCATAGAAGAGAATGTGCAAAGAGTTGTGAATGATAAATGTGGTAAGCTTTATATCCTGGTATAGAAATTAATTTGTAATAAAATCGTGATGCTAACAGTGCATTGCTCCTATGTTCTTTGGAAACAATATTTTTTCCGCCAATATCAATGTAATAAGCTAGCAAAGCTAATAATTTTTGATGCTTTATTTGATGTGACAAAACTGTCCAAGATTTTTCTTCTTCATGAGAGTTCTCAGAGCTAAGCCAATAATCTATAGTTGCCATTATAGTTTCAAATATCGATTTGATTTCAATAGATTCTAAAATATCTTCGTAGTCACAAGGGATTTCTGTGAATTCTAAAAATTCAGAGTCAAATATAGTTTGAACCCATTCTTCATTTAAACAATCTAGACGTAATGTATTAATTTCGTTTAAGATATCTTCCATTTTATCCAGAAATATTAAAACTATTTTATATAACTATATATTTTTTATATAACTATATATTTTACTTATATTTATTTAAATTTGATACAAAAACAAATTATTATGATTAATGTTTATAAATTAACAATGACAGATAAAAAATATAATTTGTCGATCAAGCGTCAAAATCAGACGGTGTTTATACGCTTGTGATGGCTTGGCAACCTCCTACAAACCAAGTATCAGCGTTAGTTTATTCCTGATATGCAATGTTGGTTTCTGTTCTTGCGTCACGAATGAAATATTTTTTAAACTGAGCAGATGACAATAATTCTTCTCTATTTTTAAATTATTATCTACCGTTTTTAATTAAATAATTGAGATCATATAAAAAATACGTATTTATAAAACAGTAATCAAAGTGTAATTCAATGGACGCTATAATTTTCATAAAAACCAATCAATGTCAGTTTTTAAAGTTTCAATGGTTCGTTAGTTGAAAAACCGATCAACCGGTGGTTCGGATCAGCGACAAGCTATCGCAAGCTGTGACAAATCTATGCAGACGCTTGCCTTAGTGGATGGTTGGCAAGAGCTCCACAAGTATGTAAATTAAGTATAAAAAATGTAAAAAAAGAAAAGAGAAATAGAAAGGACGTATGAATGTTATATTGTTAAAATAAACCTTACTGACTACTGTATGAACAATAAAATTTTTAAATCAGCATATGTTAATCCATCAACAATAGCAACATTGATCCGTCACCATTGCCGTTGATTAGTGTTGTTTTGGAAGATTTTCCAACTATTATGTAATGTTTGCAGCTCGACTCTTTTCAGCCTTCCTCCTTTTGTTCTACTATCATGGTTCATTAACCCGACATCGAACCCTCAATTTGTCGTGTTTGAAGCCGCACGTTTACATCCCTGTACATAGGTCTCAAAAAATGTTAATTATAATAAAAATATGACATTACTTATAAATATTTGTGGCTACTTCGAAGTGGTCTTAGGACCAAAATTTTTCTTAAATTTACTTTACAATACAAAATTTACTTTAATTTAATTTATTTATCTAAAATAATATTAAGAAGAAAAACATGTTACCGATACTTGGGAGAGAATTTATTAAACTCAGGGGAAAGAGTCCGATCTCGTTCTCGTGTAGTCGCTTTCTTTTGGCCCCTATGTGTTATCTTTATGTGTTATCATTCCGGGTTAAGAGCAGTACAGAGGGCTGGTGATCCTTGAACGTTAATAATTACCTGCAGAGTTTTTATTTACACCGTAGCACCATATAGACGCAGTGATGTATGCGCCAGGGCTGAAGATTTCAGAACTCCACTTGGTCTGTCCACTGGGTCTTGCGTTAACCGTCACTGGGTCTTGCGTTTACTGAATGGGCTGTAAGGAAGAAAACCTCATTAAAAACTATCCCAAGGGGCAAAGCAGCACGAGTGGTGTGTGGCTGATGGGATGATCAGTCGCTACTGCTGGTCCCTCCAGGATAGCGGCCGACACCCGAGGCCTATTAGGCTTAATCAATCAATGGAGCACTGTTTGGATGGACAGATTTTTCCCCCATTGCGAAAAATCAAATATGGACCGGACGGTATTTTGGGCCAACAACATGCTTTTGTGGTTGTTACGGGTGGGGACCTCTCACTTCTCAGTGTGGTGCCACGCTGTGTATGTGTAGTGCAAGAAACTGATCTACTATGATATCCTTCTGTCAAACTATCACATCCCACATAGCATAGCGGATTAATGACTCAAGAGCGAATGCAGCACACGTCTAGACGTACTGTTAAATATCTAAAAGCTGGCATCCCTAATCCCTAATTTATGATATGACAGAACTGACAGATGACTTCATACTTATTTCTCTAACCTGAAACAAATAAAAAAATTGAAAATGCTTGAAATATATATATGTAATAAGTATTAAATATTGTTTAAAAACTTAGAAAACATTTTTTTAACATAATATATATAAGGCTACAAAAAATGTTATCAGCAAGAAAACCTATATCATGGTTTTTGACTGAGAAAGGACGTAAATTTACTTTTGCCGTCGTAACGAGCACCGGTATTGCTCTTACCGCAATCAGATTTACGCCTCACACCCTTCTTATTAGTAAATACAAAGATTTTGTGCAACAATATAGGTATACTAAATCTCTCTTTTATTTAGATCATTGGTGTAAATATATTATTCAATTTAAATTGTCTTTCATTGACAGCAATGGTAAGCCAGTGGAACTGTCAAATGATTTGCAGCACAAGTATGAAAAATGTTTAGATCTCTTGAAAATAAATAATATGCAAAGGAAATTGATTGAACCATTCAGTGTCTACGGTTATGATTTATTTCATGCGGGTAATATTTTTTCTTAAACACTATGTTAAAACATCAGAAACTAAACTTTACGCCCATTTTGGAGAAATGATGAGTTTAAAAACTATTTAAAATAGTCTCAACCTAATTTATTACCAATAATTGGTTGTAAGTAGAGATTGAATTGTCTTAGGAGTAAATACCTTCTGCTAACCCTATCAAGATGAAATTTAAACTAATATAATGCTGGAATGATATATTTAAATAAATATTAATAATAATCGGAGATTTGTACAAGTATGTGATAGCAGTGGACATAGGCCTCACTTTTCTTTCCATCTGATAGAGATTTGGTGTTGGCCTATTATGCTTACATCACATGGCTGAGAGCAAGGAGCTGCATGATGATTTTATAGGGCCCTAGTGGACTTGGACTTGGACATTGCTTTCTCATTATCTTGGTTACAGTTCAGGGATTTTTTGGGGGAACTGAAGATTTTGTCTATGCTATTATGGATGAAGTTATCAAAACAATTATTAGAGATACATTATGAGAATTGGCACAATCAAAGAACCATAATAATAGAACAGCAATTTGCTCATCAATATGACCTTGAAAAACTGGAGATACATTTCCATTTCTAAACCAGAAAATAGCTATTTGCTCTACTGGAATCAGTCTATTGTTACTTACAGATTTATTGATGCCTCTAGACTTGATATAATGCTGGAAGCCCAAATGGGGTACCATACAGTGGTACATGATAATCTAGTAAATTAAAAAAAAATCTAATTTTTTAGACTTAGATTGCCTATACCTATACCATGATATTGCTGCTGCATTGCATGTCAGTGTGACTGTCATTGTGCCAATAGTGGTTTTTAGTTAATAATTAATATAGTAAGGGGCTTCTGCCTAACTGTTGAATCAAGAATCGGGTGCAGAAGGCAGTTTTACTCAGAACTTATGATGACATTTCTCCCTCTGGAGCCCAAGCCATTGATGGCATGGGATTTTGTCGCGCTTTAGGGATGATGCTTTTTATATTTTTAAATACATATTTTCTTTTTGTTAGTTAAAGTTTTTATATGACTAAAGAAACAATCCAAATTTTATTTTTAAAGAATTAACTTTATTTTGCAGGAAGCACTAGCTCTAGATTTGGTGTGTTAGTTGGGATTCCTGTTAATTTTACATACAAATCTCTAGATGATGTTGAAAATCAAAAAATTCAGGTGTGAAATGTAAATATATAGAAATATAATCATAATTATTAATTAGAGTGATATTTTAATTATTTATTTCATTTACAGGTGAGCCAAAAAGATTTGGATTTGACTTCAGAATTTGGCACTAAATTAGGAGAAGCTCTTATCCTGCCAGATAAAGTGAAAGAATTTGCAATTTGCAGGGAGATATTAATGACTCAAAATAATAAAGTTATGTTTGAATCATCTTACCCATTTATAGCTGTGTTTTTTGTTTATAACTTATCACAATATTTAAATAGAAGACTCAACTTGTATGCAGGGCCCCTATCTTTAAGAGGAATATTTTATTCTATAATAGGATTGTTTGGCATGGGTTCTTATTTCCTTTTTAAAGATATGACAGAAGTTCATTATGAAGCTCAAGTTGACAAGAAACTGTGTGAACTTGGACCAGATTATATTGAAGCTGGTGTGATATTTTACGAAAAATTATTACAAAGGAATCAAGCTTTAAGAGAACTCATGGGTGACGAAGGTAAAAAGAAATACACAAAATTGGGCAATGAAAATTATAGCTTAAGACAGCCACATATAAGCTTAATTCATAGAAAACAATTTTTTGAACTTAAATTGAAAGAGGTTAGTGAAAATACTAGTGAAGAACCCTCAGGAATTAACAACACTAGTAAGCCAATATAATATAAAATGTATAAGTAGACAATTTAAATATAAGTAGTTATTAAAATTAAAATAACATCTTTTTTATTATCAAATTTGAAAACTTTTAGAAACTACCCCACCAAAAGAGGAACTAGTAGCAGGGTAGGATGTGAAGCACAACGTTTCTTTTGAACAGATATGTTTATTGCTCATATTTATCAAATCGAATCTGCCACATTTGGTAGTTTTGGTGTAATAAGAATAGAGATTGATTTATCCAAATTTAAGAAAATTTAAAGTCTTAACCTATTTCGCTAAGCCCTGCAATAGTTATAAATCTCTTTTTTTATTTACTTAGTGCATCTTTTACAATATTTATTAAATCGCTATTTATTACACAAAATAAACGAAGCAAGTGGCAGACATCTCGGAAGATGGTACATTTCGGATAGACAGTCTAGACTAGACAAATATTGACATTTTGAATCGAACATTATTTAAAAAGAATAACTGACCTGTCGCGGCGCAGGGGCACAAGTTGTGACTGTTAAAACGAAAGGTTGTTGGTTCGATTCCCACTCAATGAAATAAAACATTCAATATATTCTATTCCTTAACAAAGTAAAATCGGAGTTGTGCTCCGCCATTCAATGCCTCAAAGTTCGGCGGAAAGTGAAACGGAATGGAGTATCTTAACACTAGGTTCCTAGGTTCCCACTCCGCACATAGCACGGTAGGCCTGCCATGTGCGGAATACAGCGTGAAGTTGAAGAATTAAAATTTGAATACATATCTGAAGCTAACTTTGTCGTACGGTATACATATTATTACAGTACGTACAATACAAGTGAATAGAAAATCTTTTAAATTTACATTTTATTATGTTTTTATACTCATATAAATATATTATAAAATCTACCAATATATCTTCGATCAACTATTCATAGATTAAGTGTCACACTCCAAAAAACGGTCCGACAAATAAGAGCACAAACAGAATTGTGTTCTTATTAGTTTTTTGTATGTTCCAACCATAGCCAATGTGCGGACGTGACAAAATGTCTCCGTGTGCTTATAAAAATTGTGTAAATAACCATCGCAACAGTAAGGTTTCAGAAGGAATATCTTTCTTTCGGTAAGCACACGTTAGAATTAATTTTAAAATACTTAAAAATCAATATTAAACAATTAAATAACAAAATTCCGTCATTTGACCAATATTGGCGATAACACTACCAACGATTTCGTCAAATAACGGTAAGTTTGGGCTAAGAAATGTATGGGGAGATGTTTAAATTTTTTTTATTATATTTATAATAACTTTATATATATATTTTTTTGTATTATAGTTTTCCTACTGACTCATTTCGCTGTGCATAATGAGTATCTATTGTCGCCTAAGAAAGAAGGGAAGAATACTCGACGGCGTAGATTGGTAAAAGTGACGATTCCAAAATTGCAAGTATAATTAATAAATTAAAAAATGTTTTATTTTGTTTACATATACAGAATACACAAAATAAAAAAAAAATAAAAAAGTATTTATTAGAAAAGGATACTTAAAAAACAAATAATCGTATCACACTAAATAGTACTTATTAAAACGAAACAAATTAATAATTTAAACAAAATTAATAAACGTTTTAAGAAAAAAAGTCTTCGTTAAAAAATATTATCATATTTTTTTAATTAAATGTGCTTAAAAAAATAAAAAAAAACCGCCGATGACTCAGTATTATTAGATCGATTGAAAAATGTAGAAGTAGCGGAACTTTTTAACGAAATATATATTGTAGTATTAAAACAAAAAAAGACATTTCAAGATTACAATTACTTTTATTTTTAATAAAATGTACAAAAAAATATCAATTTATTATCAATAAAGTGACTCCATGATTTCTATTTTCTATTTTCTTACAAGTACTTACAAAGCGACGACGATGACGTGAAATTAAATGTCTTATATCTATTACGCTCTAGTCAAAACTAAACCTTAAGTTACGAGAGTAAGGTATGATTTTATTAAATAGATTTTTTATCATAAGTCTGTTTGTAATAATGTTCGGCATTTGTGTTTATATTGAGTGGTGCCACTTTTTTGAGCCGTATTTGTATGCAACGCTTAATCTAGTGAATAGTTGATCAAAGCAATATATTCATAGATAAAGGCCGCGGTCCGAATTGTGCTCATAGAGCTTACGACGCTTACACTGCTAAAGTGCGGTCCGATATTAGTGAGCGTGCCAACGTCTGCTAGCTCTACAAATAATCCGGACCACTTGTGAGCGTGCTTACTGCTGACGCTCCGCCCCGTCAGCATTAAGCTTTATAATGTCACCACATATGACGTCATAGTATTCATAACGCTAATAGTGAGCGTGAAAAGCATAATTCGGACCGCATGTTGGCGCGCTGTGGGCGCTGTGAGCACAGTTCGGACCACGACCTAAGTGTGACGGCCCAAGAAATAAGAGCACAAACATAATTATCTATTCTTATATGTTTTTAGTACAGTCTAAAGAGTAAAGTAATTATACTAAGACGGTAGATGGTACAGTCCTAACATAGCCAACAAGTGGACGTGCCGAAATGCTTGAGAGTGTTTTTTAAAACTGAGTAAATAAAATATAATAAATAAATAAAATAAAAATAAAAATAAAAATCTTTTATTTTCAAGCAACATCAGGCTCATAGTTGGTTAGTACAATAGAAAAACTTAATAATTATGTTAGTAAGACAAAATACAAAAAAAAAAAAATAAATAAAAAATATATTAAATACTAAACATAAACAAAATTTAAATATAAGCAAGATCTACCATAGAGGGATGGTCCTGCCTACATTTTGTACATGCAACCTGATAAATCTTTCTATAGTCGGCCCGTCCAATCGATCTGCAAATACTTTCAAGATACTGTTGGTGCTTACCCTTGCCCTTTGTATAACCGACGCCACCTTTTTACGCATTATCGCGAAATAATCGTCGGTGTGAGCATCTGCAAACATGCCTGATGCACTGCAGTAATAAGGGAGCCTCAACAGTGCCCTGAACGCATTATTATATTGAACACGCAGAATATTGTCTGCTTTTTGGGTAAAGCTAGCCCAAAGGCCGCTGGTGTAAAATGTTTGACAGTAAGCTTTAAATAGCGTAATTTTAACAGGCAATGAACAACCAGCAAACCTTCGAGCCAGCATATTGGCCCTAACAGCCAATGCCCTGCGCTCCCTTTCTATGTCTTTATCGTCCTTTAAATTTTCAGTTATAATGTGTCCCAGATACTTAAATTCAGTTGTACTGGAGGGACACATGTTGGACTTTTATTTTTCCCTATAAAGACTAACAATTCACTTTTCCTAGGATTGTATATTAGGCCATGCTGCCTAGCATATCCTTCACAGATTGATGTCAACTTTCTAATTCCGCATATGGAGGGACTCAGCAACACCATATCGTCTGCATAATTTAAGTTATTTACACATATATCATCTACATGGCATCCGACATGTGTGCTGCTGAGCTTAACAAGTAATTCATTTATATAAATATTGAAAAGCCTAGGCGAACTGAGACCTCCCTGCCTCACTCCACAATCAAGTTTGTATGGCTCAGACAAAGCATTTGACCATTTTACAAAATTTCTCTGATTATCATACCAGATAGACAATATAGATATTAGTGAAGTAGGAATGCCACTGCTTCGAAGCTTTTCCCATAGGATATTATAAGAAACCAGGTCGAAGGCTTTTGACAGGTCCAGGAAACAAGCATACACAGGTGTTTTCCTATCAGTATAATATTT
The DNA here is from genome assembly GCA_019049475.1 of Eueides isabella. Taxonomy (NCBI): domain Eukaryota; kingdom Metazoa; phylum Arthropoda; class Insecta; order Lepidoptera; family Nymphalidae; genus Eueides; species Eueides isabella. The sequence goes on along the minus strand of CM032386.1, from coordinate 9,652,031 downwards.
GACAGCGTGCTTCAATGCAAAAATGGCACTCTCAGTTGACAACTTTGACCGAAATCCAAACTGTGACTCATGTAACTGTACATATTCGCCGATACGAGAGTCGAGCACGCTGTCAAATATTTTAGAGATAACAATTGCTAGTGAAATTGGCCGGTAGTTACCCTTATCTGCTATGTCTCCTGTCCTGTTTTTTACAATATATACAACTATTGTGTTCAGCATCTCCTGTTGTAAGTTAGAATGTCCTATACAGAGATTGAAGAACATTGTTAGCATTCCTGGCAGATGTACACCAGCATTTTGAAGGTGCTCGATGCTGAGTCCATCGTGTCCGGGAGATTTACCTCGCTTCATAACTTTAATTGCATCTTTTATTTCTTTACAATTTAACCTTATTGGAGGTTCTGAATGACAAGACTCAGCATCATTCACTTCCGGCTGTGATTTAAGAGGTGAAATAACTTTAAAATGTTTACTAAATAAATTTGCAATCTCGGTATAGTCACTCCTACCCTCCACACTAACTGCAAGACCTGGAGTGTTACTTAGGTTTCTAGTTCCTTTCCAAAATGATGAAAATTTCTTTGCCGTGTATAAGGAGGCCAAAATATTCATTTTTATTTTATCTTCGTTTTTAATGCAGTTCCAGTTTAAATTAAATCTTAAGTCTAACTCCAGTTTAAATTAAATCTTAACTCCCGCTAATAAGGTTGAATTTTATTATATGATTTTATACCATAAGTCCGTATTGCATTTTTTATTTATATTGACTGGTGCTATTTTTTAGGTCATATTAGTATGCAATCTGTAATCTAGTGAATAGTTAATCGAAGAATAAAATTTAAAAAATATAGGTAGCTTCTATTTGTATATAAATTGGGGTCAATTAATTATTAAAATTGGGGTCAATTAATTATTGATTTGGCCATATGGGGTGAATAGAAAATTATTAGGGGTTGCTACTACTTCGATGTCTCGATGTATACCAGTTAATATTAACACAGATATAATCTGATATATTGAATATCGAAGTAGTAATACCTCCTAATATTTTTTAATTGTTTGGTAAGGTAGTAAAAAATATATATAGTTTTTTCCGCTTCATGTTTTTACTAGATTTAATAACAGAAGTCATTGGGTGTTGATATGAAAAACTTTCCCAGTTTGATGTTCAATACACGACTTCCATTCATGCTAACTGGTATCTATGTTTTCAGTGTACAAAATTATTTACTTGAAATGATTATGGTACATCCCTAATGCCTATTTTATTTTGTCAAAATTTTATCTTATGTCAGAAATTAAGCGGAAGTCAGACTGTCATGCACGAAATAAGACAATATATGATTGTGATGTGCATTGTGAAACAAAAGTAAAAGGCCTAATTCAATATAGTAGTTTCTTCTATATAATAAATATTAGAAAGTTAACATTTTCAATAACTAGATATATATATTATAATACCAATTAGGTTATTTTTTATTGAAAATTACCAGGACAAAACATTCCCATTGTCATTGCTTGATATAATTTGTATTCAGGATGTGTGGAGGGTTTACTTGTTCAAAAAATGCATTAATTGCTTTAAATGTTCTTTATGTTGTAAGTATTATAATATCATCTTGTTAGTAAATAATATAAATTACCATATTGACATCTTATAAATGAGATCTATTCTCACATTCTTACGTTATATTGACTGGTTTTATTCTTATCTGGACAGGTGGTAGCATCTATCCTTATATCAGTGGCGGTGTATGGGCAGGCATCGTCGTTAGTGACAAATCTGCCCATAGTTGGAGGAATTTTAGCATGTGGTGTATTTCTTATATTAATATCGCTTTTGGGACTAGCTGGAGCTGTAAAACATCATCAAGTGATGTTATTTTTTGTATCCTTTTTCACTTATGAGTGGTTAGTGGTAAAGTGTTTTAGTTAATATTATATTTTTTGTTTCCTTACATTGGATCTTGTGGTTCAGTGAGTCATTTGGAAGGCTTTTATTGTGAAATAGCACCCAGAAAAGATTTTTGAAAAACTACAAGCAATTAGACCAGAGGAGCAGAATTATTATGTGAAAAACTAAAACTTGGAGTAGTAAATGAAATTTAGTTGGATAAGTACTGGTCTATTAGATGAGACTAATCGAGACAGTCTGTCAACCACTTCATTTGGATGGTTAACAAACTTAGACAAAACCTAGACCTTTAGGGTGCACATGTAGACAAGTCAAAGGCTAGAAAATTAATGAGTGAAGTGTTATTAAATATTGAAATATTATGAAATTATTCTCTGGAGTTTTCATGTCTGTGGGTAATATAGAATTGTTTGCTAACTATACTTCAATGTATTTTATAATGAAAAGATCATAAAATGTAAATGACTGTTCACACAATACCCTTTCAAAAGTTGTACATTGATTTAGGGCACATATTTTACTATTGAACAATAAAGAAAATATATAAAGAGTAATAGTGACAAAAATGTATAATTTTCTACAACATTGAACATGAAAATTGGCAAATACCATATATTATTTAATGGTGAAGCTATGAATTCTATTGGTATTGCTCCACTTCACCATTAACTTTAATTTATTTTCTTTCACCCAATATATAAATATGTAAATCTGTAAGTAATTAATTAAAAAAAGAGTTTTTGGCTCCAGTTCCCAGGTCTGTGGCTAAACTGATGGTATTTTTTTTGAATTTTAACAATATTGTTTCAAATATTTATAAAGCAAAGTTCCTTAACATACATACAGTATATGGTCATACTTTTCCTGCTATTTTTAGTGCAATTTTCAGTGGCCTGTGCTTGTTTGGCTGTGAACTCTGAACAACAACAGATGCTAGCTCAACAGGTATATGAAATTATTAGGTTAAATAAATTATAAGAAGTTTAGATATAAGTTAATTATAGGTACTTGTGGTACATAGTCTCACTGCAAACACAATTGAGAGACTCATTTGGACTTATGGTGAGACTATAAGTCCAAATGCTATAAAATAACAAGCAACAAGCAAGTGAGAACTCCCCGCAAAAGTCATATTAAGTGGTGTAGTGTTGAACTGTTTTTTAATTGATAACCACTCAAATAATTACTAACTTAATTAAACACTCAATCATTTTAGGGCTGGAATAAAGTCAATATGGATGTAAAAGAGCAAGTTCAAGAGAGGTTTCATTGTTGTGGATTCCAGAGCAGAATAATGCCAAATAATGCTACAATTGATTATCCATCTTGCAACACTGTTGATGTAAGTTTCCCAGTATCAATAACAATGAATTTCTCATATCATACTAAATTATATTTCATAATTAAATATCTAATAATAAACTTACCATTTTTTGGCATGTTACATTTTGGTCTGCGACTATGCCGAGGAGTCAAAAATCTTCTCATGTTCTATTTTTCTCAGTAAAAATTACTTTATATGATTATTCTTTTATATCTATAATTAAAAAAATATGGCTAATATAATTTTTTTCTAATTTCTATTATTCAACTAACTAATACTAATATTTAACTAAATAAAATAAAAACACTAAAAAACTAAGTAAATATTTTATAAGTTTAATATACAAATATACAAAATATGTTGCATTATTTATAAATATATTCTTGATATATTTACAGAAAGTATGCTGTAAAAATATGCCTATATCTGTAGAATGTGAATGTCAGCCATGTATGGAAAATCTAAAGGAAACCATTGACTATGCATTTAAACTTTGTGGTGGAATTGGACTGTTCTTCAGCTTTACTGAGGTATGTGATAAATTATGTATAGCTTAAGTATTTTTTTATATTTTTCTATCCTAGAAGGTAATTAATATTACTGAATTACGTTAAAAATAAAATAAACGACCTCTTTGTCATAGTAATATTTGACTACACATTTTACCCGTTTATCTAAATAAGATAAACAAATTTGTTTGTCAGAATAAGATAAACAAATTTGTTTGTCAGAAAAAGATAAGAATTGCGATACTTACGGCGTCAATTTGATTATGTACATTAACTATTCAAAATATTTGTTATTTGAATATTTTTACAGTAATGATCACAAATGTATTTAATAATTTTAGTATTTCATGATAACATTTATTTGTGCTATGTTAATGTTCTCTGTTGACGGCCATTCATAAATAAATGTCACATTAAGTGCAACATGGTTTGAGAAAGGTTTAGGGGCTTGATAAGACATAAGGGGCAATTTCATAATATAATATGTAATCATAATTTTAGAACTCTGTTTATATTAAATATTTAACTTAAAAGAAGATTCATTATATTTGTAATATATTTTTTTTTCTTTAAAAAAATTACTAATATAAATATTGACAAAATATTTTGTAATTTGGCTTGCTATTATATGAACTTAAAAGTGATTCATCATTTCCTATTATTTACACAAAGGACTGCAAATATCTGAAAATATGGTGTACATACAAATTACCTCCCAGTTTGGTATTTTGTTCAGGGTTTAAATTTTTTATATTTATTGAAATAAAGAACATAGCTTTGTATGATTAAATTATTATAATAAATAAATGAATAATAATATATTAAATAAAATACTATACATTTGTTTGAAATAAAAAAAGAATGTACTAACATTTTTTTTGTGCATCACTTTTGTAAATAACATTGATACTGTGTGGGCTATGTAGTCTGTCTTGGTGTGACTAACAACATGGTTTTTCCAGTTTTTGGGTGTTTGGTTGACGGTTCGATATCGAAACCAAAAGGACCCGCGGGCTAATCCAAGCGCATTTCTGTGAATGGTCTCAAGAATAATAATTAAAAGGTGGATTGGGTTAGAGCTTGTTCCTTGTTGACGTGGCATAGACTTGCAAGTTTTGTTAAGTTTGCACGCAGTACAAAAATTGCTATATAAACTAATTTCTGATGTATAGGCTGTATACACATTGCATGTTTTTAGAGCACGGCTTTTATTATTTTGACTAAAATTGAAAAGTTTTAGTGGCTTGTTCTTCCTCTTTTTTAAATATCATTTTATATACGAATGAAAGTTTTTATTTGATTTGTGTCAAAGGAGTAGAGATGATAAACGTAATATAGCTTCACGCTGTATATCGCACGAGGCAGGGTAGGCAGAGGAAACCCAGGAACCCAGTGTTAAGACACTCCGTTCCACTTCGGTTCCTTATTTTCCGCCGAATTTGAGGCATTCACGGTTGAGTGGCGGAACTCAACGCCGCGCTTTGCCTTATTACCAGAGCGAAGAAATGAAACATTAAATATTTTAAATTGAAAATATTAAATATTTCATTTCCTCGACCGGGGATCGAACCCAGAACCTGTCGGTTACAGTCACACATTTGTGCCACTGCGCGACGACAGGCCTCCAGCTCAAACTATATATATATATAATTAAACTTGATTGTATATGTTTATGAGTACTGATTTTATTTTATTTTACTTTACAAATAATAGTAGAAAGTAAAGTCAAGGTAATAATTACGATATTATACTAACACATACACATATACTTTTATATGAGTACCGTTTTAATTTGACTAACTTTTACGATATAATTGACATATTTATGTTTTGCCCAAGATTCTAACTTGCATTGTTCTTGAGCTGAGTTGACTCCAAATTATGTGACGGTTGTGAAATATGCTACCCACACTCAAAATAATAATATTATTTAATCTATTTATTGTAATCAAATTTTAATAATATTCAGATTTTATCTTTTCATTTTCATCTTAAAATTAGTATCATCATTACAATTTATTCGATTATTGGAAATGAGCGAAAATACTCGGTTAATGTAATCAAATGTCTATTATAAAATTTTCACGTAAATATCATGAGGATAGTTTTACTAAATGGCAGATTAGCGAAAATCGCCCTTATCATCTCTCCTCTTTTGAAGTTTAAAATGTTTTTATTAATAACCGTGTATTAAATAGCTTGTATTTTTGTTATGTGCATGGTTTATACCTTTTCTGTTGTGATGGTAGCCGATTAAAATATAATATAACTAACATTTAAACATGGAATAATCAAAAATAAATATGAAAATATTTATTTTCAAAATAAATAAATATCTATTAAAAGTAGAATGAAAAATGATGAACGTTTATTTGATTGCCTTATGTGATCTATTTGTGGCATAATTAGTTAAAATATATGAAGGAAATTTGTTATTTTATAATGGAATCAGCATTCTATTTTTGTTGTATTCTTGCAGCTGTTCGCTGTTTGGCTCGCTCGACGTTACCGCAATCAACCTGACCCTAATTACAAGGAACCCCATGCTATATTTCCCAGACAAAATTATTTATATTGAGCCAGTGTTTCATAGATGCGTTTTAGACGAATTATAACCATTATGTATATGGAAAGTTAAGATAGAAGTGAAATAATTCGCATAATATAAGAAAATAACAACAACCTATGACAGCAGGATTGGATTTTGATGTAAATATCTTATAAAAGATGTATGTAATTGTATTTCTTTCGAAAACTTAAACGTTACGTTTAGTTTAAACGTTAAGTTTAGTTTTACCTCGCGTAACAGCTAGACATTTCATATAAGTATACACTGTGTATTAAATAATTATAAGTATTTTGTTTCAAACTATTCCTTAAAGTTTATAGAAACCGCTACATGTTAATTGACCTAATTGTTTTTGTTATCATATTAAAAAAAAATATAAAACCAAAAACCCCGCTGAATCAAGCTAAAAATACACTACATCGATAGTTGTTTAAGATTAACAGACAAGAACGAACATTAGAAAGAAGTATGAGAATTATCCAGAATGGTTGTTGAAGTCATAAATGTTACATTTTTAACCTCTCACTGTATCCCACACTTGGCAGGGTAGGTAAAGGGGACTTGAGATCCTATCCTATATATTAAAACATTCCGCTCCCATTAAAATACTTGCGTTCCCCACTTTGCACCAAAATCTAGAGCCATTGCGTGTTGAGTGACTAAACTGACGAAATTCAACAACAGACTGTCTCGCTGTCGAAGATAGAAAGGAAAAATATTTAAATTCCTCGAGTGGGAATCGAATTCACAACCTGTCGCGCTACTACTGTTGGCCTAAGTGTTACTTTAAAACATGTCATGACAGGAAATCTAACAATTGTTATAGCTGTAACAACCGAACCTCGACCTTGGTTCGCCATGTTTTCTATGCGAACCAAGCTCCACACGATCGAACATGGTTCGATGGCGAACCTAAATCAAGATTCGGTTCGGTCACTTTTGCTTCCGAGTCTTTTTATTTTAATTTTGACAGTATGGTGGTTGTCTCTGTGTATTATTATTATTATTATTATCGTCATGTCTATAGTGCCAATAGCAAGGTTAATATGAATTGATAGACGTATGTAGATTCAGCAAAATCGATCTTTCGGTTTAGTCTCTAGCTCTACTATGCCACATAGACCGCCAAAATACTCTCATGTGGATCGCGCAGTCGAATAATAACGCCAAAATGTCTGGAAAAGTGTGAAAGAGAATAATGATTATTATCTGTGAACAGTGTCGATTTTATGTTTGGTTGCAATATTTTTTTGTAAATTCATTGTATGTCACATATGTATGTTGTCAGTGTCGATGGTTGTTTAAGATCTCAATTAGTAAATGTACGATTACGAATTTATTTTTTATACATTCGTTCGTTCGTTTCGTTTTATTTTGTGCTTTGTGTTTTTTTTAGTTTTTGCTGAGTTTCACATGATATTATTTTAGATTATCTAGTCTTGTTTGTCATACTCCATTACTTACTGCATTACATGTCAATGACCACTACTGCCAAGGGCCTTAGGGAATTCCCTCATCTACTGGATTTATCGAGGGACTTCAATGATAGTTAAATAGCTATTAGCTTACAGTCATGAAATTGTTAAGTTTATTTGAATAATATTTTGAATGATGTGTGTATATGTGAACAATGTTGATATCAGTAGATAAATAAGTATAATTATATTTCTGAATATTACTCAATTAAAATAATCGGCATGCTGTGTTTATTATCTTAAATGAATTTTGGTAAAAAGATATTTCATACATTTCGCATTCCATAACGAGAGTAGAGAAAAAATTACATGTTTTTTTTCCTATATAAGTTAAAATTTTAATAATATAAATTTAAATAAATAATCTTAAATTTGAAAAACTAAAAAAATGCCGGAATGCTGTTCGGAAGTGTCAAATGTTATGTTAAGTTTTTAATATACGTGAATATTTCAGTGATCATATTTCTATGAAGTAGTATATGTTTTACTAGTCAATAACGTTATAAGTTGAATGTTTGAATATACTCTTTTAGATTTTAGTAATTTCGTCTGTTCTTTTGCGCAGTTTAAGTCTACTAGTGAAAAGAATATCAAATTATAACTAAAGCCTTAATTTTTTACTTTGCTTAGTACCTTGCCATTTTATTAGGGTTTCACAATTTAGAACATATCATTATATTTTATATTTATAGCTTTAATTTTATTTCTTCTTTATATTAGTTCTTCGGTTAGATTATTTTTGTCATCAAATCCAGTGTCTATATTTTTCTATATGTAGATTATAACAATTTCATCCGACTAAGATTTCTGATTAACAGTAAATGGGTGTGACACGTTAAGTAATTAACTATATGTATTAATATGCTATTATCAATGTATTCATGTAAATTTAATTCAAATAAAGAGTGTTGAGCATTGCATATTTGCATTTTTATTGAAATAGAAATACATGACAATAATATATCCTTTATGCAGAACGTTTGAGACCACTTGCGAAATCCATTGTCATAGACAAAATATTTTAGAAGTACCTACATAATTTGATAAAGAGCTGATTTGAACATCTATTTATGCTTTTGTAACAATGTACTTATTATTTATGTTGTTGAATAGTTATGAAATAAATATTGTTGTTATGAAATAAATATTATAAATATGTGTTTAATTAAATATTTAATGTTTTAATTTTCTTGCTCTAGTAACGAGTCAGTCAGTCACTCAACTCGTCACTCACGCTACTCACAATGTCTCTCTAATTCGTGGATTAGGTATTATGTGTCAAAAATTTCGTTCAAAATTATGTACTGCGTACTCCAGTTCCGTTCTCCCATAAATTAAATACCGTTCCATTCTGTTCAAAATTAACATTTTAAAATAAATATTTAAAGATTAAGTAAATTTTGAAATGTAACAATTTAATTTTATATAATTCGTATTTGAAATCGGAATTTGATGCGAAATAAGATATCGCAATATATGTATGTATGTATTTTGGTAGGTTATCGAATTTTGCTTTGAAAAAAAAAAAATAACATTTGTAGTCATTTAACAATTATATTTTTAAATTATTTTTATTTTTAATTTAACAATTATATTTTTAAATTATTTTTAATTTAAGGACATTTTGTAGAAATTTTATCCATAAAAATCATAAGATCTGGAAAATAATTAAAAAAAAAAACTTAATGAAAAAGTTTCGCCGATTCGATTTATGGCCAGTAAAGGCTAAACTTCATTGGCTTGATTATAAATATTGATAGAATAAATAGTATTAATGATACAGTCAACGAGTCTGTAGATATCTAATACTAACGACTTAGATTCACGGGTTAATATAATATCATTTATCATTTATTTAAGATGAAATAAAATACTAATTGTTGCTAAGGCTATAAAATGAACAAAAAAGGAAACAATAATAATAATAATAATACTCTCAGCACAGCTCTAGCACCTGGAATTTTAGAAAATTTAATCCTCACAAGCAATTACAACGATATTTGGCACTATCTTAAATTCGTTACCTTGTAAAAGGTATATTATAGAAGGTGGAAAAAATATTGCTGAGAGTATAATCGATCTAATTTTGCGTAATGGGTTTCGAGATAGTATGTAAAGAAAAAAATATTGCTGAATATCAAATAAAGTGGATTTTATTTTGATATCTAGTTTCTGACTCTAACGATGTAAAGATATTTTGTGCAGCAACAAATTCAGGATTTTTTTCGGCGGTAGATATATGGTTTTCAAGCGGACGAAGCCGCGGTCTGGTCACCAGTAATAAATATATAACATTAAATATAACATTTTTTATTTATGTCCAATTTGATGAAATAAATATTTTACTTACACTTATTTAGATAAAAATCTGAGCTTAAAAATATTTAACTTTTAAGTAATAAAATTTCTCTGTTTTAGAGTATCATATAATTTTCTTTATTTGATGTACCTAGGTGCTCTTAAATGTTAGGTTCGGCTATTGAATATTCGATATATTTGCTTAGTACCTGGATGTCAATTTTATCATAATATCAACAAAATAAAAATTGTATCACATAAGTTACTTTACCAATCGAGATTACCAATGTAGAATGATTGCGATATCATACATCAATATAGTATAATGGCCACGTTTTTTTAAATTAAAAATATAATAAATATTGAACGCAGACATTTTAGTAGAAATTTGTTTTATTGTGAACCTTTTGTCGATGTGGGACTGCCGGACTGCGCAAACTCTTTCTACGCATCCGCGCCCTACAGCGCTTGGGCGAAAAAGAGGACCTCTACATTCTACAGTCGCGCAACATTTGCTAGGGTCGCTGCACCCATCGATCCGCCTACACAGTTTAGTAACGCTTTAACCAATTGTATCTATTTGTCGTAGTGCTAGTGTGTGATGTTAATGATGTCCTTCGATAATGACGAGCTCCGCGACGAGTAAGTATCATTTTAAACATATATTTGAAGCTACATACTATAGTGTATATAATCATGCAAAAAATATATAGTTATGATGAATATCATACAATAAGGTTCTATTAACTTAGTCTAAGATGATATAATTTTTTTACGTCTAATATTTTTTATTAAAAAAAAAATGTAATTTCGTAATTATTATAATTATATAATTATCACTTAAATAGTAAGAGCATAATAATTTTATAATAGATATACTTACGCTTGCAAAATATTTAAAATTTTCAACGTTCAATTAATGTTATATAATTTAATCTTATTTCCATCAGTAAACAATAATAGTATTGTCACAGAAGAGTGAAAACTAGGTGAACTTGACTTGACCTCTTGTAACCAGTAACCTACTTAAATTGTAGGCCCATTTATACAAATACGCTCACATTGATTTCCTCAACTCTTATTACTTATTCTGAATTTATTACTTATTCTGGTCAAGATACTTAATTTTACCTACAACGCAATTAACTAGTACCTACCAATATGTGATCTACATTATTTTAAAAAAGGATAGATCAGACATAAATGTTATAAGTACTAAAAAAGGTTTGTACACTGCGATAAAAAAGAAAATCAATATTTTTCCTCGTTACAAAAAGAGAAAATGATATATTAAATATTTCCATTTCCTTACTCTGGTAACGAGGAAAATGCGCAGGTTAGTTCCGCCTCCTAACATGCAATACCTCAAGAAATCCTCGAAAAGTGTGCTGCGGAAGTCTTACTGGGGAATAAATTGTTTTTACATTAGTTCCCCAAGTTCCATCGTACGGGATGCAGCGTGAAGCTAAAAAAGTGAACAAAAAATAATAAATTACTAAATCTCTTTCGTCTCTCGCATGTACACCTTACCACATATTATCTTGGAACTGCAGGACGGATCTGAATGAAACTGTTTATGTTATATAACGAAGCATAGATATATCTATTACCAGCAATTAAACCTTGGCAACAAAGAAATAAAATAAAAACATAAAGTCCGAATAGATTATCAATTTGCATTCCACTGGTGCCCCCTCTTGTTTAATACATATTCTGTAACGCGGGATTTTTTTAAATTTTATTCTAACTCCACAAAGTCATTTCACCTTGAAATCTGCTCTCAAGTACATCTCTCGCGAATAACAGTGCATGTACTTATATCCAGAACCTTGAAAAGACCTAGGTACTGCTCTGTGCTTAAAATTACTATACGCCTTTTTTCTGGGCGAACCTTTGAGGGCAGAAAGGAAAATGAAAACAATTGAGGAAAGCAAGAAGAACTGTTAGTTCCGGGTTTGCAACAGCAATTTCATTTGCGGAACCGCAAATGAAATTGACCGCGAAATAGAGGCATGACAACACTCACGCCTCCATTTCGCGGTCAATGCGATGACTCATTTGTAGAGTGGTCTCCATCATTGCAGAATAGTTTCTCACACAGCATGCCCCTGCACCCATCAACGTGCACCACATTCAAAGCACAACAGTGATATATCCCGACGTACCGTCTCATTCAGATATTCATTGCAACAACCGTGTCCCGTCAGCACCGGCATCAGCCTGAACGTTTGGACTTCAAAACCCTTTTCGACCCAACGCTCCTGGGTGGTAGGCGCTTCTAACGTCACGTGCTACTGGTAACCCCAGGTCCTCCGCCCAACCCTGGATCAGGATTTCGTGCGCTGTTCTCCTGATTCACGACACACTATACCCTCAAATCGTTCTCACCGCTATCCGCTACGTTTTCTGTAATAGGCTCTTATTGCGATGAGTGAGAGAATCCGCCCACAGTGGGGCACCATACAGAGCCATGGCTCACAACAACATGCTGTTAGCATCACTCACAACAGCATGCTGTTAGCATAAATCTGGCCCTCCAACATTCGCTAAGTAGACCCGAACGACCATTGTCGCACTGCACTCCATCAGACCCAGATACTTCATCTTCTACTTCGTTTCTAACCTAACTTGTACTTGAAAACCGCTAAATCTTTAGTTCAAATATACGACTGTAGACAAAGATTTTTTTTATTCTTTACCGATAGGTGGTACTTTTTACAATCTCAAAATTTCATTAACTTTCTAGATAGAACAATAATATTAATATTACTATTTACGTTGGCCTGAACGCCCCAGGTATTCTATACATTGCCGAAGTATCATATAGAAAACCGAAATTATACACATTGCCGGTAAAATATGCAACACATTTAAAGTATAAAAATGTACTTTGCGAAAATATTAATATCAAACAATTACAACAGACTTATTATTTTTCAAACTAACTATTTAGTATTTTAGGATAAACTGCAAGAAAATAATTATCTTGAAAATCGTATATACACTATGCAGTTTACCTACTCACTACACTTATGAAGTTCGTGTAATGAAATAATTACCGCTCGTATTTTTAGTATATCGTATGCAGTTATATGTCTCTACTATTTTAATATCTTTTTAAGGTCATGTAACTAATATAATCTATTTAAATTATTTTTAATAATAACTTGTTTTTTTTAAATGTGATTAAAAAAAATGATTTATTATTTTTTAAAAGTGTCTATTGTCTATTGTAATAAATTATTTTCCTTCAAATTAAGGCAAAGTTGATACACCCACTTTTTAATAAATCAATTGTAATTAACAAAAGCTTTTTTTTAAATATGCTCTCTTACATGTTAAATATAAATAAATTATGATATACTTATATTTATTCCAAACAAACGTATGTTTAAGCCTTATAATTCTTGTCATCAGTAAATCATCTTTGTAAAACTGTACACAACTCGGGTTTAGGTTAAGTTTTTTAACAACAGAGCATGGCTACGGCTAACCGCTCGTAGTTACATTTACTGATTCATTTCATTTCAATATAATAGTCCAACGCACATGTGCGGTGACTGATTGGTGGGATTAATCGTTTCTATGGTTGCCTAGAGAACCTCAGCGGTCTTCGTGTTATTAGTTATTATTTTTATTTGTATTCGGGAAATTGACGCAGCACAACGCTTTCATTGTGCTCTATAGTGAATTTGTTTAAATATAAAAATATTAATGTTACATATTTGCTCATACATATTAGTGTGTATATTTTAGACGGTAAGTTTTTTCAGTTTTCTAATATTTATTATGAAATAATAGGTGCTTATACAGTGTTTTCCTTATTATAGATAATATTATATTTCTTATTTCTAAAGTAAATTAAGCTTCGATCAAATATCCATGAATTTTTGATCTTCACAATTTTATTATAAAATAATATCTTTACTTTCATAAAATGTAAAGCTCAAATGCAACTTGTGCAACTCTAGTTATTCGTTGCAATATACAACGTTTTTAAGTGATTTACTTAAGCTTAGCAAAAATGTTATATGGAGTAAGACTTGTGATATTTATGAAAATGAAAAAAATCGTATAGGTACATTGTATGAAGAACTAAAATATTTCGTAAGCACATTTTTCAATACTATTATCTTTTGCTGTCCTTTCATTTATCTATGTTTGGACGAAATAACTTCTCAGTAACCTTGGTCGAGTTGTTTGCCAATATTTACAATCGCGCTATTCTTTGGCGTATTATATATTTATCGTTTGTTTTTGTTAAACTTACAAACATTGATTATAGTAAAAAACATATAATCAAATGTTATAGTTTGATATTTTTCATTTCTTTTGAGTGCTTTAAGGAAAGCACAATAGCTATGTATTTCCAATATGCTGTCTATTTCCAATAAAGCCGTAGCTCAGTTTGGTTTGTCTTGCATTTATAATCGTGTTTGTGTACAGGTGGAGTAGAGCAAGTGAACCTTTTTTTTTGTTTTGCCAATCACAAGCAATGCCTCAAACTAGCGCGGTCCCTATTAATGGGAATAACAATGTCAGCTTCAAGAATGTAGATAAGTCACCTGAACATCAAAATGGATATTATACGCCCCACAGGAAGATCTATGATAGCCAAGAGCTTCACCTCGCAGATACAGAAGATGATGAAAAAAATGTTAGGTTGTTGTTTTCAATCGATAATACGGAAGCTAAATGTCTTATTGACTTGTGGCCTTTGTGTATCAGTCTTATTATGCTTTATTATCTATTAATTTGATGACGATTTAATTAGAAGTATACATTTCGTTATACTAACAGAAAATGTAACGAACGTCATATTATACTTGTAGTTAAATGGTAATTGTTATTTTTGGAACTTCATTTTATTTTTGGTAAAAAGCAGGGCAGCTGCAGAGAGAATTTGTTGTTATATGATTCTACGTTTTCTGCTCCTCCGCTCAAATTCGAAACGCTACATTAATATTGCAAAGTGAGACTCACTTTCGTAATTCCAACCAGAGCAAAAAAATAAAAACATTTCACTTCCCCCTAGTGGGGGTCGAACTCATAACTATTGTGTTTAAAGTCAAATTATCTGGCCTCTGTGTGTCTACGATGGTCTCAATTATTATCTATTTAAGAAAATATTATTTTCGTATTTTTTATAAAGACTTATATCCTAGCAACGGATTAGATTAAATAAAGTAGCCAGTTAAAATATAAGAACATACACAATATATTTTTAGAAAAATAAATAAGTTTTATTTTACATTCATGTTTTTCTTTAAATCTTGGAACATTCTAGATTATTTTTTATCTATTGAAACGCTAATTATTAACTTTAAAACCTTCAACATAACCTCTATATATTAAGCTCATATGGTTGACATAGACCTTGAGGTATAAAGAATTGTAATTATAACAAAATTATAATTTGTCACTTTATTTTATGATTAACGTAACAATAGACCGGTTAATTAGTTTTATATTGTCTGTTTTTTGAATTATATTTAGTAATTATGAAATTTATTATTTCTAAAGATATCCTGATGGCACTGTACGTCTTCGCAACCCCAATATTGAACTTATGGACCAAGATATTCTCTATCACTTGGCACTTGGCAGTGGGTCTCACGACCTTGTTGAGATGTTTGGGGACGTTAAGGTATGTTAATTTACCTACATTTCAATTTAAAGGTTTATAATAGACTAATAAATTAATAATTTATTATTATAGTTCGTCTGTATGGGAGGAACACCAAAGCGTATGGAGCAATTCGCATACACAATTATGGCAGAGATTGGTCACAAGCTACCCTGTGGGACCACGTTGCAGGACATTAGTCAATTCTCGTATCGATACTCCATGTTCAAAGTTGGCCCTGTCCTATCCATCAGTGTAAGTTTAACTTTAATATTAGTTATTAAATAAGCGTGGGTTTAAAGTGATCTTTGACTATATAAAAATGTTAAAATAGTAAAAAATTTTGTAAAATGATTTATTCATTTTACAAAATTTTATACTGGTATAGCATAGTACGTAGTGTGTTCGAAAAGTACCGCAAATTTTGTGTTTCAAAAAATATTTTATATAAATATTGCATATCTGCTTTGTCCCCTTCAGAGTAATACCCATTAGATATGTGCCAACGTTTTCTTCAAAAAAATCATTTTTTCTGTTCAGCTTCTCTTTCATTCGGCACTTTATGTCGTCGTCCATTTTCATAGACCTCTTCAGGGAAAAGAGTCGCGCATCAACAACGATGTGTGCGCAGTTCGATCCATTTTCTGAATAGGAAAAATCGAAGACGAACCTAAACATGTGCAAGCAAAGCAGCAGTTACAATTAACTGAACATTTAAAATGGACGAACTTGTCGGCATCAGTGAGAGTCATAAGTAAAACATAACACCACAAAAAAAATCGAAATATACGTAATCCTCGAAAATTCTAAATTTACGATACTTTTTGAACACACACCATATGTGCACGGCGTCCACATTTTAAAATGCCTAATAGTAAAAAGACTGCTGTTAAGGTTCTTAATGTTTCGTAATATGCTTTTGTAAAAAATAACTATAAAATAAAAAAGTATACTTTTTAATTAATTAATTATTATACATTTATATTTTTTTATATTATTCCTTGATAAGTATGTACAATTTCAAATTAATCTAACCGTAAACAGGTTTAAACATTAGTAATTTCTGTACAAAGATGCTTGTTCATTTAAATAAAATTGCGTTGTTCTCAATTATCTCAATATTAACTGAGATGAATTGGTATCTATTAAGACACATTAAAATAAATTATGAAAAGTGCTCTGATATAATGACGTGCACTTACAATGCAATTGTTATTATGCAATGTAACTTCTTAAATAAATACTACGCTTATAAATTTATGAAGATCTCAACAGAGCAAATCTACACTTATCAGGTCTAGTACTCTCTATTCTATATTATCTCTTAGACAGTAGTAGGCTTAGTAGTTTCAAATATAGACAACAGACATAAGATTTTTGTTCGTTTTTGTTATCGATTGCTGTATTTTGTAAAATTGCGTTTTTGGTGAAAGACCCGCAGATTTGTGAAATTGTATTAAAGAAATTTTGTATCCATGAAGACTATGATAAATAACATGCCCATAAGTGTACTTGCCTGCTACTTATTTTATATATTTATTTATGACATTTAATAAGCGGAATTTGTGTGTAACAGAAACTAACTGCACATAATTATTTTTTATAAATAAATGTCTGTTATTATTTTCATATACTACAGCACGGCATGGGTATACCGTCTGTCGGGATCCTTCTGCACGAGGTGATAAAGTTGATGTACCACGCCAAAGTGCGAGATCCAGTTTTCTTTAGAATTGGCACATGTGGAGGTATCGGCTATGAGGGTGGTACCGTTGTCATATCTGAAGAGGCGGTCGACGGCGCTCTTAAAAACGTTCTTGAACTGGTAAGCCTAGTAAGATGTTTATATTACGCGGGCAGAAATTGTATTACTATAAGTACACTTGCTTGCT
This sequence comes from Eueides isabella, assembly GCA_019049475.1. Classification (NCBI taxonomy): domain Eukaryota; kingdom Metazoa; phylum Arthropoda; class Insecta; order Lepidoptera; family Nymphalidae; genus Eueides; species Eueides isabella. The sequence goes on along the minus strand of CM032386.1, from coordinate 9,634,420 downwards.
TTATTTTTTTATAAAGTTAATATTATCTTCTTGCATTAAACATTGTTTCTTAGGGTTATAATCATTATGGTGGATATTTTTAGCTCATTTTTAAGCTCATCATTTAAAATAAAAATATTTATGATGCATTAAAACAACAAATAACTTAATTACTACTACTATTCGTGTACTTTTTAGTAATGTAGTTCAATTACATAGGGATATATGCATGGTAAAGTGTTCATGCCACAACATGCAAAAACATTACAGCACATACATAAGTGAATTTAAAAGCGCCTTTTCTAGCAGTGGAAAAAATAAATGTAATTCTAAAATGGAAACTTTATATTCCTGCTATACTAATGAAAAAATTAGAGTATGGATACTAAGATGAAGTAAGACTGAAGCACGCTGGTGTCGTATATTTTAACTTCTATCTTCTTGTCTGTCTGATTATCAAAGTGTAGATATGTCTGTTCGTTTCTCCATTTGTTCGATTGCCTATTTGTAATGAAGTGCCACTTTAACAGAAAATATTGATTGTGATGAGTATTTTGTATTTACATCTTTTAACTACGTGATTGTTTATCTTGTAAACTGAATAGAAGTTATATAAATACGAAATTTGATTGTAGCGTTTTTATAAACAATAATATCAAACATTCAATAATTTGATGACAATATTTAGGATACATTACTGTAATTTCTATAATATTTTTTTTGTTTTTTTAGGAAATAATGAAAATCTAATATGTATTGCGAAAACTTTAAATTGTTACATTTATCATTGTCTTAAAATCATAATATAAGAGGCCAGTTGTAGTCCAGGGACACGAGCATGCTATTGTGAACGGTTGTGATTTTAATTCCCACTCGAGGAAATGAATATTGAACATATTCATTTCCTCGCTCTGGTAAAGAGGCAAAGCGCGACGATGAGATCCGCCATTCAACACGTCAGGCTTCAAATTAGGTGGAGTGAAGGGAACGGAACAGAGTGTCTTTACACTAGGTTTCTACTTTCCCTCTGCGTACTCTGCCATGTGCGGGAGACAGCGTGAAGTTGTTTATGAATTATTATTTGGAGGCTATCTAGTATAGAGACACTCCATTCTCATTACAACCGTTCCGCACTTTCCACTAACTTTGAAGGCATTGCATGTTGAATGGCAGAACTCAACACCGTGCCTTGCTTAGAATTAATTAACCAAATATTTTTTCCTATATACACTTATACTAAAAATTGTAACATTTTATATTTTTTAAACTAATAATTTTAAATAAGAAGAGGCGGATGGTATTTTTTAATTTCACATATCTTGTGCACTTTGAGAGGCAAAGACAATCTAGAAATGTAATTTAAGTTAACAGATATTTATAGTAAAGTCACCAATAAAAATAACCCATATTTATTATTTGTTGGTAATAGTGTGTCCTGGGTAAAACTATACAACGACCGGCAAAATTGGATCGCAGGCTCGCTCGCGAACTCAAAGGACTTTCCGACCCAGAAGATCCTTACGATACCGTGACTGGCAAGACTATGTGCACGTATGACTTCTATGAAGGTATCATTTATATTTTTTAACTGTTACTACTTTAAATATAACTTTAAATATAATTATCATATCTAATATATTTTCGTAACTTAAACGTAATTTACACCAGCTTGTGACGAGATTGGTGAGTAGCTATTCATTCCTCTTGTTTGATAAATAGTACATTCATTTCTGGTATTTTTTTTAAATAGGCATTTATGCCTAAACGAGCATGTAGCAACGCGTGACACGCAATATGTTCATATTTCAAAGTACATAATGTATTTTAGGGCAGGGTCGATTGGACGGTGCATTCTGCGATTTTACTGAAAATGACAAAATGGAATATTTGGAGAATATCCACAAGTCTGGTGTCGTTAACATCGAGATGGAGTCTCTGGCCTTCGCAGCGCTGACTCATCACGCAGGGATTAAGGCCGCCGTTGTTTGTGTTACCCTCCTTGATCGTTTGAAAGGGGATCAAGTAAGTATTTTCAATATAATTATTTCATAGTGTCTTTTTAGTAATAAATACAAACTTGTTAATAAATATAATATGAGTAATAAATCCTATGTAGTGTTATTCTATGTAGTGTAGATTTCATAATAATTTCATGATTGTCGTTATCAGATTTCGGCGTAGCATTTATTTTGTATGAAATTGAAAACTCATAATGATTTTATGTAACTGTAAATTTTCATTTCTTACCAATTTTCATAATAATCAACGGAAAGTACCCTGTTTGTTATGACGACACTGCGAATTTTATGTAATTCACATTTTAATGAAACGTCACCGTTTGTATCTTTTCATCATAATATTAACTTTTTTTTTGTATGCTGAAAGCTTCTTTTTTTTTTGTATGCTGAAAGCTGTTACATTTGATATTAATTTTAGCTTCATACATACACGAGACCTTATAAAAATAATAATCTTCATATACGTATAGAGCTCCAGCCTATACATAATATGTACATAGATGACAACAGCCCGCCGGACAACATACAAATAATATAAGTTGCATTATCTTTTGAGGTACAGGGCTAAAATAATAATGTGTAAAAATGTTTTTTAATTTTCAGAAGACTACTATGTCTTTGCTACTAGAGTTTAGAAAGATGGCATATTGTGCTGTGAAGTTAAATAATATATAATTAAAATATTAAGTTAATTGTAAACGCGGGTAAACTGTTCTCGTATTATATAGTCAAAGACACCTATCGATATGCAATTCTTGAAACACATTTATATGCTTAGAACATTTCCTACGGTTCGAACGCCTATCATACTAAGATGTAATATTTGAAATATTTATCGTTTAACAAATAAGTATTTTTCTTATAAATAACGAGTCACGATGTCGTTTTATAGCACGAGCCATAATTTCTGCATAAGGTAAAGTTTCACTTTAGATAAATTTATATTGCTTCAGAAAACGTGTTAAACGTGGAGTCATTTATATATATGATGCAACTGGCTGAAGTTGAATGTAGGTTTAGGTCAAAATTGTACCCTTTGATAATAAAATTATGGGATTTATATTGAATAGGTGTATTAATTTATTTAAACATTAAATTTACCATTACATACAAACTTACTTACTTTCGATAAAACAAATTAATATCATTTTCATTAACCGTGGCCGCATCTAGTAAGTTTTTGTTACAGTTAATCTCTATAATTTAGGTGTTTTATACAATAAGTATCTAGACAATGTATAGAATAATTGGAGTGTCCAAGCAATGTTTAAAATATGAAAGTTATTTACTTTATACTACTATGTAGGTAATGAGTACAATGCCTAGGTATTAAATAGAATAATCGATAGCAATATCACTACGGCAGAAATAACCTATTATATTATTTTTCCGCTGGTAGAAAAGCGCAGCGTTGTGTTTCAATAACACAAGTTATGCGTTTAATTCGTGGAGCTCTCTTATGTAGCTCAAAGACTTTTTTATTAATCTAAAAACATTGAAGACTGTTTATTTTTTTTTTTTATTTTATTACATAAAGTATTTAAAGAAATGCATTGTTTTTATACCTTACGATAAGTGTTTATTCGATTAAAATAAAATAGCAAAAAATCTTTTCTAGGTTTTGGCTCCGAAAGAAGTGTTAGATGAATGGCAACAACGTCCAACTAAACTTGTATGCCGTTTTATCAAGAGGTAAACTAAACAATATACATAATAAATTCTTTTTAAGAACAAACGTGTAATATTTTATCGTAGAAAGATTTGAACCTACATCTCATACATTTCTAAGAAAGAATGCGTTATTATAAAGTATTTTTAACATATTTCAAATGTTATTCTACACTCAAGAAATAAAATTATATTAACATTAAAAAAAAAATGTATGAATGTAAGTTGTATCTTGGTATTCACATTGTTCCATCATAATTTACCTTCTTTAATATAATTATATTTTTATACATAACAAAATGAACATTTAATTTTTGTGTTTGTTGAAACCAAGGCTGTTGTGTGACAAGGTAGAGTTGTCTTAATTTCTTTTTTATTTTAAGGTATTTACAAATGAAAGGTCGTTTATCTTTGGACGGCCATGGATCCATTGCGGTTAAAAGCCCACGGCGATTTAAACTTGTGCAGCAGGAATCGGAAACGTACGACTAATGTCACTAAAAGAGTCCACAATGACAAAAAGAGCTTTTGAACATATTATATGTTCTTTGCTCAATTTTTATTTTGATTTCTTGAGACGTGGATCTGAATTTGTTAACACGAAGTTTGAGTGTAACGGCCAATCCTAAAATTAAATATTGTTCAGTTTTTTAAAAGTCGTGTGTTATTTATTAGATTTTCAGTGGAAAAAATAAGTTAAGTTTTAGATGTAATTATTGGAATGTTAAGTATTAAATTCAGAAACACTGATATGTTAGCTATGTAATTATTTCGAATTGTCCCATGTTTAATTAGTCCCATGGCATGAAGTGGTTAAGTATATTAACGACTATATCAGAAATATCTAAAACAAGAAACAAATGAGTTTGTGCAATATTTATCGAAATAAACCATGTACTTACTCATTTTTTTTCTCATCGAGTCCATCCTCCATCGAGTAACTAAATATTGATTTAACAAAAAAAATAAAATTATTTTAAGAAAAGATATCTATGCCAATTTTAAGTTAACGTTTAGTTTTCATTCAATTTTTAAATAAAGGCTCACATAAATGTTCATGTAAAAAGTTTACTTGTAATAAAATAGCATTCCATACGTTGTTAGAATACTTAAATTTAATTTAAAAAAATGCTACTAATGAATGAACGGCTTTCAAAAATTTGTATATTTCAAGGTAAAATATTTAATTACCAACTACTCAATTATTACAGCCCAGCCACGTTCATGACTAAATTAATTATTATCAAATTAATATAAACGTTTCTGTAAAATGCTGATTTATATTTATTTTATTGTAATAAACAGTATTTAATTATTTTATTCCTAATTTTAATTCTCTATGGACTAGATAACAATGCTATACATATTTAACACTAACATGCTAAAAAATATTAAAGCTTCAAATATAATAATCTATTAATAAGGTTTATATTTTTTAGACTTTCTACTCTATATATTTAGTCTTGTGTCGATTTATTATACACCAGTGTTTAGCAAATGTTTGTTCTATGTACGCTTTTATTTATAATTAATTATAGTAAAATATCAAACAATATTTAACGAGGTAATTTCACATATCTAAAAGTTGCGTTTTTGTAACCACTTGTAAATCAGTACTAGGATTGTGATAAAAATAACTTTAAGGACCACAGACAACCTTCTTTTCAGTTGGTATTTTTAATCGATTATCGATATTGATTAACTTTTATTTATATAATAATGAAAAAAATACCTTTTTTGACACTACATGTTATTTTATTACTTGAGACTAAGGGGCTATCCATAAATTACGTCACACAAATTTCATTATTTTTGACCCCCCCCCCCCCCGTTCTTGTCACAGCTCGTCACATTTGTGAGACCCCCCCTCCCTAGTGTGACGTCACATATTTTACATTTTTACATCTAGAAATAATTATTTAGTTAAAACAACAGTTCCGATTTTTTTTTATTTCAATTTAAATTATTTTTTATAAAATTAACATCAAATCAAACATTTAAACGAATTAACAAAATAAAAACGATTAATTATATTAATTAAAGAACAAACTTAATCATCTTGAGTCCATGGACTTTGAACCCACTCCTTTAAATTATTTATAACTGGCATAGCAGTCAATTCATTCTCGTTGGGGTTGTTAATGTCAGGAAGATTCGATGTGTCAATATCTTTTTCATCAAACCATACCGCATTATCGTCATTATCCAAACAAAGAATTCTCTGGCACGTCTAGCAGCAATTCGAAGAGTATTAGACGGTCGACGCGTAACACTAGTAGAGCGAGTTGCTGACAAAAGAATTCGAACCTTATTTGTTTACAGATAGAGTTGCAAATGTTTTTGAGTTTTTTGTTAGTAGTTAATAGTTCAATGTTTGTGTTTTAATACTTTAGATTATGAGTTTTGAAATGTGACGTCACGAAATTTAGGACTCCTCCCACCCCCTTGTCACACAATGTCACCCTACGTCGACCCCCTCCCTCCCCCCCAACGTGTGACGTAATTTATGGATGACCCCTAACATTTAAAAGCTTACTATAATTATTACATCTGAATGTTGTATTAGATACTGAAGAGACATCGAAATAATTTAAGAATCCAACTTAAGAGTTGGTCGTCTGAAATATTTATGTGCTTCCACGAGTGATTTGTAGGTTGTTGTTTGTGCACAAATCGGGCATTGCTTTTAATGTTGGCAATGTTTTTACATTGTTTGCTATCGAGAATAGATAAGCAATGAAAGAGTGTTATTAATAAAGGCTCTATTAATATTTCACATCCTATAATATTTACTTAACTTGTGGAAAGATATGTACTCATTACTCGAGTCTTAAGGAGCCTTTACATGTTATTCATTTATCAACAAGACGGTAAACGTTTGTTCAAATGTTATGCTAAATGGGCATTTTTAGAATGAATAATTATAAAAATGAATATTTATAAAAACATTTGTAAGTAATTAAGATTATTGAAGTTATATTTATGTAAGTGTTAAGAGTTTGTGTAAGTAAAGTCGAAAAGTGACTTTGACCTATGTTAATGGCACCAATATTGAAAAAGTAGTTATTGAATATATTTAAACATAAGCTTAAGTGTCAACTTATATTTATTTAATGCTTCGTATAGATTTTTTTTAAAAGAGTATATGTAAACATATCGCATGGTCATCATGGCATTTCTACAATATAATATTTTATTACATACAAAAGCAATAAGTATATTTTTAAAATATTTTGTTATAGCAGTTGTGCTGTAACAGGTAATCAAAATAGTAAAAAGATTTTTTTGCGAAATATGAGTTAAATCACAATTTAAATAAGCATTTTAATAATAGATAAGATTGTTAACATATATAAAAGTTTTATCAAATTAAAGACATTTCTGTTATATCTACAAGAAATATGAACAATTATCTCAAATATCAAATAAATATCCTTAAGCGTTGTGTCTGCTTGCATGTGTTTATACTAATAAAGCAGTTTGTTTCGTCAATGGCTCTTTTTTTTATTGGAACATTTACAGAAATATTTTTCTGATAACTTATCAGGTCACACGTAATGGTGATACCTCTGTGAAAGGTTATATTCTAACGTCTAATATTTATTTTATTACCCATAGTCGGTGGGTAATAAAATAAATTTTAGACGTTAGAATATAACCTCAACCGATATACAACAAAAGACATATTACAGTGGACCTAACAAGACATGTTACAATTTTGAAATACGTATTGTTTTGTTTAAAACAATATTTGCAAATGAAATGAAATATAGATCACAATTCATAAAAAATATTTTATTTAGTGATATCATACATTAAGATACACGTAAATGTACATCAGATGACATTCAGTCTTTTTCCATCGGTAAAGTACGTATTTAGAAAAAAAAATGGAAAAGCCATCAAAAATCTTATTTTTATATAAATAAAGTGAGCAAACATTAATAATGAAATTAATCGAAAAAAATCTATCATTTTAACTGCAGGAACTTCATAAGCGCATCATGAATAAGACGTGGACTAGCGTCGCTGTCCGCCGTATACCTAACCCCTCTGAGCGCACCGTCTTCATTTCTAACCACTCCATATTCCCCAACAATGAAACCATCTGGAGTTCTTTCTTCGACTCTATACTTTCTAAACTGCCGTCCTTCCACAACATAGCCAACTTTACAATTCTCTTGTTTACAGTTCTCTTGACTGGCGGATTGTTCTCCGTGTGTTCTCCCGTCAGTCATTACGCTCAGTTTTTCATCTACTTCATAATTTTTTTCCGGTTGTTGTTCTAAAACTCTATGATTAGAAGGAAGGGGTGGGTTCGTTATAGTTTGGGGCGAGGTACTTACTGTGCTGCTATAAGTTGACGTCGCTGATTGTTTCCTCCAATTAATTTGACCAGATAAAGTATCAGATTCTAAATGTAAAGAAGCGGGTTGACTGTAAAATTTAGCTGGTTGACTATATATTTTGGCCGGTTCACTATATATTTTAGCTGGTTCACTATATATTTTAGCAGGTTCACTATAAATTTTTGCCGGCTCACTGTAAAACTTGGCCGGTTCACTGTACACTTGCGCGGGCTGGCTGTATACTTTAGAAGGTTGATTATAAAATTTATTTATGTCTTCAACATTTTGATTCGTATTAACATACGCGGGTAACTGTTCATTATTATAATTTACTTCTTTAGGTGGATCATGCACCACATTGAAATTAACAGTCGTTAATCTGGAGCCACCGCGGTGTGCTTGTGGTGGATCTTGTATATAATTCTTAGAAGAATATGATACAGGTACGGATCGCGCTAGTGGCACGTCTTCAACAAGTTCATCATTTTCTACTACGGTATGAACCGAAGATTCTGCAACAGAATCATTTGCTTGATTTGAATAAGACTGGTCATCTTCTAAATGGTAAGGGTGTAATCTCTCGTAATGGTTTAAACCTCTTGTTTCCTTTTTTGCTTGTATTTGTTTTATATACTCAATGTTAGCACCAACAAGGTTTGGTGGTATTTCTGTCGCAGTTTCAAGATCGTCTAAAATTGTTGTTTGAATAGTAGAAATTATTAAATCAGCGACAGCAGTAGAGGCAAATGTTTGAGCTATATCTATAGGCGTAACAGTTGTAAGAAATTCATGCTCGTTATGATTATTACTTTTAGCAGGTGTTTTGTAAATTGGCTTCGATTTTGTTCTGCCGACAGCTACTGATGATGTGATTCGGACTGAAATTATTTGTTCGTCATTCTTTGAGCTTTCTTCGGACTTTGGTATATTTTGAGCATTAGGTAGTTGTTGTTCTGTGTTCGCGAAATTGTTTTCTGGTTCCACATGATGGGGCTCATGGTTATGCACCGGTTGTGATTTCACCAGCACATTGGGCAAGATCTGCAAAACAATGATATGAATTAATAAGCGAAAATTTATATTTTAATTACAGTAAACGCCTGTAATGGCGCGGGGACACAGGCGTAGGACTGTGATTGATTGTGCGCTTGATCTCCACTTGGGTAAGTCAAATATTTAATATTTTTATTAGTAGCAAGGCCAAGAGCGGTGTTCAGTTCTGCCACTGAGTTCAACCTTCAGTCGGAGAGAATAAATTATTTTCATTTTCACGTTCTTACTTCACACATATATTGCATTTAATTTAAGTGCAAACCACTGAAAACTCGTAAGTTTTTCTGCCTAAATTGTTTTAAGTGTGATGCCGAAAATCAAAGACATTATTCTTTTTCCTCAGCTTGAGTAACACCTCAAAGGCACAAAATTTCAAAACTATAGCGAAGTGATGACGACTGTTGGGAGAGTCAAGATGAAGATTTTTTCAAAAGGATTTTTTTCAAACCTAGGGGTTTAGAAAAAAGATGGACTAAATATATTGACTTGTTAGGAGACTATGTATAAAAATATATTACTTTATAAATTCTAAACACTTTTACTTTGTTTCGTTACTTTTGGTACACCCCTCGTAGGTAGGTAGATTATATTATTTGGTGTATAGGAGTTGATGAGGAATCTTGGATATTAGTGTCAGTGAGTTAAGTGTTTTTATAGGAGTATAATCACACGAAATTAAAAAAATAACAATATATGTCGACTATCGACCGCGAAAATGAGAACAGAAATGATTTTCTGTATGCCACAGTAACGGCGGGGACGGCGCCTGTCAGTCAGTGACCGCCACCGGCCTTGCGGCTATGTGGAGCCAATGGTACGTACAAGTACAACGCTCTTATACATTTGTGCTAGGCATTTATAATAATCTACCTGAAGAAGTAGTAGCAAATGTTACTAAATATTAAACAAAAATAAGATTTTTTTTTAAATTTTCAAACTATTTTATGTGCACACGTGTGTGATTTAATATCAATAATTATTGATAATAATTATTTAATAAACAAGTTATTTTTATTAGCGTGGCTGACAAGCCACGCTAATAAAAATATTAAACAAAAATTAAAAACCAGACACTGGTTGCATTCTATTACAATTCATTTAAAATTATCCTACGAAATTGACAGTAGGTTGTCCTTAAAAGTATCCTAAAATATAAATGGGCTTACAGTAAACATTAACTTTGTCATTAGATAAAATATGAAGTATGTGTAACTATGTGTATGAAGTTTTAATTAACTAACTAAAATGGATATTTATAAATATATGTGTAGTTATTTTTAAACTTTAGAATATATAAGTTAAAAAAAGCTTGTAGATCAATGTAATAGTTTCATAGATTATAAAATATTTAGAGATTTATTAGAAAATAAAATAGTACACCATGTTTATAATTATGGTTCTTGCAAGAAGATACCTATCTAAGGTAACCTTTTTTAAAATTCAAACTAACAGTAAGAACGTGGGAACAACCCTATACCTCCGTTTCATTACCCATTTTTCGCCGAATTCGAGGCATTGCGTGTTAATTGGTCAACCTCAACGCTTCGCTAGCTAGCTAGTTTATTACTAGAGCAAAGAAATGAAAATAATAAATTTATTCATTTCTTTGAGAGAATCGGGATCGAACTCACAATCCGTCTTATTTCAGTCACAAGTTTGTGCCCGCCCCTACTCCTCGATTGGCCTCAGTGTTTAGGTATCAATATTTTACTTTTCAGTTCCATAAAAACAAAAGTCCCGACTAAATTATACTAACAAGATTTATTTAGTTGAGAAATAGACCCCGACTTAAAATCTTAATGACCTGTTTCTTTTTTCACTACTACGTAGAGAGTTTTTGTATCTTAAAATCATTGTTTTGTAAATTTCAAAAAAATAAATAAATATATGTAGTCATAACGCTGTTGTTGTTATTTACAGACAATCTTTTTTAAACAATTGTTTTTTTTTTAATAATGTGATTGACAAGAAAGTTTAGTCTTAAAACTTTTTTACTGGCTCTACTTTTGGTGACCACTAACACAAATGCAAAAATTAGTTTGAGCTTCGCAGACTGTATATACTACCATACTTGTCGTAATCAGGATTTACGAGTAGTCCATTAACAGCACATTTGACGACGACGACGACTCAAATGTCAAATCATTACTCACAAATCACAAAAAATACGTCGGAATTTCGAGGTAAAAACGTGGGCGCCTAAATATTTGTACCGAGAATAAAAAATATACTTAAGAAGATTTTAATTGGCGACATATAAGATAAGAAAAACAATAATTATACTTCTGATAATCTGCAATAACAAGTTTTAAGTATAGATCAAACATGAATATGAATATGGTGACCATATAATATTATGAAGAAAAATTAAGAGACTCGATAAAATACAATGTTTTGCTATACTTAATTATTAAATCAGGCTTTTGGAATTCATCCTATATTTTTATTTTAACAAACCTTAATAGGGAAAAGGCTAACTCTTTCGCTTTAAATGCAATTCACAGTAAGAATATTATTTTAAGATAGTTTTGTGATTCCTTTTCAAACATCATTCGTAAAAACAAACCTTATTCATTTAATTCATTTATTTGTAATTTTGCGTCACCAAAAACAAAACTATTCTAAAAAGAAATAGTATGTTATTTACTTTAAATGTTTTAGAAAAAAAAATTATATATACAAGAAAACCAATGTTACTCATATATTTGCAGATGAATTTAAAAGTCATATATGTTAGTCACAGTTATCTGTCAATGAACAATTCACATAATATAGTTATCGAACAGTTTTAACACATGCCATTATTACAAATTGAATTAAAAAATAATAAAAGATACTATTCGTAATTAATTCAATATGTTAAAAATAATTCCATAACTATATCGGTTCGTTATCCTTGATAAAATATATCTAAGTCAGTAATTACTGATAACTGGTACTTATCCGAACTTGCGGTTCCGCTAGAGTTGGTTCACAGGCCTTTGAAACAATTCTGTGCAATATAGAATGGTAATGATGAAATAATAAAATTAAAATAAATTCTATTTTATGTACACCCTAATTTAATAAAAACAGTATTAATATAGTTTTGTGAAAATTATTTTAATTTTGTTTCGAAAATATAAGAAAGTATATTAATTTTTTAAAAAATGGAGAGCTTTTTTAAAAATATTTTTTTTAAGAGCATTTTACATTTCAGGGTATCCAAAAAAAACCGGTTTTGTAATACAGAAAATCTACTCAGCTCCATACCCAAGATTTAAATAGCTTTGTAATTAATTACTTTAAGTAAGCAAAAAGAAACATTTGAAATGTAAATATTATTTTTTTTTTAATATTTCAGTGTCTATTAATCATAATTAGTTAATAATTGGTAAATGACTTTGTAAAGTTCACATTGGTAGTAGTAGTAGCTAGGTGAACTGGCGGTGATTTTAATAGATATCTATTTAATTGTTTTAAAACATTTCAAAATCAAAATCATTAGGTACACGCACAGTAAAAATGGAATCCTACACTTCCATACATATACCTATATATTTATTGTGAGCCATTTTATTTTTAGGCTTTTTCCACGAAGCAAACTAGGCAGAGTGTAACATAACTTACCTTTTTCGCCCAATGTTATGAAACAGTGTCTTTTACCTGTGACTCTGCCCTATTGGCCGAATAAAAATAACTAAGAGTTGTGTGTGGCACGCGACACATTCAAAGCCTCCCTCGATAAATATACTATCTCGGACAAATAAAAAAAAGAAAACATTTTTTCTTTCAATCCAAATTATTAGGTTGTGATATTAATTCTATTTTAGTAATAAATCCTTAATTGATCACATCTGTATTTTTTTTTAATTTGAAATATTTAGTTCGACAAATTTTAATTGTTAATGTATAGACATTGTCTTAAAAGTGATATTGTTAGTAGATTTCTACTATTACGAAACAAAAAATATTTTAGATTAGTAAATAAAATAGTGTAATTCAAGCGGGCAAAGCCACGACGTCGCTAGTAATTAATATAAATAGTATGTATAGTATAATATTATGATGACACTTCAGTGATATTACGTTCCGACAAAATTTAGGAACATGTTCCAGCTGTTCGGTTGCGCCTTGGGTTTGTTTCAGATCTAGCCGTTCCGAGGAACTTTTATTTGTTTTTGTAATCTTGTTTCTTTGGTTGCCGTCGTAGATGACTTTTGTTTATTACAATATTTACCATTTCGAGTTTTCTCAATGGGAAGGCTTTATATTTTTACGTTTTTTAAAATTTTTTCACAATTATTGAAGATTAGTTAGCTATAACCGTCGTTCTAAACATCCTTCACATGGAATAAATGACATCGAACCATCCAATAATATATATGTCATACATGGATCTATTTCAATTAAGTTTATTTGAACTATTTAAGAAGGCTTTATTTCACTTAATTAATTAATAAAGTGCATATACAACCACCAACTGTTTTTTGGGTTGATTGTGGCTGGTCATGTACGACGTACAAGTCTCGTATTAGACTTAAGCATCATCTTTTCGCGGGCAAAAGATAATAAAATTCTGAAAGAAAGAAGAAAGATAATTTATTATCGGTGTAGATAACCATATTAAAATAACTGATCAAATTTCCTAAAATAGTCTTGAATAATATTAGTAAATAAATAATTAAATGTTCAAAGCGTGTAAATTCGCGAGCCTGCCGTTGTTATAATATATTGAGCAAGTGTTACATTATATCTGAGCTGGATCACTATGATTGAGTAATTTAATCCTATTGAACAAAAATTACAGGCATTCTGTTCTTAAGTTAAACGTTCGTCATATGAAAATATTCATTTAGTTTATGTCTGCAACAGTATTTTGTTGAACTTTTTGATTGTGTATTATTGAGGCCCCAGATAGAAACAAAAAGGTTCGGGTGTGGATTAAACCCACAAATTTTCGCGTCGATGAATTAATGAAAATTTAAATTGTGAAAAAATTATAGCTTTAATAATTATACCGATTTATGCATGTAGACTGGTGGAGTTTTGAGTTTTTTGACTTGTTTTAACTAACTTGTTCGACACACAGTTTTGCGTTTTGTCTTATAAGAAAAATATTTATTTAGTAAAACATTTTTTTACTTTCGTGTATAATGGATAGTTATTATGAATTTTTGAAGCAAATTTAACAATAAATTTTATGAATTCTCCCTCACATTATTCCCTTTGCTTTATATAAAAGAAGAGGAAAGGTATAATAAAGAAACGTTCTCAATCCTTTGTTCTATATTATCTGTATTTTGTTTGCCATAAATGCACAGGGCGAGAAAACCTGTTCTGATTTACCAGATCGTGAAGTATTTTAAACTTGAATGCAAATAAATTATAAGATGATAGCGAACTTGAAACCACAAAGGAAAATATATAGAGTAGGTACACATTTTGTGTAATGTGCACGAGTGAATGTCAACATGCGGAAGGAATTGTAAAAATTAATATTTCATTTGGACACTGTTCTTTTAGATTTTTATTACTAGCCCGCTCCTGCTTCGCCTGCTTGGATTATACTATTTTATTTACAAATAAAATAGTATATATAGCTGCCGAGTTCTATGTGCACTCGTGATATAATTGAAGCTCGAAATTTAACTTTGCTTTAATTATCACCAAGCGCTAAATCTCAATAATGATTTATTTGCGTAAGTACCACTACAAGCTGGAAGGACTATGACTAGGAACTATAAAAAATATACGTAAAACATTGTCGAGTGAAATATAAAGCTTCATTCTATTTCAATACTAGTTGATGGGATATCATTACTTTTTCTAAATAAATTATTACTATTATTTAAGAATACCTTGTTATTATAAAAATCGTTTTATTTTTCCCACGGTCTATGATCTAAATTTGATATTTAACTTTTTTCAATAATATTTTATTATTTTTTAAATAGTTTTTTTTTTAATAAAATTCTCCGACCTGAAAATGTCACTCTCACCTCTGTCTTTTACCAAAGGGCTTGTAGCATTTAAACTGCTAGTCCGATTCTCATAAAAGATATATAAGAACTACCGCGTAAACCAGGCTTTATTTAAAATTTGCAATTACAAAAATCGGTTAATTCATTCAGGAGCAATGTTGCCACAGATAGTGACACAGACAGACAGGTCAAACTTTGACCAACCACATTTCTAAGCCCGGGGTTGATAAATGCTTTACATATGTAAATATTAAATACTACTGCCGCGTGCTTATCTTTTTAAATAATGTTATCAGGCAAATGTCATTTCATTAGATAATTTGACAGATTAATGCTATGGATATTCTTAATTCTTATTGTTGTACTACGTATGTACTTAATAATTATACACAATGCATAATTATAATTATTTACTCGTAAGTCATGTTTTAGCCAAAATATAACTAAAAATAAAGACACTATTATATAATATTAAATAAAGACACTATTTACAATAATGTGCTAAGTGCATTAGAAGACACAAGTGTCGTTTCTGAATTTGGTACATAGTTAACTGTAAGACGACACGTCGACATAGAGTCAGAGAAAATTGTCATCTATCAAAATTTAGCTTGAACCGAAAAACAAAAATGAAGTATTTTTTTAAGAAAAACGATTTTATTGTATTATGTCAACAGTATTTTTTATAAAGTTTTTATTGCTACTTCTCCATTTTGTAGAAGAACGACATATTTAAAAATGTTCCTATTGTAAAATGTATGTTTTTGGAATTATTGTACTTTTATATTTAGCTGATAGGTAGGGCCTTGTAATATCGATATGCACTTTCAATCTATATAGATGTAGTTATTGTGACAATCTGTCGTGGATTGTATACATAAATCATAAGTCAATCCCTTAGTCCACTATGTATATTTACTATATTAAAACAATTACTATTTATAAAAAATAGTTAATTTTGCAACTACATTGAATAATCGTTATAGGTATTAAGTATAGACTGTGATGTGATCAGGGTTGTTACCATGGTGGTATTTATGTACGTACTGTTTTATTTAGATATATTTATATCAGTAGCTCTTAAATAAACAAAACAGCAAAAAAATATTTGCACACATACCACATTGAGGTCGTTTCATAAAAAATCAAGGAAGTATTCTATCTAGACCTGTTTCGCCCTCAACTGGAATAAATTCATCAGTATTTTTTTACAATATTTGTTTAAAGATCACAGTGACATTTGTTACTTTACAATAATTGAAGACATGTTAAATATGTAAGATACGTGAGAACATTCAGACTTCAGAGTTCTATACTTCAAAAGAAAAATACTAATCTTATGGAATCATTTTGTTATTGGTTTGTCTGCCTGTCTGTGCGTTTGTTAAGAATCATTTTTCTCGACACCGTATGAAGGCATTAACCTGATATTAATATTTAATTTTAGATAGTCCCTTATAGCGCAGAAGAAAGAGTATCAACAAAGAAAGAGTAGACAAAGTCTACAAATGAAACCTGATAGCACAAATAAAGAAAAGAAAAACCAGGAAAGGGATGTTGAGTGGAGCCTACAGGTATTAATTACTACACACTTGCCAACTTAAGTTTGCCAATTTTATAACTTGTATTTAACTCGCTAATTAATCTATAGTCGTGAAACTTGGGAAATTGGTGATCTTCGGTACCCCACCGAATTAAAAGAAAACAAGCAACAAAAAATAACACAGACAAGCAAATTGAACCTAAACATTTGTATATTTTTTTTCTATTATTTTAAATATTCACAAAAACTGTATGGTATACAGTTATCGCTATCTAATAATAAAAATAGCAGTTAATTAAAGTATCATTTTATATTATCAGACGTTTATTTTAGGTGAAGGACTTCATACCACGAAGTAGCGAAGCAGATCGGAATGTAAGTTACTGTCTGGAATCTGACTCTACACTGTACTACATGATTTTAATTTTCACATGTAAATTTTTTATTACGATAATGACAATTCAGGAAGTTATACATATATATAATTTAGTGTGAATAAAATATGCAACCACTTCGACTGCAATCAGTGTTAGTTGTAGGTAGGTATAGCCTCTAAGTAAAAACAGATTTATAATGACAGTGCGTGTGCTGTGTAGACTGGATTCTTAAGACGCCTGAGTTTAGCGTCATACTAGCTCAGGGTCAGGGTGAACTAAGTTGCAGATGCAAGTACCAATCTTATAAAACATTGTGATTATAATAGCTCTTACTTTACTAGGTATTATAAGTGTATTGTAATTAAAACTTCTTTTTAAACATTTTTTGTGCACCTCACTCCCAGCTAATGAAATGAGAACCTGCGATTGCCGTGTGCAATCAAATACGTTCCGATTTCGCTCCAACGACTTACATATGTATATTGGTTACCAACTAATTAATTACTTTGAATCGAGTACCCTTTACGCAGTTTGTCTAGATCTAGATCACAATTTTCATTTTGAACTGAGACCGGCAAATCAATATAAAAGAGCAGTACCTTCATAGGTAAGCAACACTACGAAAACAAGGTTATCAGGGTAACTTGTAGCTTGTTTCGAAATGATTACTAAGTTAGATATACTTTTTAAAACAAAATAATATATAGACTACTTGTTTATTTTAGACGTATGCTGTTGAAAATAAACTAAATTTGTTAGTTAACTGCAGTTATACTTACCTGTATGACTTGTAACTGTTTTGGGAATATTAACCAAAACTATTAACATTTGTACCATATTGTTTAGCGCACTTTTTAAATCTGCACGCGTTTGTTCTGGTATTGAAGGTCGAAATAAGGCTGTATGTTGAGTGAGCAATGTGGGCGTACTGATTAAGACCTTTACAGTACACATGTAAATCCAAAGGTATAATTTTAATTACATATATATTTTATAAGTAACTTCTATTTCATACATATTTCAGTTTAGTTTATCATACAATTAATTTTCACCTGTCGTACTTAGTTATTTTATTTATATTTATTTATACATGTGAACTATATAATTCATACCAGTAAAATAATCCACATAAAATAGATCCTCATCTCGTTACAGAAGAATGTATTCCGCACTAAAACAGCTGATCGATATTATTGTATTGATAAAGACATGTCCACTTTAACTAGAACGGTTAACAAAAACATCATTTTGAATCACTTTTGCTTAGTAATAATTATGCTTGAGCGGTCATTTTCTTTTAAGCGTTTTGAGGCGGCCTTTACACAGTGTAAAACTAAGCGAGGCTTCTATTTCTCTATTCGTTATACGAATTAAAGAAAAAGCGATTCACTTCTAGTACACGTGTGCCTTGCGCGCGCGCCGCGGTTAACTACGCTACTCAACAGTAAACACCAACTAGTGACCTTCCCAATTAAGAATTTAATTTATGTAATGCACTTTCTTAAAGAACTTGTGACGTAACAGATCTAATTCGCCACCGGACTTAAATGTTATTGGAATAAAAAAGAAATAATATTTGTTCAGGGTAGCAAAAGCAATTTATTAAAAAAAACATACCTATACTATTAAACTGCCTTATTTTAGTGGATACGTTATTTTATTTTGAAAAGTTATAAGAGGCCAGCTCAATTATTTTGATCACGTATAACGTGTCTTAGACCGAGTACTTAGTGTCCATGGTAAGGATCGTGTCCATATTGGGGTACTTCAAACTGTGGCACTTGAGGATCATATAAAGGATTTGGTGGAGGCTGCAACAGTTGAAAATGACAAAATTAAAAATAAATATAATATCTTATGTCTATAAGTAACTGTAGCTAATGGATATAATATTTCTCTGAGTATATAGGCATTGCTTAATACGCATAGACTTTTTTCATAACTAAGTAGGTGTATGGGCGACGTTGAAGGTTTTCCGGTCAGCTTCTACCAGCGTGATGATATCGTGATTACTTATTAAGGACTTTAAAGTATTTTTTTTTACTATGCTTAGTGATTAAACGATTATTTAATAATGATATTTATGTTTTAACAACGGAGTAATAACTAAAATTTTGATCAAACTGCAAAATTTTCAAAATTAATTTCCAGTTTCAATAATTACAACTACACAACATTAATGTAGTATAAAAATTTTGAATTTTTTATTTAAGCCATATGTCCAAATAGTAATAAAAAAAATATAAATTAAAAAATAAATAAATATAAATAATAATAATAATTATTTTTTGTATGCAATAAAGAGTTTTATCTATCCATCTATCTATAAATAATTTAGTAACCTGATAGTTATGAATAGCTTTCCTTTTATCGGAAATGTCGTGGTGATGTGTTTTTAAGCTCATTTGAGAAGTTAGAAGTTCTTTTACTTTAAGTTTAGTAGAAAGTAAATTTGCTGCTAAAGCTTTGTTAAAAGCTTTTAATTCTTTTAATTTTGCATTAATAGCCCATAAAACATCCTTGAGAAGGTCTAATTTGCCGGAATGCATATCCTCTTCGTCTTCAAAATCATCTTCATTATAAGAAGGTGTATCGTATGCAGCTCGAAATAGCTGTTGTTCATCCTCATTCAAATCTGCGTATCGTGGCTTTGTCATTGCTGAAATTATATAGAAAAAATAACAATATATGTTATAAACAATTGATAAATATTATGGATCCCGGAACCAGGTCGAAATTTCTTTTGCATGAACTTTAAAACGCTAAATCATTTTTTAAAAAGTTTTTAATTTAATATGAGAATTATAATAAAATACCAAGACTTAAATTTCAATATGCGTTCAACGCCGCTATATAGATTCGGCTGTGCGTTTCCTCTCATTCAAGCAGTAATTGAAGAGTAGGAACTAATATTTATACCAATAATGTAAATATTTTTTTATATAATTATTGTAACAAGTTTCAACCAAAAACAAAAAATAATAAAAAACTGTCAAATGTGTATTGATTGTATTTTAATTACTGATCATTTGTGTAAATAATGGCTATAATAATTAACTGTGTTTAAGTATTTCCTACTTACCAAGATTTCCAAACAAAATAATTAATAAAACAATATGAAACATTTTTAAATGATTGTTTTTTATAACTAAATTATTCTCTTTTATTAAATCGTATGTATGTATGTGAAGTTTTAGTAACACAGTGCGCCAGTGTAGGCAGCGTCTACCCTCACATCACATATTTTTTATTGCGACGTTACAAATAAATACGTACCTATAGCAGTGATCATACATAGTTATTTTTTCTGAATGAACAGTGCGCAAAAGTTCAAAAGGCCAACTTGTTTTAGAGCGTAGTTAGGCTCTTTCAGCTTCAACCCGCACATGGCAGGGTAGGCAGAGGGAACTTGAGAACTTAAGACACTCCGTTCCACTTCTATTCCCCACTTTCTGCCGAGTTTGAGGCATTGCGTATTGAGTGGCGGAACTCAACGCCGCTTTTTGCCTTGTACCAAAGCGAAGAAATGAAAACCTTAAATATTAAAAACTTAAATATTACATATTTCATTTCCACGAGTGGGGATCGAACCCACAACCTGTCGATTACAGTCACAACTTAGTTAGGCTTTTTCAACTTTTTCGGGAGGCTACGACACGTTGACTATACAGTTGATTAATTTGTTGCAGTTTTGTCAGAATTTTAATTAATACTACTCTTACACTGTGGTACTTTCATTATTGTTTTTTTTATCAGCTTTACGCTGTCTCTTGCATATAGCAGGGTAAGCAGAGGTAACTTAGGCAAAATAGTGTTAAACACTTGGTTTCGTTTCCCACGTTAGGCCGAAATTAAAGCCATTTGCGTGTTGAGAACCGAACCTTAACGCTGTGCTTTGCCTTGTAATCAAAGCGTAGAAATGAAAACAGTGCATATTTTATTTGAAAATACTAAATATTATAAATTAAATACTTATAAATAGTGGGGATCGAACCTTAATCCTTACGCGCTTACAGTCACATGCTCGTGCACCTGCGCAATGACATAAAACACAAACAAAATCTAAAAGAAATATTAAAAGAGTAATATTTCTTTTCATTTTCGTGTTTGCTTTCGTTAAAATTTTCAAATATACCTAATATTCGGTATATTATAATATTATCTACATTCTAATCCACCGTGGCGCAATAAATAAAGTAAACGCGAAGAGTATGGGTTAGATTCCAATTGAATAAAAATAATATTTTTTTAAAGTTCTATCTAGCACAACAAACATTGCAAAGGTTCCGTCACTTAACGCACATTGTCTTGAATTCAGGCGAAAATTGGAAAATAGAGTGTTACAAATGAATGTGTGTTATAAATAATTGTATATAGTGTAAACTAGATTGTGTCTTCCAGTAGGCGGGAAAACAAAGAAACTACTAAATATGTAGGCACATATAAAACATTTGAGGTCTGTAGTTATACATATCAAATTAAGTATTAATAAGGTTCTCACGTTGCTGTGTACGGGATACATGTAAAGGTAAAAAAAAAGTTATTATAGTGAAATGCACTCAGTTTACCACCCAACGAGGTATCGCAACATTACCAATCACCGATTCTTCACTGAGTTATTTATACAAGTTTTTTTATTTATAACTTATTTATAAGTTCTAATGCGAATCAAATAATGATTTCCAAAAAAACTACTATTACTACTATTTTAGAGTTTATTTAGGATATATTTATTTTTCTACACACATTAAATTTGACTATTGACTATGCTAACATGAACACATTTCACATTCTACAACTACATTTGGAGAATTAAGAGCTATTTATATTATAAGACGTTACTTATTTAATTAAAAATAAGGTAAATATAAGATAAATATTCATAAATGAGAAATACCTAATGAGTAACGAGCTAGTGTGTTACATAGTAAGATAGAATTAATCGATAGAATAATGTTAGGTTGTTAAAATAACATAATATGTTATGCAAATTTTCCGAAATTTTCGAGGTCATGGAAGAATCCTTGGCTCCTATAGCCCCGGTCTATAGCGGTCGAGGAGCAGCACCGTGAAGTTTTAGTGGGTAGTTTGGACATATGTCCACCGGTCCAAAAATTCCCACATGACTCTCTCAAGTGTCCACTCGGGTAACCCTTACAATGGTTTGATTGCGATTAAGACAAGTAGAAAAAAAAAAAAAAATAATAAGGTAAGTTACATATTATCTCTAAATATAAAAAAATAATATGTCCATATTAGTATTTAGTGATTAGTTTTAGTGATAGGTACAATGTTACTTTATGAAGCACAAGCAGTGTATAGAAACATTTTGGTTTGCTAGTTTACATGGTTTAATAAAAATTGACGCGTGCCACGAAATTAATATATCATTTGTATAAAATTGTATGGCAACGGTTTACTCAGAATTTATATCCTACTCATTCCTACAATCACGTTAAAGTGCGACACTCCAGGAAAATGGCATTTTAAAGAGCTGTAGCTATAGAAAAATAGGTGCCATTTGTGTGTTGCTGACAAAATTCGTAGTTCACTTAAAGAAGTAAGGTAGACCAACACTAGATACAATAATTAATTAGTATGTAGTTATACGTTCATTACAACAAAATACCCACAATACATTATAACAGATAGATATAATATTATACTAATTTTTTTGTTAAAATACAATGAGACAACTAGATGAATGTGTTTTGTTTAACATTAAAGTAAATATTGTAAGTGCATCGACTTAAATTACACCACCTACGCACGTGATTTGTTGAACATATAGGTTAGATATATATATATATATATATATATATATATATATATATATATATATATATATATATATATATATATATATATATATATATATATATATATATATATATATATATATATATATATATATATATATATATATATATATATATATATATATATATATATATATATATATATATATATATATATATATATATATATATATATATATATATATATGTATATATATATATATATATATATATATATATATATATATATATATATATATATATATATATATATATATATATATATATATATATATATATATATATATATATATATATATATATATATATATATATATATATATATATCTGTTTGTAGTATTTTATGTTTATTTAAACATTTAGTTTGTTAAACGCCGAGCTTTCCGGCTAGAAGCGGGCACGGCGACGCGACTGTCACAACGCCGCCCGCCCCTTGTACAGTTCGTCGTCGAGATCAAACGCGGGATCTGCATATCCAGAGTCGTCATATCGCAGGGACCTGTAGTTAGAAACGTCTTTATTTTATTACAAATCATTTCATAATTCTAGTATGTTCTAATATTTACACGTAATTATTTAAAGTTTTAATTTATTACGATACTAATATAACAAATGTTAAACCGTGCATGGCATCATGTTTTCTGTTCAATAAATACCCAAGGCGTGTCTGTTATGGTGAAGGGACAGAAGCGTGTGACCTCAAGCACGACAGGTTGTGGGTTCGTTTCCCACTCGAGGAAATTAATTATTTATTATTTTAATTCCTTCGCTTTGGTAAAAAGGCATAGCGCGTCGCTGACTTCCGTTAGACGGAATGCCTTAAATTCAGCGGAAAATGTGTAACGCAAGTGTCTGAATGGGAACAGAGTGTCTACTAGGTTTCCAAGTTCCCTCTGCCTACAGCGTGAATGTTAATAAAATCACTCAAGAAATGTATACCTATATTTAAATTAGTCGTAAATAACATAATTATGTGTCGGGGAATAAATACGTTTCATTAGTTTCAGCTTCAACCTCATTTAAGTAAATAGATAAGATATTTTTGTAAATAATGTCCATGGCATTTGATGGATATGGACGATGTTTTTATTGTTAAGCGTTTAATATTAATAACGGTAATGTAAGCACTTCAAGTGAATGTTGAGCAATAAGGAAAGAAAAGAGATGTTTATGGGACTGGCGATGTCGCCGTAAAAATCGTTAAATATAATATGTTAACCTACAATGTTTTTTGATGTGAGGCTTTTATTTACACTGTTTAATTTGTTTACTTTCTTAAAGATTTTTACTCATAATATGTATAAAGTTATTCTAAAATATAATCTAATTACTCTCTGCCTACCCCGCTAGGGATATAGCGTGAAGCTAAGTTAAGTTAAATTACTTATTGTCATAGTAATGATAATATTTTTTACCTTTTATATATTATTTTCTTTATTTGATTTCTGTCATGACTGTAAAATATTTTTTACCTTATAAAATCCCGGGAAAGTGATGATTTTTGACCTATAAATATGACCTCGGACGGATTTGGACGAACTTATTCTACTTTCTCTACTTATTATATAGATATGATACCTGTCAGGAGTCCTAGTTCGACATCTAGAAGGGGGTGGAGATCTGGAAGACGCTCGTAACAATGTTGGATCATCGTATCGACGCGATACTATTGTAAAGTCATGATGCGCGTCTATTAGTTTCTGAAGTCGGGAAACCATCTCAAAATCTGATACCGAAGCTGGCACTAGTATACCGAGAAGCTTGGCTATGGAATTCCTATAAGAAGGTTTTTAATATAAGCTCCAAATTTAATTAAATTATATTAACCTTTAATAAAAACGAGATCACAACACCTAATAACAGTTACAATCAAACGAGTAATTTAAATTCAGTTAAGTTTTAAAGTGTCAATGTAATACAATTTCATTTTGTAATCGACGTTATCAACTCTGCATTTAAAACATCAAGGTTAAGGGCACACAGCTCTGTAATTTTCCGTGTGAAGGTAATTGGACGCCCCGGGTATTAAGATCTGGGTAATATACCAACAGATGGCATTCACATAAAAACGTCCAGTATTTTTACGAGCAAATTTCCCCAATTTAGCGTTATTGTATTCCTTTTCCGGCATAAAAAGATAAATTGCTTTTTACTAAAGCAGTTTAATAAAAATACTATCTGCAAAAATATATTCCACTATTTATGAAATAACTTGAAGAATTTTTGCCTTGTATGTAAATAGCCAATTTTATACGACTAGTCTACCTGAAGCTTTGTAACTGAGCTTCTCTCCTTTGACATTCAGCGAGAGCTTCCTTTGTTCTAGAAAGGTCGTCCCGCATCATATTAATCTGATGCTCTGTAGTGGTTCTTTCTTGTTCGAAGGTTTCACCGGTCGTTCTCACTTGGTCTTTTAATACATTCACTTTGCGATTGTATCGCGACCGGAGGAGTTCCGCTTCGTCAAGTTTCTTTTGAAGCTCGTCTATTTTACGTGCACGTTCTAATGAGGTTATCTACAACAAGAAACATTTAATATAACATCTAATATAATTTTTAGGGTTACGGTTCGCACGTAAAAAGAGAAGAAACGAACACTTATAGATCACTGAGTTGTCCGTCTGTCAAGAGTATATAGATTACATTAAAGATTTATTTTGAAGCAGCATGGAAATATCGCTTTGAAATTAATATCAAATGTCTTAGTCTACGGTCCCTTGGAACATAAAAAAAAATATTCTAAGTCATCGCAGACACAAGATATGCGTAACACGTTTATGCATCGTTGTTGCTGCATATCGTCTTGTAATCAAATTCTACCGAGTGCTTCCCGTGGATCATAGGTTAGGAAATTTGGCAAAATGTTAGAACTTACAACACAAACAAAAGACAAATGGACACTTATAAATATATAAAAATAAAAAATACTGTAAACTTATATTTGTAGTTAATTTCCTATAGAAATCCGTTGTACTACAATCGTGAAATTAGTACGGAGTTACGTAGCAATTTGTGACTTAACCGGTTTTTTGTCATTGCGTCTCTTGTAATCCTACAAGGAAAGAAACAATTTGCCATCTGAATTCAATTAGTTAATCCTGAATAAAATATGCATATGATGACATTAAGACGCTCTGTCCTCCTCGAAGAATATACGATAATTAATTAAATGATGCTTTGCAATTAGTTTTTATAAAGCATTCGAAATAAATTATAAAAATAAAGCAATTGATATTATAACATTGTACTAGGTACAACTTATAAGTTAAGTGTATTAAATACGACCATGGCCTTTAGTATTAAAGATTTCCGAGAAGGAATTTACATAGTGGATCTAAAGCTTTGTGTTCTTGTAAAGTAAGATTGATTGAAAATTAATTAAGCTTATAAAATAAATATCAGCCCTAAATATAATTTATAGAAAATATGTTTTTTAGTCAAAGTTCTGTTTGTTAAATCATCGTTATTCCTACAAAAGTACTTAAGTTACGTTATTAAAACCCTACAAATAAGTGGGTGAATATCTCTGTAGCTAGTAAATCGCTTTAACCTTGTAAGCAAATTGTTCTAGTAAATCCACTTCCAATGTATTGACTTACGAGTATATCAAATCGCGTCTGTCATGCCGCCTCAGAGCACTGATGGTTTCTTATTTTTTTTCCTGTTTCTAAAGTAAGAATATTTATCGTCTAATTTCTAATGATATCTGACAAACATTTTTTTACAATTATTATACGGTTAACGCCCTCTGCTCTGCTTAGTATCCGGGTCTAGGAACTTTATAGCAAGACCACGACAAATAACATGACTAACGAAACCTAGGCATATTAAACTGGCCCTATAACAAGTATATGAATTTAATCGAACCAAAGTGTATCAAGAGATATGATAAGCCGACCTTGTATTCAGCAGCGTCAGCGATTTGAGCATTCAGATCGCGTATCTGTGCACGTGCGTCACTGAGTTGTACGCCGAGCTTATCACACTGACGGGCGAGCTTCTTACTACGATTCACAGCTTCATCGCGTTCCGCTTGTAGCACGGCACGGACTCGTGAACTCTCTTCCTACAAACGAATTTCTTACATTATGACGAATACAAAAAAAGATAGAATTATGATTAAAAGAGTAATTTTGAGATGTGTCATGAGACACATTATAAAATTATTCTTTTAATCCTTTGTTCTAGAAAGGTCAGGTATCCTATGAAGGATATTTTATATTATATATTATTGTTACCTGTACACTAAGTTTACGTCGAAGTAAATCTAAATGCAAATCTTTTCTCTGTAGCTGCTCTCTCAGTATTCGGATTCGTCTTTGAAGCTGGTACACAACAGCCGTCTGGAAATATGCTTTATAATTATATGATTGCTTTGAAATTGTTCTTAATTTAAATTTGTTTATATTTTTAAAACATCTGTATTACCTATTATACTTACTAGCTATGTAAATAATGTTTAATTAATATCTATCTACATTATTGAATTTAATGATATTTGTAATTTTTTAGTCAATTGCTTGTAACGGGAACTGGCTTTCGTTAATTAGATGTAGTGTTAATAACTATTTGATAACTATTGAATAGCGTGAAACATTTTTTGTGCGGTGCTAATCACTTACTCTGTGGTCGTCGCAGAAAATATCATTACGTGTAATTTATATAAGGAATTTGCGATGAAATAATTTATATTTAAGCATGATTCGGGCCTATATCAATAATGACATGCCAATTTTGATGAAGCTTACTTCTTTAAGGTAAGGTAAGTCATGGAAAGATCGTTCCCTTCGTAGTCTCGGGAGCGTGCCATAGTATCCATAATAAAGCAGCTATCCAAAACACATATATATTAAAATAACCGCTTTCCTTTTGAACAAGGGAATGACGTAGGCCTTTAAAATTTATTGTTGTTTTAATTCCAATACTTTAGATGGTATATTTAACTTTACCTGGTCATTAAATTTCAAACCAGTTGATCTATATACCTGTTTCCTGTTGTCAGTAAATCCAAGTAGCAGTATGAACACAAAATATAACAGTGGCAATTCAATATATATATAAATGCATATAGATATATATCTATATATATGTACATAGTGAAAGTTTTTGCAAAAAACAAAAAAAACTCATCTTTTTTTTGCTGTTTCTGCGATCCGATGCGCAAAGCAAAATTCATGATTTATTCATGGATTTTCCTTTGAGACATTACATTTACATACACAGTTAACATTATGAAACATATCCAACATACCATACTTACAATATATTAATACAAGAACAACGTGAAAATGTAGGAAGGTGAAAAACTATAATAATAATTTATTATAATATTTTGTAGAGTTGTCTCATTATTGTGTCGTAAAGTAAAATGTACATGTGTATAAAGAATGTAAACCGATTTTATTTTTTCCTTTCCCGTGATATGCTATACAGCGACTGACCTTGTCTACAATTTTATCGCTCTCGAGCCGCGCAAGTTGCTCCGCCCTGTGTATAATGGATTCGGTGTGCAATTCTACGCCGGTATCCTGAGTTAACTCATCCATATTAAGTGTACGACTCAGCCGCTCGAGGAATGCCACGAACTGTAACAGTAACATTATGTATTGCGTTGGAAAAAAAATAGATTTTACTTTCTGTCTGCTTCCATGTCCAATTTAAGAAATTTCCTTTTTTATTTGTTTCTTTATTGTTATTAACAAATTGGTTACATTTCGAATCCTCATATGTATTAAATTAAATACATGGAAATATATACTTAAAGCGTAACGCCAATATAAGAACATTAATAACTTTATAAAAATACAAGTGATGCCGTTAATAATTTAAGAAATTATATTTAGGTACCTACTACCTATTTCTGCTTAGGAAGTTCTTATTAGTGCATATTTACATATAGAATATTAACAGAAAGAGACGTCAATCAGCGGTAAACTGACCTTACATTTATTTATATAAATCGATTTGTATAGATTTTATGAGCGTAAATGCTTATTAACCTTTTTGAATGCAGCCTCAAATATACAACTTTAAGAGCAATTGTTCAAATTAACAAAAATAACCGTATAATCTGTAGGTATTTCTATTTCCTGTTTATTTTTTTCAAGTTTTCTCTTAGAGTAGAAGTTTAGTCTCAGTTTTTTGTTTATAAACACAAAAGTTATATTTGAAATTAGTAAAAGAAATTACTTACATTGGCTTTGTCTTTTCGTAAACTTTCTCTACATAACTCCAAAGCGTTGAGATCCGATTCCAATTTGTGAACTTTTGATTCTAGCATATTCCGTTCATCTTCCAATATTCGAACACGAGTAGTGGCTTGGTCATGTAAATGTGCAGTTCTATCCAGTTGCTGAGATTCTAAGCCTAATTTTTCACGCAAGGCTTCCAATTGCTTAAATTATAAGGAATCCATATTGAATTATGTTGGTATGCTAAAATTGATTTAATGCTCTTTTTTCCATTTTTGGTGATTTATTCTTTCCAAATATTTCGAACCCAATATTTATTTTATAATAATAAAATAATAATATTGAAGAAACTCTGCTAGAAATCATATCTAAGGTAATCACAATAAAGTGAGTTTATTTTTTTTTATATAATAAATTACGCAATAGCTCGAATTTGGCGGAAAGTAAGGAACGTTAGTGGAACGGAGTATTTTAACATTATGTTCCCAAATTCCGTTGCATACCCTACCCTATGCAGAAAATAGCCTGAAGCTGAAGAAAAACAAAAGAATATTTCAATCTTGCTGACGCCTGCTACAGCGCTTTTACATGACATCTTTTATCTCCATTATAACCCTTAGAAGATCTTCTGTAATGCACAATTTAACGAATTAAAAACAATGAGATTAATCAAATCCAACATTACCACAGATTTATCCTTATTGTCACTCAATATTTCCCTTATTCGATCTTTGATAGTACTTTCATGTGCTTCGACAAAACGTGTTGGCAAGCTGAGAAGGATTGCAATAGATTCCATAGTATTTCGAAATTCTGCTTGTAGTCTTTGATATTTCTCGTCACGATGTCTCAAGTCCTCTACAATTATTGAGAAGGCTAAAGATTAATATATTGGTTCTATTTTATTTTCAAAATGAAAGTAAAAAAATGTAAAGTAAGTTCATTGCTAAGAGTAGTTGGTTCCTAAAATGTAACGAAAAAGAAAGCAAAGTAAATAAATGGCATTGATAGGTCATGCTAAGAAAGATATTATATTACAATAAAGATCGCTTATATTCAATCTGACTCTTATAAACAATATACATGCGGTTGATTTGTGATTTGTTGTAACTGGCTCTAATTACTATTCATACTTCCGTAATTAATGTTGGTACTTGCGATATTGCGTGGAACATTAGGCTGAGTAATAAATTGGCATTAAAAATATTATGTTAAATGTTTTTACGCCATATTATTGTTAACTTGTTCTTATATGCAAATCCCATAGATAGAAATAACTAAGAGCTAGCTAGCTATATGACACATTACACATTCTAAGAGAGTGTGAATTCTGAGAGCAGATATAGTGGATTACATCGAAACTATTAACTTGCAGTAATATAGCTCGCGAGCAGAAGTCAAGTTTTGTAATTTGAAATATATAAATTTTGGTTTTTGTGGACTATTCCTAGATAGACAAATGCTATTGCGAACTTCCGAATGAAGTTTTATTGTGATTTAATCTATAACAATAAAAATATAAAATTAAAAAAGGTAGTTCAAGAGATTACCGCGTTCAAAGAAACTTCTCTTCTCCATTAAATTAAGTATATATATATGTTATCATAAAGTAGAATCATTTTTTTATTTTTTTGCGCTTTTATATTATTATTTTGCTAACATTATAATTTTAACAAATATAATTTTCTACAATTATTTCATATATTTCTTATATTTTTTTTGTACGAGTATATAGTAATGTAAAAAGAAAAGTGTGCTAAAATCGTAAAAATACATTTTTTATAATTATACAACCTTTTAACTGTATGATTATGGATTCATTTTGGTTGACATTATCTGTAACCACATTTAAATTTTTCGCACAATGTGATAATTTTTCCCTTGCTTCATGTAACTCTCTTTCTAAAACTCTGTTGGAAACTGTAAGAGACTCCTTTTCTTGTTTAAATCTTTCTATATCTAGAAGTTGAGATGAAAGTTGTCTCTGTAAAATATCTTTATCTGCATTTGCCCTTTCTAACGTATCCCTACAGCTTCTAAGGTCTTGCTCAATTGTTGATAAGTTTTCAGTTGTATTTAAACATTTGTTTTTTAGTCTCGTGATATCTTGTACAAGTTCAGCGGCTTTAATAATTAGGCTTTCAGGAGAATGAGTATGTGCCGTATCACAAAAATCTGCATCCAGTGCAACGGATAATCGTCTAACCAAATCATGAAACTGACAACGTGCATTTTCCTTTTGTTGTTCTTCATTGTGACACTCTAATTCAAGTGATCTTAATTTCTTTTCTAAGTCCTTTATTTTTTCCTCGCAATAGCGATTATCTCTCTGTAAAGTTTGCACCGTCAAGTCACTTCTACCATGCGATGCTTGTAAATTTCTTTGAATTTCTTCAAGATCTTGAATTTTTTTCTTAAGTGATGATATGATTGCATTCTGGCGAGCATTTTGTTCTCGAAGATGATCTATCTCAACTTGCTGTTCTAATATTCTTTGATCACGCGACAGCATTTGATTTTTTAAATCACTATTCTAAAACAAAATAATATATTTTTAGTATTTTTAAATTTGTTATTCCATACTTAGGAAAGAAATTTTAAATTTAGTATTTAATTTAAAAGCGTATAAAAAATTTGATAGCTTGATAAGAACGTATGGCTTAGTTGGTCAGAGCGCTAGGACTGTTTCCAAGAGGCGTTTCAAGGCGAGGGTTCAAATCCTGCTACAGTCTAAATTTTTATGCGCTTTTAAATTTAGTATTTTCTTTCTTAAATGTGGAATGGCACTTAAAAATAGTAAATATATTATTAACTCTCTTTTTTATTGTTAACTCTCTTGCCAAACGATAATTTTAAGGAATTGTCTTTGGGTAGCGAAAATTTGTAAAAATCTCCTTACAGAGATGCTAACAACATAAAATAGTTGTAACAAGCGTATAAGAATTTCGACGTAACTTATAACAACGTATGGCTTAGTTGGTCCGAGCGTTTGGACTGTTTCCAAGAGGCGCGGGTTCAAATACTGCTACGTTCAAAATGTTATACGCTATTAAATGTAATAAAGTAATATATGCTTAATTATGTATTGCGCTTAAACTTAAGGAGGCAAAATAAAGACTTACTTCAGAAATTAATTTATCGCGTTTATACTGCAATCCTGCTAAATCACTCCTTAATGCGGTCACCACGTCATTGCCAACATCTGGTTCCATCTGTAAATCATTATTTGTAAAGCATGTAGGCTAATGTTGTAATAAAAATAAAATAAATCATAACAACTTACAAAATTGAGGTCTGTCGAGGTGCAAGGGCACAAGCGTGCCATTGTAAGCACGAAAGGTTGTGGGTCCAATCCCCACTCTAGGATATGAAATATTTAATATTTTCATTTCTTTCCTCTGGTGACAAGGCAAAGCGGCGCTGAGCCCCGCCACTTAATAGATAATATTTCAAATTCGCCGGTAAGCTTGGTACGGAGTTTTAATGCAAAAGGTGTAACCCTGTTAAGTTTAAGGCAATATAGCACCAAACTGAAAAAAGAACTTACAAAATTTCAAACTTTATGAAGTAATCTGATAGCCCGCGAGACGGTTATTGGTAGCGTGCTACAGACGACTAGCATTACTGAGGGAGCGAGTACTTTTGGTTGGTAACTTAGCATGTTAGGGGTTGCTATTTCAAGCTCGTAAGAGTCACGATATCTTCTTATGCACGGATAAATGAGCGCTCGTTCACAATTTAACTTCGTAATTTCCATAATAGTCATGGTAACCCTACAATCACTGTTTACGTTGCATGCAAAATTGATTGTGCTAGAAATATATCTGTGATATCGGTGCCTTTTTTAGAAATCTATAAACATCTTTTTCGTCGGTATAAAATATTATATGTGCCTACTTAAGTATAATATTACTAGATGTATTTGTTCTGTTGCAGTGCACATGTAAGCGTTACCTACTACAAGTAATTTATTACCAATCCACAATTTATGTAGTTATAGGAATTTGACATGAGAAATTATTATGTAATATAAATTCATAACTTTACATAAAAAGTACTGTATATATGTATTATATTAATGTCATACAACAAATTATTTTATATGAAACAACTAGTGAACTCACGCCGCTTTGCCCATTTTTATACACATATTTATTTAATCTATACTTATATTATATCTGTAACTGATTTAATATATATAATAAAAAAAAATCTTCCATGTACAGACAACTGGTCTGTATATGGGAGATTTTTTTTAGAAATATTATTGGAGACGTTTTTTATTCTAGCAAGACTCTGAACAGTGATTTTTTAATCTGTTTAGTGCACTAGTAAACGTTATTCTCAGAGACGCTAACCAAATTTAAAAAGAAATTTGAAAAATATTGGCAATCTTTCTTCAACATTTAGTATTTGTTTTATTTCTGTTAGCTTTACGAGCTTTAAATACAGTTTTCACTATTATATTTTAATCACCTTCCTTCCTGACGACGAGGTGGAGGCCATGTATGAGGATATAATTAGAGCCATACATGACACCACCGCGGCTCAATACATCGTTGTCATGGGAGACGTCAACGCTAAGGTGGGAGTACAACGCTAAGGTGGTCTAGGAGTGCGATGATCTTGTTCTTCAAGAAGGATGATAGGACCTTATTGAGAAACCACAGGCCAATATCTCTTCTGAGCCACATCTATGAGCTGTTTTCGAGGGTCATCACGAATTGCCTTGCTAATAGACTTGACGAGTTCCAGCCACCAGAGCCAGCGGGCTTTCGTAAAGGCTACAGCACCGTAGACCACATCCATACTATTCGGCAGATTGTACAGAAGATTGTGGATTACGAGAAAGCCTTCGACTCCATCGAAACCTGGGCTGTTTTGGAATGCTTGCAGCGATGTC
The DNA here is from genome assembly GCA_019049475.1 of Eueides isabella. Lineage (NCBI taxonomy): Eukaryota > Metazoa > Arthropoda > Insecta > Lepidoptera > Nymphalidae > Eueides > Eueides isabella. Next base: position 9,600,557 of record CM032386.1, on the reverse strand, counting down.
ATATCGACTGGTGGTATATCGAGGTGCTGAGATACCTCTGCAACGCTGCGACGGTGACCGTGCAGGTTTAGAACCAGAGAACAAGACCGATTCAACTCTGTCGCGGGATGAGACAGGGAGTGTAATACTATATAGATGTAATATCTCCAAAACGGTTCACCAACACGAAGGACGACGTCTTAAAGACTCTGGACTAGACTGCACGGGCCGTCAACGTCAATGGAAAGCAATTCACATCTACGTTTCGCAGACGATCGTTTGCTCGGCATGAACTTGGATAAACCGATGTAATGTTCAATAAACATGTTGTACCGTGCCGATTTATATCGACAGCATCCCCCTCGAGGTTGTGCAGGATTACGTCTAACTTGGCCAGACCCTACAACTAAGCCGGCATAACTTTGATAGAGAGACTGATAGGAGGATTGGGCAGGGCTGGGCAGCATTCGGCAGGCAGGCATTGCGTCCTACCGGTGATGATCTCCGTTGCCGAGACGTGGACACTAACTGTGGAGCTAGTCCATAAATTTAAGGTCACGCAGCGTGTAATGGACCGAGCAATGCTAGGTGTCTCTCGTAGGACCATAAATGAGATTATCCGTGAGAGAACTAAAGTAACAGACATAGCTCGTAGAATAAGCAAGATGAAGTGGCAATGGGGTGGCCATATCTGTCGTAGAACCGATGGCCGCTGGAGCAGACGAGTCGTAGAGTGAAAAACGCGTCTCGGCAAGCGTAGCGTAGGACGACCTCCTACCCTCTGCTCTGACGACATTCGTAAGATCGCCGGTAGATACTGACGATGACGAAAGCAGAGGACCGAACAACGTGGCGCGCTCTAGGGGAGGCCTATGTTCAGCAGTTGACAGCCATAGGCTGATGATGATGATGACGAACCTTCCTACAACATTTAGTGTTTGTTTTATTTAAATCCCGTTGATAAATAAAAAAATAATTGAGATAAGTAAACAAAATAATATAATTCAGGGGCGTGGAGCCGCAAGCATGTCGCTACTATTAGTAATTCTCACATTATATGATAATTGATTAAGGATGATAAAGATTAATAAAGTGGCAATACAATAGCGTTGCGTTTTAAGGCGAACAGAAGGCAGAAAGAACTATCGTGACATTCTGTTATCCATTTTTTGTCTGAATTCGAGGCATTACGTGCGTGATTGTAAGTGGTGGAACTTCAATGTTGTTCTTTATGTTACAAAAAAAGGAATAAAATATTATGATAATAAGTTGACTTAAGTAATTAAGTAATTTTAACTACTTTTTAATATAATATCGACCTTTTTTAAAAATATTTATGTTATGGTGTATGTGTGTGTGAAAGCGTCATTTCATTTTACTTTATATAGGTAACAAATTATTGTCTTATATATTAATGAGGCATCAACCTAAAAAAACAAAGAAAATATTTTTGCGACTGCTTTAAACTTAACCTATAATCGAATCAATTGAAATATGTTGATTAGCAAGGAAGTCATTAATATCAACTTTTAAAAGTCGGGGAATTTTGTGCAAGGCACGAAGAGGTAACGTTTATCATGCCATTCGTCGCATTGGATATTGTTGGCAGATCTACTTATACTATAATAAAAATAGTAAACGAATAGTGTATTCACATTGAATACATTTAAAAAAAAACAATGCACGGTAAATAGTAAATGCACTAATAACATATGAATTGGTGATTTAAATTTATGTTCAAAATTTTTAAATATTGTGCCCTTGACGGATTTAATTGTTTGTTTTTATTGTTTAGATATAAGGACTGGATAGGACAAAAATGAAATTGAGTGAATAGCGTGAGTGGAAAAGATTTTTTTAAAAATATATTTACTTATTATTTTACGATTATATTAAGTTGGCATAGACTATAATCTATAGATTATAGTCTTAGATATATTTTAGTTTTACGTTTAAAATGTACTTTCTCATATAGAAAGCAATAGATTTAATATGGTGACTATAAATATTTTTGTATTTTAACTGACTGCTAAGGAAGGGATATATTTTTCGTAAGTATCTTGTATATATGTACGTATGAATATAATATTCTTTGTTACTTGATATCCCTAGAAATGCTGAATGTATTTTTTAACTAAGGTATCGTTAAATTTGTTTTAGCAGCCCTAGTGTTCTTAGATAGTGACGTTAAACATTAAACATGGTGGCTGTGCGACACTGTATTCTTCATAGTGTAAAATATAAAAAATATTTTTCTAAATATACATGTAAAATTAAATATGTAAAATATTTTTTAAATATGGGCATCAAAATAAAGGGTTAAATATAATAATTACAAAAAGGTATATCATAACAGTAATAATAATAAAATAATACCATGCAAAAGTTTGAAATCCCTTTCTTAGCAGTCGGGAAAGTGTGCTATTTTCTTTCTGAATTCGGTGAGTACCAGTCTGATATGACCGGGGAAGGAGAAAAAGAAATCGAATATTTACATGCTCATCAGCTAGCCGAGAAGCAACGAGGCAAATGTACCTAGGTACATGTTATTGCCCCTGACCAGAATCGAACTAAACTTATTCTTATCAATGACCAAAACGGATTTTAACGCGGTTTTTACCGTTACTTAGAGAATTTATTACAAAGTGCGATGCCGGCACCATGCTGCGGTTTCAACAACCACTTCTGTAATTGCCCGACTATTGATATTTAACAAGTACATATAATTTAAGTAATAAGTTTTCGCTTACTACGAAAGTTAAAGTAAACGAAGTCAATAAAAAAGTAAATATAAAAAGAAAACAAAACGAGCCCATATTTCATTAAGATTAAGTTAGGACATATGGTTCCACCAATTTAATCCTCACTCCTGTGAGGATTAAATATCTTCTAAACTTTAAACACGTCCCGTGCAATGTTCGGGATACAGAGTGAAACTACAAAAAATACACTCTTAAAAAACTCTTAAGCCTACAACTGCAGCCTTCGTAGCTTATTTATAAGCAATGTTTAAATTAAATGACTCTAAAACAATTTATATACAATAAAAAAAATCGAGTCACTTATTTTTGGAATAAAAAGAATATAATTGGGTAGGTACGTGAAAAGAGGACAAAAAACAATTATTAGAGGACAACATACAAAATATTTCAATTTTATCCTGTCCTTTCATACTACTATTTATAAAGTAGATATGGTTCGATTTATGTAGATGTTATCGGTCTATGTTAAACCTTCTACCTTATATAGAAATAGAAAGGTATTGTGAATTAAATGAAAATTACATATATGTTTAATAAAAAATGAAGGCTTTATGTTTTAAAATAATGTGTAACCTGTACTGATCTACTCACTTCTGTTGGATTTGTTCTTACTACCGTTTCGAACGCTTTCCAATCTTCTAGATCCTCTTTGCTTTTTTCTTCTTCCATAGCCGTCAATTATACTGGCGATTGTATGATAACAAAATATACCTAGTTTCAAGGCAACGACGACCGCTACGTTGCTATGAAGTTACGGACTGAAAACATGTAAACAGCTTGTCGATCGATCGGTCCTACCTACCTTACCTTTCCGTAGGCAGTAACAAGTTACACATTGTTACACAAAAATGTGATTAAAAATATATTTAAATAAATTCCTCAATTATTATTTTATTTTAACCTAATTCATACGTCTTTGTTACCTAATTCATACATCTCACATATTTTAAATGTACAAGAAAGGTAAGTATATGACATGAACCCTCCGGGTAAGATGATCTATTGCTTTTGTAGCAGAACTGCATAGGCAACCTGGGTAGTTTTTTTAGTCACATGTCTTGCTTTTAGCGCCTTAAGTGAAACCCTAACGACGGATTATAGGTAGGTATACAAAATGCGATGACTTGGTTACGTTCAGGTCTATTGCTGTACTGGTTTTTTTTTACTGTATAACATTGCGTGGCGAAAGCGTCTTCCTCGGCATCAGAGAAATGTATGCATCCCTTTAAGACTCTTGTTGATGAGACGATTGTGTGTGGTATCGTATAATATTTTGATTTAGATATGTTTTATTTTTTTAGTTTGGATGATTACAACTGACTCGTATTTACATCACGTTGATAAAATTTGCAAGCCACCCTCTTCTGTATCCTTTTATGATAAGGTCCGCTTTCTCTGCTTGCTTGTGTCTCTTGTTGATTTCGATGGTTGTCTTTTTTGCTGCTATTTGAACTATCCTTTATAGTTATCTTATGAATATCCTCTTAGAATTCTTTTCAAGTTTCTTTTCAATCTACCAATCTAAAATGCGGTTAACATTGGGAAGGAGTTCCAGTATTTGAGGTTGACTCCTGCCATCTTTGGATTGATTTCGTGAGGTGAGAAATAAAGTGAAACACGTCAAGCCTAGTTTACACCTCCAAAAAGTAAATAAATAATTTATGAATCTAAGTATATGTATCTATATTAGTATTCCACAATGTATTTAAAATTTGCCACTACAAGTTATTGTAATAACGACGTTAATTGGAAAAGCTTATTACACTGTCCAAGAATAATTTGAAAAATAAAAATGTGTTGAATTGGAATACCATTATATCATTAGGATTACATTGCATTATCTCTCTTCTTAGTGACACTGCTTTCCGAGCCGATAGCAATTTAATGTTTAATCGACGATTCTTAAGTGGCCGCAAGTTTATTTGGAAAAAGAAATTAATTTGAACTTTCATGTCTAAATAGAGAAGACCTATCTTGATGAGGATTGAAGCTTAGGAGACGGTACATCTACATTATTTTAGTATCATACATGGTTCAGTGGCTTTGAAACAGGCACTTGCATCGTAGGTGGTAATAAGTTCAGTTACCACAACGCTCAAGTTCGCAATTCAGGCCGCACATCAATGGCGTACATCCGTTTCTAGTAGATGTCCGCGGATTTTCTGATGGGACGCTTTCAATCATTAAGTACTCTAAGAAGTTCGATCTCTTTGGTTTGTCGCTACACGTTTCTGATGTTGTAACTCACAAAGTAGAATACCTACACCATCAGCGAACACCCGGCAGTATACTATTTTTCGATTAGCTAGAATAAAAATGCTCTGCATTTTGTATATATTCTTTATTGCATGTAAAAAAAAATTAAAAGGTGACAATAATTTAAAGTAAGTTGACAATGGCAAATTTTGTTGAGTTTGGAGACGGTCGATTAAATGTTTCTTTACAATTTTATCAAGCACTAAAAGTAGGTCGATCAATCGGCTTCGGGTGAGGGTAGTCCTCCTTTCTTGACTTCCATGTGTTTCCATTCTTGGTAACCACAAGGGCTGCTGTTCCATTGAATCGGAAAATTGTGCAAGTACAAGAACTTGTTCGCTATCGCTAGGAACGTTTTTTTAAAGTTGCAAATAACTGTGCTACATATATCTACGGTTTTTTCTGATCTTTTTATCTATGGAACGGACGGCATGTCCTCTTTTTCTTTAAAGACTAAACGTTTGTTACACTGTCCTCCTTTACTAACCTTAAGGTCACACCAGGAGGGCCAGCATACCTGCCACCGGATTTTACCCCTGTGGCAGGGATCATAAGACAAGTCTGGCAGCAACCACTTCCGTGGTAGTACTTCTTGGGGAAGTCGCACGCTCACGACTCACCTCGCTGAGAACGCCAGAGAAGCTAACTACCAACTTTGAGTTGGTACCGTATTTGTATAAGGTGCACTCACTTCCCGACATGCCTATGGAAAGGACAATCAAGAGTAAATTTAGATGAGCCAAAAGCTCTTTCAGTCTTTGGAGCGAGCGTAATGTATGTACTTAGAAGCTTGATACCTCCACTCGTCCTGGAGAACAATGGAAGATTATTGTTCTTCAGGTCGCGTGGATGTATCAAACTTAATTGATTGATTTTATAATGGGAGTATTTTGAGGAACCCTAAAAATACGATTCTGTTGTTAAAATTTACTTAAAATATATTTTTATATAAATAAGAAACAGAAACAAATAAAAAAGAAATAAAAACGCTTTATTGAAAGTGTTATAAAAAATCTTAAAAACTAAACAACTTACAATGAGAAAACATCAAAAACAAATCGTACGACAAAGAACAGAGCTTCAATATTAATAAGAATAAACTGCATCAAATGAATCTTAACTCAAGAAATTATTAAACCTTAAGATTAGTAACAAATTTGCCAACTAATATTAACAATTAATTGGCTAATAACTAATATTAACAATTAATTGGCACGGCTTGCAAACTGACAAGTGAGTATATAAACTGTGTTGGAATGTTTTAACAAAAATCAAAATTCACTTCAAAATTTAAATCCAATAACATATATAGTGTAATTTGACCATAAAATGTTTAGCAACTCTTCGTTTGTATATAAAGCAACCTAATACACAATAATTATTAAAATTAGAAATAAATCACTAAAAACTTATCGGTAAATATGGCAGTTTATAAATCAATTGAACCGTACATGAGCAGATACAGATCCAATATTTTGTAAAATATTTAGCATGAAGTGATGTATTTTTTTGTTATGTAATTTTCCTAATATTAGTCTGAACGAAGATGGCTTTATTTCCTCCTATATGATTTAAATGTAAGAAAGATCTATCAATGAGATAATTAATGTATGAACTACATAGGAACTTATGTATCCTGTATCTGTCATTATAACAAAATATATTTAATCACGACATGGTTGCTGCTTCTTTAATATACTAAGTACTATATAATATATGAAAATACACATTTTGCGTAAAAAAATCAAAATTCAGTAAAGAAATAATTACCAATTATTATTACTTTACTGACATCACAATACTTTCTATAAATGTTAAACATTAATTAACATACAAAAATACTTTTCCATCAAAAATAGATATATCTGTGAAGTTAAATCTAGTTACAAACTAACACAGCAACGTCATACACGTTATAAGGTTTGTCAAATATGAGATATGCTACATATATTTTTTATGTCAATATTGATGGTAGGTATAAAAAAATCTACTAATGCCTTTGGTAAACCGGCGATTTGAAAAATAATTGGATAGTTTTTCTTCTGTACTTTAGAAATGTTACTTTGAAAAAAGTTACGTTCTTGATTCAGATTTTTGATACCCTGGCTCAGTGATAAACAGTATGCTCTTAATTGAGAAAGTAACTACAAAGTTACAAAAACTTTTCCGTTTCATTATATAACGAATAACTAATTCCGTTGTAGATATTATAATTGTACCAAACATACAAAACTTTCACATCTTTGTCTTTCTGTATAATAATAAGGGTTTATTTTCTCTTTTAAATATAACTCCATATGACGCTGTCAAATGCGATTGATTCCTTCAGTGTCTTTGTATAAAATTTACACTGCAATTAGAACTTAAATTAGAAGGCTTGGTGTAGTAAACCGTTTACAAAAAGTATAGGGTCTCATTAAGAGAGTAGTGTGGCTGGTTGTGAAGGCTGTTGGCTGCGAGGAAGGCCAGCTTGTGCGCGTACTGGCAGACGGAGGGCACTCGCACCTGCGTCGAGCAGTTGAAGTACATGTGGGTCAGCTTGTATGTCAGCCGTTGAATCTGGAAATGTACACATCAGTGTCTATCAATACAGTTATAATGCTTGTATTGCTTTGTATTGAGTTTCTTTTTAAACACAGCTTCATATTGTATCTACCAGATATCTATTTGGTATTATAATACCACGATTTTACCGCATTTAATATTTGCACACACAATTGTCAAGATAGTAATCAGACGCTGTGTTATTACCTCATGACAGTCTCTAAGAAATACTAGTAAAAAATAGATTCTTAACTTACACGATCCGGATCCAAGCCTGATGTATCTTCAATAACGTTGTAGGAAGTCGGCGCTATCGTGCCTTCACGCACATTCTGAGACACCAAATAGAAGTCGTATCTAGAAATATAAATAAGTAGGTTTTTGTTAAGACAAGTGAAATATAGATAATTCAACAAAGCACAATATAACTCTTTTTATGTGTACAAATTTAATTGGAATAGTTAAAAGAAACGTATTCTTAATTTTTGCCAGAACTTAATGTCAGTTACAGCTCGCATAGGGAAAATATAGTATTTTTTAATGGTTACCTCTCTGGCAATGTAATAACATCATCGATGACGGTGCCAGGGCGCGGGTTTTCTCCAGAGCGGCCGTAGTCGACAAAGACACGAGTGTTGATCCTCTTTGACACAATTATGAACGCCATCTTGTATTCTGATCCACCATATACCTCTTCAAGGTTCTTTTTGATTTCTGCCACCTGAGAATATTTTACTCAAAAATAGAAACTTTGCAACAAATATCCTATATTGCTTGTGACTAAATGGATATGTGTTAGAGAGAAGAACCACTTGGGAAATAATTATTTATAAATCCATGCTTTGGTAGACAGTGTTAATTTGCGCCACTCTAAAGACAAAAGAAAGAGGAGAAGGGAACCTTATAATAAGAGATAAATCGTACAGTTTCGACATAACTAACACATAGGCTAATTTAACTATATGGCTAAAAAGATGAAACGAAATGAATGCATTAAGCATGCAAAATAGAATGATAGAAATTAATTGTTTACTAGGCAAGAAACTTAAGAGAGCCCGGTTAGCTTTTTAAAAAATAATAAAATAAATTAAAAATAATAAAATAAATTTGAACATCTTTTAATTAAAAAGTAATTGACCACTAACACTCAAATCTATGTAATTATAAATAACATTTAATCTTAATGTAGCTAAACATGTTAAAATGGCTCAACAAAATAGATGCTTACATAAATTTAAAATATAACCCACAACAACAAGATTTGAGAGGAATTGGTTTAATTCTTATAAAATGCTAACCAAGTACTCAAATATTTATGTAATAACATTACTACAAATTTTCTATTATCATTCTAATATAAGAAGGTTCTTTTAATGTATTTTATTATTTTATTATGTATTATATTAGTAAAAAAATACTTAACAATGTAAAAATAAAATAATGCATTGGATTTATTGGTTGTATTCTCTAAACGTTCAGACGATTAAAGCATATCTTGTATCTATGTCAAAATTTTAATTAGCTTTTTACAACTTAATAATGTAGTGAGTATAAATGAATTTTAAAATCAATTAAAACACTCGTCTCACGCTTGGACTGCTTCCAAGAGGCTGGTTAATTAGTACAGTTTCTAAAAGATCCTCTTAATATTATTAAAATATTAACAAGACCTACTTGTTGATTTTGTTTAAGATTTAGAAACATATAAATATAATATTTATTATATAACAGCAATAAGACAAAAATATATCTCACTTCATGACTCTTCACATATGGGATTTGTCCATCACCGACACCATCGCGATAAATGAAAATTCGCCCTGGTAATACTCCTGTTAAATTTAAAACTTTTTATATTAATTTTGTGCAATAATAAATATTTGTTTGTTAAAGTTATTGTTTACATTTTCAATCTAATAAGTACTTAATACGTTTTTTTTTTAATTTCACACTATATTCCAAGTTTAGACGTATTCTAGGCAGTTGTGACGTCAGTTCGGATTTAATATGACACTGATTGTTGTGAATTCGATTTTCACTGGGGAGAATGAATCATTTTAAATTCCTCGCTTTTGGGTAATAAAGATGTAGGGCAAAGCATGAAGTTTATATTAAAGTATATCAATGTTTGTTTTTTTGTGTATTTATCTTAGAAGAGCTGTTCTCAGAGGAGTCTACTAACACTTCTGCAAATTTTATGTTAATATGACAAAATATGTATCTTTAATGATTTGTTATATTTTATGTGCAATAAAGTATAATTAATTGTAATTATTTTAGTACAATTTGCCTCTTCCACGTAATAAGGGTAAGTTTACAAAAAATTGCCAGCATATTTTAGCCAAGTAACATTTAAGTGAAATCCAATAGGAAGAGCTATATATATGTATATGTAGCAGTCGACACATATAATGATTACCATTCTTCTCGCGGTACTTGCGCACGGCGGACGCGACGTTGAAGCCCATGTGCGCGCTGAGCTCCTCGCCCGAGGTGTGCGCGTTGACGCTGGAGTAGTAGTGCGTCATGTGGCGGTCGAGCGTGGCCACGAACGCGCCGAAGCTCTTCTCCTTGGAGCGCGTGTCGTGGCACACGTCGTAGCCCACCACCATCAGCGTGGGCATCGGGATCTCCACCGCCCAGGGAGCGCCGCCCAGCTGAGGCGTCATTATTATATATTATTACTTTTTTATTATTGCATTAATCATATTGGGACAAACTTTATTTAGATAAGCAATTATATATCATAAAACAATATTTATGCTATAGAAACACCAAATTTTATACACATTGTATTGAGCCGCAAACTCGAGGAAATAAAATATTTTCAGGAAATGAAACACTGTGGTGACGAGAAAAAACGCGACGTTGAGTTGCGCCAATAAATATTAATAAATACCTCAAAAATCCCAAAAAAATAGAGAAACGGAAGTGTCATCTATTAAGGTGCCGTGCTATGTGCATAATACAATGTAAGGCTAAAAATATTCCTTTTTTTTACATATTATACTTCGATTTTAAAATTATTATTTTAAATTACTTCTAGGAGTGTCCTGTGCTATTTGCTTTATTTGTGTATTGTATAAATATGCTTTTATTTACGCTGTTTTTACCTTGCAGTTTATCTGGATAGCTACTTTGGTCGCGATCGACATGGCCGACTTGCTATTTAAATTTCTAGCACAAACAACTTGGGTAGGCACTGCTCTGTCAACAGTACATTTTTTCTTGATTGCTTCATATCTAAAAAAAACAATAGCATAATACATTGTCAGTACGTATGTGTTGCAATAGGTAACTTGTGAAATATCATTTACCTGTCAGGGAAGTTACGTGCCAGCACACACATTATCATGGCGGGATTCTTCTTGGCAATTACAGATTCACACATGTTCGCGTATTCCATTTGCGAGTCACGTTGTATGGTGACTAAAAAAGTTATAATTGTTAGAAATATATATATATGTATATATATATATATACATTTTTTTAGCTTCACGCTGTATCCCGCACTCGGCAGAATAGACAGAGGAAATCTAGTGTTAAGACACTCCATATCCATGGGGATAGAACCTACAACCTGTCCCATAAACAATCGCACACTTCTATCCGCCAACCACGACAGATGTCCACATTTAACATATTAGCAACAATAATATTGTAGAAGTTGTAACCCACACTTGTACAAAGATGTTTAACAACGCAGCTCAGTGTTTGACTCTAAGCATGATGATTTTTTTTTCCTTTTTATAATTTTATAAGAGAAAGTCTCAAGAAAATTGTGCGGAAACTCGGTGTGTCGACAATGCTACACGTGGGATACATAAAGCTTAAAACAATACTTACCAATTTCAGGCCTAGGCATTCTAAAGCCGACTCCGGCTCCGGTTTTCATGATATTCCCAATAAAACTTTCCGTGTCTTTGTACAGACGATCAGGCGTTATAACTACCCATGAAGGCATTTGAGCTAAACTGAGTAAGTTCTTTGACCTGTCAAGAGTTATTTACTTAAATTTACATTCTGGGTTTTTGTTTTTGGGGATTACAAATGGAGAGTATTTTCCGCAGTTGATTAACTTTCTTTTTGCAGTTTTACATTGTATTTCGCATACCCTTGGGTAGGCAGAGGGAATCTTGTGTTAAGACACTCCACACATGGGGTACAATTCTCGCTTTTTCTTGTAGCTAGTGCAAAGAAATAAAAATAATTAATTCATTGGAGTGAGAAGAGAAAAAAATCCAATGAATATAATTGTCACAGTTACAGTTAACCATCAGGTATTCAAAATATTCTTAATTTAAATAGAAAATGACAAGCAATTTGAATTGTATAGTATCACAGAAATGTCTGTAGTGTCAGTTCTGCAGAAAGCTATCACAGGCTCGGAAGGTGAGTCTGCTAAGAAAAGGCGGAAAGAAACAACAGTTGCTCTTTTAATATTATTTACAGTAAATGTATAAAATAAATATCTTTCTCGGTGAGTATTAACAGCATTTAATCCCACGCACTCTTATCTTGAATTGCCGCTACGCCACAACGATCTTAATTAAAAAATCCATATGAAAACAAAATATATAATTTGAAAATTTTGTCTGGTGACAAAAATTTGCTGATGGAAATCTTACCTCAATTTTACTTTTATTTAAACCTAAAACGTATTTACTTACCGCATGTCTCTAGTCCAGCCATCTAAAGTGTTACCGGCGGGATATTTAGCATTTCCTCCTTGAAGAATATTTTCAGCTGGTAACTGGCGGCCTTTGAATCGAACTAAGTCTTTAGATAATCTCATTGACCACGTTCCTAGCTCCTGATAAAAAAAAATCAATTTAAATTTCTGTTTTATTAAAATTAAAAAAAAAGTACAATATTAAGTCTAACCTCAACAACTTGCTGTGTTTGCGTGAACCGGCGGTTGAACGTTAATAATTTCTGCATACGCATATCAGGGCCAATCTTAGTGTGGTTTGATAGTGTTCGCATAAGTTGGAAGTTGGCTCGCATTTCGTCAGTAAGTCCCGTCAAGCGACATAGCTCCGGAACCAGGTATACTAGCTCAGGCATACCGGCTCGCACGTCTCGGGGCTTGGAACGCGATATCAGCATTGGTTGCCCGGGGTCACGTATACGTATGTTGTATTTCTACAGGAATAAATGTCTCGTGTCATTTTGTCTCCAGTCGCTAGGGGTTCAGTGTTTTAAAATAAAATAAAATAAAAAACAATATATAGGATCCCTTTGTTGTGTTTAGGCTATTTTAATCGCTAAGGGATTAAACTAGACCATTAGATGAGCACAATGGAAATTAAATTAAAATGTAAGTCTATGTAATTAAAAGATCTAATGTAATTAATGTTGCATTTTATATAAACACAAGGCCTACTGAGGATATACCTAGTATTTCTAGGTTGCGATTGTCGTCAGTCTTACTTTGTCAGTTAATATTTATCCTTTTAAATCAAAATACATTGAGATATCCATTGAGTATATCATAAATATAAAGCATTTATCTACTTACCTTCTGATAATAGTCAATGTACGAAATATTTTGGTCTTTCATCGTAAAAGTGGAACTTGGATTTTGTTCCCAAGTCACATCATCAACTCTGTACGTTTTTTTATTATAATCAGTCATCACAATTTGTCCTATTACCTCTTCCATGAACTGTCTCTTAACATTATTTCCTTTACTATTCAAATGTTTTTGCAATAGTTGCAAGACAGTGTCCAGACGAAGTATCTAAAAAAAAAGTTTTATTCAGCTTCGCGGACTTCAATGCTGCGCCTTGACTTCTTAACAGAGCCGAGAAAATTAAATATAAAAAAATATATTTTTTCTGCAATATTATATCTATATTGAATTCCATACGTGCAAATTGACTTATATTATTCTTTATTGTTTTTGAAGTGAAGAACTCATAAAGATTTGGACAGATATGTTAAAATTTTACACTTCCTTAATAAGTATTGGACTAATACTATTAATTTTTTTCAACATAAACAACATTTTCCAAAAATATCTTCGTAATTTTTATGTTATTATGGAGTCATTTTATGTTCTTATATATAACAAATATTTTATAATAACTCACTTATAGTCCAATCATTATTTACAACTCATGTAAACTAACCTTATGAGTAATTTCAGCCACCAATAGTAATCTGTCTTCATATTGATTTATAGAGGTTTTATAACCAGGCCATATTTGTAAATTGAACTCTGGGATATCAACCTAAAATAAAATAAATAATAAAAATATGTTTATTTCAATTTAACATTTTCTCATTCTCATAGCTACTTGTGAAGTAATGAGACCAACCTAGTAAGTTACTAGTCAAACACTAACTGTGTAAGGAGGCCGCTCTTACATTACATTACATACATTTGAGGAATTAAACATCATTACAGTAATTTCTTTTCTTATAACTAGAACATTAATACAGAATCTTTGATATAGATTTTTTTTACTTAACTTAATATTAAATTATAGTCTAAAACCTAAAAAATGTAAAACATACGGGCAAAAAAACTGAGTGTATGTCAATGTGTGACATTTATGTATGTATGTATGTGTAAATTTTACTATATGTGAGTGTGCGCCTATTTTTATTTCTTTAAATTTTCTGTAGCATCGTAATTCAATATTAGTAACAGACAGTTAATGTTTTCTTAGATTGATAAGTGGATAAGGGATTATATGTTTAATATGTTGTTAATTTTATTGTACAAAAATCTCGACTGATTAATAAATTAAACCTAAAATACACGAAAAAATAATAATAAAGAAAAGAAATAATCCTTTTCTCAAATAAGGCGGGGTAGAGAGATGCATCCTAGAGTTATGATAATTTAATCACCATATTATACTTCAATTTTAAGACATTGCGAGTTTAGTGGCGTAATTCAACACCGCGTTTTGTCTGCCAGAATAGAGCAGGAAAAACAAAAAGACTCTCTACTCATTTTCACGCTGTATCCCTCACACGGCGGGATAGGCAGAGGGAACTTGGGAACCTAGTGTTAAGACACTCCATTCCACTTCCATTCCCCACTTTCCGTCGAATTTGAGGTATAGCGTGTTGAGTGGCGAAACTCCACGCCGCGCTTTGCCTTATTACCAGAGCGAAGAAATGAAACATTAAATATTTAAATTGAAAATATTAAATATTTCATTTCCTCGACTGGGGATCGAACCCAGAACCTGTCAGTTACAGTCACACTTTTGTGCCGCTACGACACGACAGGCCTCAAGAAAATGACTAATATAATAATGGTGTAGTTACTATCAATTTATCTTAGACATTACTGAGGATAGGGCATGACATGATGCAAATGCGACAGGTTGTGGGGATCAAGCCCACATTTTCATTGCTCTGCTATGCTAATTTGAATCATATTAAAATAATAAGTAATAAAATGTATTAAATAAACAAATATGTATTTGTTGTTTCTTACCTTTGCATCTGGATCAAAGTAATCTCTTCCCATCAATTGCAGTTTTAGAATATTGAAGCATTTCCTTATAATGATATTGAATATCTGAATATAGTGGTAGTCCCCTGGACTTACTTGGGTTACAAGCTGAAATAGATACACACTTGTTTTTAAAAAAAAGCAAATCAGTAACTTCGAGAGTTTTAAAGTAGTTATTAATGAATCAGATAAATTAATTTATTGCTTTTCTTTTTACTATTCTTCCTATTTTACACTATTATATAAACTTTGAGAACATATTTCAAATTAAAAAGTAAATGGTATAAAATATACGAAAAATATTTGCCATAATCATTATTTTTTAGTTATAATAGAAATGCATACAAATATAACAATTTATTATTAATTTAAGCAATGTTCACACTAAATGTAGTGTCATTTTCAGATTAACATTGTTCCATCTCTTATTTTCCCCCTCATCAAGTATTAATTTTATTATCATATCTGAATTTAAAATGTATAGCAAATGTATAGTAATTTAGCAATTGAAGAGAGAATTTATTACTTTAAGTAATAAATTCTCTCTTCAATTGCTAAATTTTTATCATAATTTGTTTAAATCTCACCTTAATCAGCAATCTCATGCGCTCATTATCAGTGTTTCTATCTGAATAAAGTTCCATAGGATCAGGATGTAATCTATTCACAGTGTACAGTACGGTTCCATCAAACAAATAACTGAAAAAAAAAACAAATTATTTGATAATATATTCATTAAAATTATTAATTATTTATCAGAAAACATAAAAATCCTCCAGAGATGTTAACGACGTTAGTAATATTGTTAATGTAAGTTATATTGTAAGTAAAAAAAAATGACATAGCTATATAAGGGGGCGTTCAAGTATTAAGTAACCCAATTTTTGAAGATTTTTGACCTTCCCCCACCCCCATGTAACGTGCCGTAACATTGTTATATACCCTCCCTCCCCCTCATAAAACGTTACGAAACGTACCCAAATGAGCATTTTTGCTTATAAAAGTCACAACTATGTTGCGCAAAGTACCGCGAAGTTGCGGTAATCGTGTTTGCGGTAATAAATAGAATAAGAGATTTACAAGTCGCTGCTACACAATAAAAATTGTAAATCTTAATGCAACATCTAGCTTTAAAACCAATTTAATAAATCCTAATCAATAGAATTCGTGGTGCCATCTCTTGAGTACAATCTTACTTTTTTAACGAATTCCCTATTTTTTTTTTAATACAAAAAGACATAACTTAGTGGCCAGAGAGCTTGGTCACTTTCCAAGAGGCGCGGGTTCAAATTTCGTTACGCCTAATTATCTTTTTTTGAGTATTTACAAAAGTATGTAGTATTTACCCGCCAAGTTTCTTTTGATGTATACGTAATAAGGCTTTCCGAACAGCAGTATTGTCTTCTTCTGGTTCAATGTCAACACGGTATTGATAAAGTGACCAATTGGGTGTTGTTTCAACCGTAAAATAATTAGCACACAAGTCCAATGGTGTTCCAGTACTCCCTTAGAACAAAAACTAGTAATATAAAAAAATTCCACATTGATCAACAAAGAAAATAATAAAATTAATTCCTGTATTACATAGTGCTTGGTGTCATTAAATGTTTTATATTGTATTTAATATTGTAATAAGTCTGCCTGATAGGCGACAAAGTGTAAAATGCTGAAGAACATAAAAAACAAAGTAAGTATATATATATATATTACCTTTCTTGGAAGTAATTGATTCAGGACGGGTTCTTAATATAGTCATGTGTTCAGGTAAGATTCTTCCTCCACCTCTGCGAGATCCACGACCCACCACTGTAGATCCGCCTTCTCCACTTGGTTGTGGTTGACCTGAACATAATATTATACATATTATATTGACAACGCAAACGTGATATATGCCAATGGGGGTAGCTAGCGAAAGCTGAGCGCGAAACGGTCTCTACAAACCTAGTTCACTTCGTCCACTGTTCAAGAATAATCGGTACTGTGTTTTCGATGGCCCACAGAGCTGTTGTCCTCGTGCCTCTCTTCATTCATAAATATTTTATACCATTCTTTCATCATTCATTCGACAAAACCGGAAGAGCCACAAATACATATAAATCATTTAAATTTTTTACACAGTAAGTAAACCAAGAGATCCTAGTGACAAGATTCTACGGTCTCTGCTTTCCGCCGGAATTCACAGCCGAGATATCGTATTAAGTGGGGAACTTAATGCCGCAACTTTTCGTATAAGCGAAGAACTAAATATAATGTTTTATTCCGAATAAAGATTTTACATACGACGATCGCGTCAATAAATATTGTACCACTGGGCCTTGACTTTAAGAATATTTATTTTTTCTTTGTTAAGCTAATAAAAACAAATAATTGATATTAGATAAAATATGCTTAAGCAATCATTTTTATAAAAACGTTTATGTTTTTTTAAATATTGTATAGTAACATTGTATATTCTCAATTATGCGGTGTCCACAATTATTTTGCATCGGTGTTAATTTTGTAAATATTACTAGTGATAGCTTTCAATTGATTACAACTTAAACAGGTTACCTTCTATTCATGTTGTTTTAGTTAGTAAAAATAAAGTGACAAAAATGACATTTTGCTTTACTTTAATTATATTAAATTTGGACATTGATTTTTGTTTAATGGAGAAATGCTCATATATTTATACTATGGCATCGATAAAGTATATAACTTTAAATGTCCATACCCTAAAGTTGGTATTTTCCACAATGTGCCAATTTAACTATCAATATAGTCTTATATTACTTTTATAATACTTGGAAGTTTTTTAACATATATTTATCACAGAACGTTATATGTCGTGGTTTCTTGGAACAGAACATATGGATAAATATAAAGGCACATTTATACCAAATTTTTTAGTAATTTACTGTCTTTTTTTGTAGTGAAGCAATACACAAAATATACGCGATTAATCCATTCAAGTGTATCATTTAAAAAAATGTACTCAACTCAGCTTCATGCTGTATCCCGCACATAGCAGGGTAGGCGGAGGAAACATGGGAACCTAGTGTCAAGACACCATACCACTTCTGTCCCACATTTTCCATTAAATTTGATGCATTGCAACGCCGATTGCCTTGTTACTAGAGCAAGGAAATGAAAAATTAAATATTTAATTTGAAAATATTTAAATATTTCATTTCCTTGTGCCGCTGTGCCACAACAGGCCTAAAGCATAAAATATGTGATATTACTATTATATTAACAATTTTGAAACTCCTTTAAATATTCATGAAAATGGCTCAATTTTTATTATAAATGTGTATTACACAGAAGATTGATGTTATTTAATTAATAAATGTTCTTATATTTCTTGGGAAGCTAATATAATTTTTTATTAAATTTTGACCTGCATTCCTGCATATTATTATAAAATTTATTACTGATATTTATTCATGCAGGACTTGAAAACCACTGTAAAATAGACAAATCTTAATTTTTCTAAATGTTTTAATAATTTTAATATATATTCTTTGTATAAAAAGCAATAATGCATTTTTTTAAACAAACATCAAGCAATTCCACTGAAACATGTGTGATACTTAATTCAAGAATATTTTTTTAAATAATATTTAATTACATACCTTTTGTTAAGGGTTATAAATAAATCTGCTGTTTGCAAGCAACAACACAAGAACCAAATTTATAAAGCTGTATATTTAGTTTTTTAAAATTAAAATTAATATAATTATATTAGAAAATCTATCAAGTTGCACGAGCAAAACACAGCAGCATCATGTTTATTTGTTGTATGGCAATCGTTAATATAATTTATACTCAATGAAATTATTCATTTGACTTCCACTAATGAATCTTCAAACATTGCATTGAGTTCAATAATTTTTGACACAATATCTACTTTCATATTGTTAATCCTGCTAATTAGCATGCATATATTGTGAAATTAAAAAATATATTAACTTACTTATGGCCATACTTGACATTCTTTGTTGAATGTCAACATCTCCAGGGTGATCATGGGTAGACATTGGTGTTCTATGAGATGCCCTGCCAGCAGCTTGTGTTGGCATTCCTGCTCTTACAGCAGGCATTGCGGACGGCGCGCCCCAAGCAGATGGCGGCTGAGGTCGTGGACGAGGTGGTCCAGGTTGGTGTTGAGCAGGTCCTGGTTGGCGCTGAGGGGGTCCACGTTGTTGATTGGGAGGCCCAGGCTGCTCGCCAGGACGCCGAGGTACCTGACCTCCACCACCTGCCACTCCTCGTCCTGCACGGCCCCTGGCCCTTCCTGTACCTCTTTCAGACATTTTCGTTCTTTTCTAAAATATTAATTTGTATTGTAACAAAGTATATACAATGTTATACTGTTATAGTTTTTTGTAAAGTTATGTTTTATATAAATATACACTACAAGAAACAATAAGAAGGTAGAAAAAGAGAATTAACTAAATTATACTCGAAGTAAGCACATTTTTAAAGTTACCCTTTTTATTGTTTCAAAAATGGCGGAAAATGTGGAAGGTATATTTCATAAACTAATCATTCATAAATGTAATTATTAGCCTAAATACTCAATTAAACTTGATATGAATTAAATGTTATTATATTTAAATTAATTTCTAGTAAAGTGTAAAATGTTCACCAAAGTATATAGCTTCGAAAACTAAGTTTAACTTAATCTTATTTATGTACAAATAATTTAAATAAAGAAAAACAATATTTTGTTATAAATTTTGTGTTATTAATTTTATAATGTAATACATAATTAAGAAAAGTCTCTTACTCGTTACAATAAGCAGCGTAGTTCAGCAAGTTGCAAATGACAATTTCCAACCCAAATAGCAAATACCAAATAGTCAAAAAAAAACAAAACATCAAGCGATTCGTTAAAATCCAGTGTTGCCATCTTGTTTAAATTCGAACAAAAACACTCACGGTAAATACTATAAATGTGTTATTGAAATAAAAAAAAAACTGAAACAAAAAATCAGCAACCAATCCCAAAAAATATTATTAACAATTCAGATCTGTCACATGAGTAATATTTTGTACAAAACGAAAAGCTGTATATTTCGTTTATTAGCGTATCTGATTTCGATTCTAAGAGTATATTATATGTTTGTCATGGTTTGAAAAGTCCACATGAAAACAAAGAGTTAAAAATAACTCTTTGAGTTCTGAGAGTATAATGTCAGTATATATCTGCAATTGTACTTTAAACACTGAATCGAGACGTAAAAAATGTTATTATGGTAACACAACCAGCATTTTACAAATATGGATTATTTAATAAGATCTCAACTATTTTACATACTAACGCACTCACCCTGTGAGATGGGATCCAAACGTATTTTTTATGGATAAGACACGGCAAACGAGCTTACAGTTCACCTGATGGTAAGTGTTCGCCGCCGCCCACGGCTTCGTGTAGCACCAGAGGAGCTACAAGGAGCGTTGCCGGTCTAAAAGATGGATGGGCACCGGGGCCCGGCATTACTCAATGCGAAACGCAGTGGCTGAAGCCACTACTTAACGCCAGTTTTAAATGCCGGGGGTGGTAATGATTCGGTCGAGTCTGCCATGCCTGTTGCCATTTCTGACAACATGATTCTCCCACACGTACTTTAGTCGCCTTTTATAACACCATCAGAACCAGGGTGATCCTATTCTAAGCCGGAATCTCATGGCAAAATGTCGGCCGAGCCAGTTGTGGAATCTCGGCAAACCTTCACAAGTGTATAAACGCCCTGTAAGCTAGTACGTGGTTTACACGTTTGTCAAAACTTGACAAAGTCCAATCCTTCACAAATGCATAAGCATTTGCAATCCTATTTGCATATGAAAGTATATATTTCTTTTTACGAATATAAAAAAAGTATTTTTCTAGTCAATTCAATATAAAAAAGTAATTTTCTAGTAAATTCTGACTAAATAACGACGAGATAGTTATTTACTCTGAGTTAACTAGATTTTTTTTTTACGAGTATGTTTCTATACTATACTTATAGTGCTATAATACTACTTATATTTCGGCTCACTTAACACCGTATAGTTGTTATTACTTAACTTATGAAGTACATTATGCAATTTTCTCTCATTTTTAATTGTAAATTATTATAGCATTGCGTAGCAAAACATATCCTGAAGAAAGGGCAGCGTTCCTTTGGATAAGTGTTATGTGATCATGAACGAGACGGAATACGTGTGAACACGTTCCAAGTTTGTCTCTTTAACTATAATAAAAACTGACACAGGTCCGGCAAGCTCAAATTTAAACTTCAACACCGCATACCCTCCGCGCATATGGAAGTGTAGGCCAGATTTCATATTTTTAGTTATTTATTTTATAATGTTCGACTGAATATAAAAAATATTTTCAATTTTCAATAAATAGCTGCATGTTAATTGCCATATGCATGCTTTATGAATAATTATGAATTCATTCTGCATTTAAGCTCGTGTAGATTTAGAAATTATTTACAGTGGAATATAAGGTATATAATAGGGTATGTATATGGTTTACTACGGTTAGCAAATAATTTTCTTCGATTTATGCAACCTAATTCAACACATATTACATAAAATACAATTTGATATCGCTTTCATAAAATTGTTTCAATTCATTAAGAATCATTTAGTGAATTCATTTGTTTTTTTTTTCATTTTCAAGTTAGCATTTTCGAATTTTAATGTTTTTTCAGTGTTTTCTAATAATATTTTTTTTTTAATCATTTATTTGTTTTATAACACAACGTTTAAATATAATAACACTAAAGGAACTAACAAAAATATACTTATTTTATAAAATCATATCATATACTGTCTGATTTAAAAATTATAGTCACGTATCACGATGGTGTAGAAAAAAAAAACAAAAGAGAAAAAACTATTTTACCCGAAAAAATGTACAATAGTCAATCCAGCTAATTGTAATTAAGTATATTAATTAGGGTGACTGACCTTTACGATATGATACTTGCTCGTTTTAATTGTAAAAAAGTAATAATAAAAAAAATTGAGGCCTGTCGTGGCGAAGAAGCACAAGCGTGTGACTGTAACCAACAGGTTCTGGGTTCGATCCCCACTCGAGGATATGAAATATTCAATATTTTTAATTTTAAATATTTAATGTTTTCATTTCTTCGCTCTGGTACAAGGTAAATCGCGGCGTTGAGTTCCGCGACTCAACACGCCATGCCTCAAATTCGGCGGAATGTGGGGAACGGAAGTAGAACGGAGTGTCTTAAGACTACGTTCCCAAGTTCCCTCTACCAACCCTGCTATGTGCGGGATACAGCGTTAAGCTGAGTGAGTGAGTGAATAAAAAAACAATGTCAACATGTGCAAAGAAAAGATATGTTTTTTTCCCAATTATAACGGAAGGCTTATGTTATGCTTGTACGTACAAATGTGACGTGTTACGTGATATAAAATTGCTAAACGGACTTACATTATAGCATTAGATTGTATAATATGTTACCTTAATATGGTTAGATTCGTCGTAGCAGCTCAAGTATCGTTAATAATTAAATCAATACCACAACATGGAATTTATAAAAAACCAAAAAAATACGACTACATAACAGAAAAAAAAAAAACAAGCTACATAGTTCATTACATTTAACAGTCAAAAGTTTACAAGGCTCATTGTGAGGTTTAGCTTTTTCTTTTCAGTGTTCTGCAGTCGGTATTTGGTTTTTTTTTATATTTCCTAACCTTCACGCTTCCCACATATGACAGGGTAGGCAGAGAGATTTAATGAAGGCGTCGTGTATATTATCAGGCAACACTATCTATTATAGACAGAACCTCTGCTAATCTATCTATCTACGAATAGATAATATCATTTATCGTAGTAATTAGTACAGTAAAATAATAAGTTACATTTATTTTTATATTAAATATTTAATTTCAGAATCAAGGTGATTGTTGGTATAAAACAAACTTAACATAATAATATTAAAATTTAGATATTTTTATTTGTTAATAATATTTTTAAATGTCTTATGAACATTTATTATAGGCTATCGTTTGTCCTTTGAAAAATCACACTCTAATGTAGTTTTGATGTTATCGAAAGTGCTATAAAAGCGCCTGGTGTGGTTTTCTTTCTATAGAAATTAATGGTTGCATGACCGTGTGACGAATCGCCGCTTTCGGTAAAGTTAGTAGTTTCGTTAGGCTTATTCGACATTGATAAAGCTATCATTTTACAATATGGTCGATATATTAGTATTGACTATAATATGCAAGTTAGTTGTATAGTTTTAGTTTAATAAAATATTTTCTTATTTTAACTTCTTCATTCTTTTATACACATTGATAAAATGGGCTCGCTTGAAGTCACCATATGCAATGATTGGATTGTCATCGAAAGATTGAATTATTTCAATTATCTCGGTCTATTCGTAATTAAGACAAAGTGTGATGTTAAGTACCGCCTCTGACTCAATACGCAATGTCACGAATTCATGTGGTACAGTTGTTCTCATTTCTGAATATTATCTTATTATAAAATGTATATTTGCGCGTGTTTTATACTATTACTTAATTATAGTATTCCTATGATTAAGATATAGTACCTATATATATTACTACAATTAACAGCATGTAGTAGATTTAGTAATTTAAATTAATCATGGATTTTAAAATGATGTTTTGTTTTTAAGTAATACTTAAAGATCTCTATAACCCACCCTCGCTGACATATTTGTAACACGGAAGTGAATTTAAAACAGGGGTTTATGTCCATTTGACACTGCTTTAAAATAGCACGTTTTTATTCCGGCATTTTTATTAGCCCTCTTTTCCTCTTTGTAACGGGATGCAGAATTCTACCCTAATAGCAAAATTTATTTAAATTCTTAGAAGAATATTCTATCTGTGCTTTGTTCCGAAAGACTTAAGTGTGCCGGTTAGAATTTCTTCTGGCGCTTATTGAATCTGTATTCAGATGCAGTTATCTGTTTATCTCGTTTTCTTTATGTTTATTTTGAATTTAAATTCAAAAGAAAGTATTATCAGAGACATTAAATACTATTAATTAATATTCAGTTGTGTTGTCTCTCCTTTCCCGTAATTAAGTGCTAGTAGAGTTTAGTATGTACCCTTCCCAAGGGACAGGATGCTGACACCGGGGCACATAAAACATTCACGCCCTAAAACCTGTTAATAGTTACAGTTTAAATATCAGAATAATAAATTTATTTTGTTATGTTAATATAAAGTAAAAAAAATATAAAATCTTATATATATTATTAATTCTTAAGTATTTATTTCACTTTCACGCTTATGGTTGATTTTAAAAATCAAAAAAAGATAGAATTCTCTATGGAACAGCTAAGCATGGAATCACTTCCTTATTAGCTAATTAACTAACTAGAGGTTTTTATAGGAACTTAACTTTCTTTAATTTTCTTTCTTTAATTTATTAGATTATTAATTACTAGAATATAATTTCATTTTAATATTTTGTTTTTTAATTAATTTAATTAACCTCGATATAAAAAAAAGTAATAAAAAAAAGAATATAAATGTGATATATTTTAATATTAATCTGGTTATAATCTGCATCTAACGACACCATTGCAAACAATATCTCTCGCAAATTAATCAAAGTTTGAAATTATTTAAATATTGATTTAACTCCAGTAAGTAGCGGGGCGAGCCAGCCTGCCAAATATTTGTTGTAGGCAAACAGCAATATCGTTGCGCCTCCGGGCTATCCCTGCTTCCGTATTTCAATAGCGCCCGATATGATAATGACGGATTCCCGTAGTGATTGCTGATGCGTGCTTGAAACAGCTTTGTGTCGGATTTATTGCAATTTGTGCGGGCTTTTAATGGGACGCTCTGCAAATACAATCGTTCGTATCAAATGCTAAGTGATTCTGTGCAGCCTTTGAAAAATATCTTTCTATGATATCGTTATCTGATAATAAACTAATAAACCACTATGAAGTTTTAAGATTAAACGACAAATTTGACATAGGCATTGTATAGATAATTCTTATTACTAACATGAATAAAAGCTCGTCTTAATAAAAAAACAATCTCTGGGATTGTCCATACAGTATTATGTTTTCATTATTTCAATAATAATAATTTTATGAAACTTTTAACAATCATGGGAAATATAATATCATTGTGAAAATCTCCCTTAATTACTTGTCTGTGAAGTGAGTGTCACTTTTAATGAGAGTTCTAATTGTTTGATTATCAACAATGAAATTTTGGTTTAGCCTTAAAGTATATATATGTACATAGATACATTATTGATCTATTATATTCATTTCACGTTTATGAAGACAGATATTATGATCAGAAAAATAAAACGTACTTATACTATATTATTTTTCAAATAACATTAATAAGTTAGGAAATCACTATAAAATATACTACATATACAAAATATATGGCCGTATATTGTAAAGATTAAAGTGCTATAAATAAACTAAAAATACAAAAAAACCACACCGTTTAGAAATTTTTGCAATTTAGAACTTTAAAAGAGCTTATAGATAGCCATATATTAAAATATAGTTTCTAGTGTATAAAAACTCCAAGAAAATATTATAAGAGGGTGAATTATAGGATAATCGTTAAGCTTGTTGAGTATCGTGTCATCAAAGTTTGCGGGTACCGTCTTTGGTAATGAAGACTTATGAGTCTAGCTAGTTGAAATCTCTTGAAACCTTCATTTTCCTTATTATAGCTAAGTAGAAAATGACGTTGACACATTGATACT
Source organism: Eueides isabella (assembly GCA_019049475.1). Lineage (NCBI taxonomy): Eukaryota > Metazoa > Arthropoda > Insecta > Lepidoptera > Nymphalidae > Eueides > Eueides isabella. Next base: position 9,574,804 of record CM032386.1, on the reverse strand, counting down.
TTGTTCTCTTTTATTCATTATCATTATTTAGCCAAAATTATGGTTCAAAATCTAAAACAATGATTTATTTTGATGATTTATAAAACATTGTGATATTAGGAATTACAAAACTCATATAAACAAGACTGATATTTTGGTTTATCTGGTAAGCATATATTTTTTTTTCTCTTGCTCATATGTTATTAATGCTTGCTTATATTATTATAAATAATTTAGAATCTTTTAATTTTTATATTAATTAAGAAATTCAAACTGATCCAATAAATAATATTAAATATTATGATTTATTTCAAGAAATATAAAACTGCGTTTTCAAATATTTCAGCTTGAAGTTCCTTTTATTAAAAATATAATATACACCAAGTAACTATTAAAGAAGTCATTTAATACTTCTTTAACATTTGACTTATCGATTCTATCTATGAATAACCTAACACATATAAACCCCTTTTCCCGGCACTTATCAGGGTTTAAATGCGTTGTACATCGTTCCACGTGAACGAGTATGATTCATCACAGCCCATTCACAAAGATCCCTGGATTCAAACGTGGTTTTATAGAGATGTGATGTGGTAAACAAATTATAATCGATATCTGTTTATATCGATTATAGTTTATATGATTCAATATTTGGGTGGTTTTGTTTTTATTTTTTTTCTTTCGTTACAATTTTACCACTTATAACTTTTGACTTAGCCGAAAATTGATCTTAGCCCTAAATTTACAAATATTCAATTTATAGAAGTTAATTATCAATTTTATAGAAGTTTATCACAAAATATATGTATTTACATTATTTTTTTTTTAATAAAACATCGTGTTAATCTGACCATAACGCCACCACTAAATTCGACAGATTTAGCCGACGACGCGCCGACGGATTACTGTGATTTCCCAGGGGGCTCGGACGGAAAAGACACCTTGGTTGCATTCACATTATTACTTTCCTATATTCTACCCGCACTCTGACAGCTGTGTCGACGTCTGAGATGTGTAATTATTTCGTGTAATTATTATTTGGATGACTTTCAGTTGACTGCCTTTGCCAGTTATTGAATTTCCCCTACTAGGTTTAGTACAGTAAGAAATATATTTTAATTATTATATAATTATTAAACTTATTATATTTATTATATAAACTTTTAATATATAAAAGCTAATTAAATATTAATAAACCTTAATACATATTCCGGAAAGCATCTAAATTCAATTATAGTTGCTATGTTGGTAGGCTAAGTTCTCCACACTTTTGAAATCAGAAATTTAATTTATTACAATATGTTTATACAAGAATTCGAATTGGTTTTGAATCGATCTTTTGATACTACTCAACTTGTCTATAGCTCATAGAATAAATAAAGAATAACTACATATAAAATCGAACCTATTATTATCAAACATCATAGAGTATAAGAAAACAATGTAAAATAAAAATAAGTGCGAACTCGTCTATATTAAAAACTTAGCAATGCACCATATTGATGTTTGTGATGAAAATAAAAATATGGGTGTCCACCCTCTCCGAGGCGACGACAATGCATCACGAGGCGACATCCGGCGGAAGTGGCGTAACGAGCTCGTTGTTCCGAAATCCCCCTTTCCCCTCTTGCCAGCATTTTCATAGAGCCCTGCAGAGATTATTTTCGGTTATTCATAGCTCAATACCATGGTGATGAATACGAACCCATATTAATATGTCCGCGGGCTCTCCTTGGATTCTTTGAATAAAAGTTTGAAAAGTAATCTCTCAATTAACGTTATTATAAAAGAAACATCGGCTTAATTGGACATTGATGTTTTTATATGTAGGGACGCACATATGTACATACTTTTTTCAGCTTCACCCTGTATTTCTCATATAGCAGCAGTGAAGGTAGAGAGAATGTATTGTTTAGACACTTTTTCTCCACTGGCAACCAGGATTAAGGAGAAAGTGCATTGATTTAGGAATAGTTGTATTTCAATAATAAAATTAAGAACATATTATTTTGAAAATATGCTAAAGTTGTTCAGAACTTACACATCTATCTAAACTCATAAAGCTTCTTAGTTCCATAAGCTCGTCTAATTGGTGCTTTGAAGAGTCGCAAGTATGAAATAATTGCCTCGTTAGATGTTTTTCCATTTAGAACGCTGCAGGGTCCCATAGTATTAGATATTTAGACTGATTTTCGTATTAAATTTCTTATATAATAGGAAAGAAAATCAGTAAATTATTGAATAATAAATAATGTAATAAATATTTTGAGTATCTTAACAATGTTGTACACATATTATTTGAGTATTTTTCTATATAGACGTGTTTGAACACACAACATGTAATAGACTTCTTAAATATAAAATAAATTACGTAATCCTTTGTAATAATGTTGTGAAACGCAATTATAACAATAGCATCTAAAAATATCAACAGTAACAAAACTATCGGCTTAACGCAGTTGCATAGCAAAAAATATGAAATAATAAATGGCAACTGGTTAGAATTTATAATACATAAATTCTAACCAGTTGCCATTTTAATACACGGATAATTTCTAAAACTGATTTTGTACTCTTTAATAAATCAGATCGTTTTATTTGAAAACCCAGCACGATATAAAAAAGGGTTCCGGCGACCCTACAGCGATAACAAAATCGGATTATTACAAAATTAGTGATTTAAAGCTTACCTAAAATTTGTTTAAAATCTTAGCAGAGTGGATAAGAATACAAAAACATATAAGGGTAAAAGGTATTTTTTCGTAATGTAGTATCAAATTGTAGTTATTTTCGAGAACTTGTATTTATGTAATTTTAATTAAACATGAACATGTGGTATACACATCATAGAACTGATGATTTCACAATATCATTGAATATTTCATGAACTGGGTCGCATTTCATATAATATTTGATAAAATCGATAATAGCAGTCTCGCATATTATAAATAATAATAATGTTTGCATTAATAGATAATCAAATACACAATAAACGTCTAACCTTACCAAACCTAACTTAAAAAGAATCATTACTATTAACCAACATAGTTAGGTTGGGTTACTTTTTTTTAGCAAATATATAATTGTTTTAAAAGTTAAAATATTACGAGAGGATTTTCCTCTTATGTATATATTTGTTAGGTGCACTTACCATATATGCAAAATGTTTCCCTACAGAAGGCAAAAACTATAATGCTGGGACTTATTATTATAAAAAAAACCAAAAAATATAACTAATGCTTAGTTATATCTTGTCGGCTATGCGGATTATTAGTTATATTAAAATTTGACATATGTTTAAGCATTTGATCGGTGAGTTTTTTTAGAGTAAAACTGATTGAGGAGACATTGTAAACTTTTTTTAAATTTCATTTGGAGTTTTCAAGAAATTTGAGATAGCTTGTAAGTCATCTGCAAGTATACAAGTATACGTCATGTATAAAAAGTTTCGTAGCTTGGTGAGAACCTTAGTTGGTCAGAGCGCTTGGACGGTTTGCAAAAGGCGCGGTTTCGAAATTTTTGTATGCTTTTTAAATTTAAATTTAGTATTTTCTGTTCTAAGTGTGTCTCTCTTGCCGAACGAAAATTCTTACAAATTGTCTTTGGGTAGCGGAAATTTGTACATATCTCCCTACAGAGATGCTAAGAACACATATATTTCGACGTAGCTCGGTGAGAACATAAAGCTTAGTTGGTCAGAGCGCTTGGACGGTATCCATGAGGCGCGGGTTCATTCTGTTGCGTTCAAAATTTTGTATACGCTTTTTAAATTTAAATTAAGTAAATCCTATGAAAATATTTACTGTGTAGCGTAAAAAGTAAGTGGAGTATTTTTTTAACCTAAAAAAAGGAAAAAGATGTTTGGTAAAAAATTGCCTTTCCCTTTTCAGATTATTAAGCTTAAAGGGCTTAAAAATTTTAAGTCCTAAATATTTTCTAACTAGAAAGTCTGTTAAGGGCGAGCACCAGACTATTTTGAGGGCTTACCTGGCGCCCTCTCTTCCTACGCCTATAGCTGCTAGTATAATACGAAACTCACTTGTTGTGCCCCCGCCAGGTACAACATCTTGATAGGTTTCCAAAGGCAATGAATATCTATTGTACTGGCACGAAAACACGAAGCCCGCACTGCTTCGCGAGAGTAATGCACGCCTTATCGTTTCACTCTAATAGACAAGGGACAGTATAATATTATTTCAGTCACACAGTATAACATTATTATATATTCCATTCCAAATTTTCCAAAGACCACGTTGTTTTTTTGTAGAATACATATTTCGATCTATTTATACACAATACACACTATATTGGTCCGGGAGCCAGTGACAATTTTTCGTCACGAATTTCCTCCCGAGTGAAAATTCGTCAAATGCAATAAGAAGTTGTGTTATGAAGCTTAGCGACCGTCAGTTGCGGCTCTGGTAGTGGGGCAGGCAGTGGCAGCCTCCCACGCACGACGAAAAAAAAAGTTTTTTTAGTCACTTCCTCCCGTTCTAAAATTTCTTGATTAATAGTTTATTTAATATCTTGAAGGAAAAATAAAGTCAGCTGACCATAACATGGCGGATTATACGTCAGCTGGCCGCTTGAATATGAAAAAAAAAATGTATATTTTCAATGATTTCCTCTCAACTAAAAATTAAACTGGTGATAGTTTATATGTTACTGTCAATAAAAATTAACGTCAGCTTGCTGTATCTCAGTGGAAAGTTTGTCAGCTGGTAACTTGAAATGTGTAATGTAGCAGCATCTATCACCTACTGAATCTTATCAGCTGACGACTTTTCCCTTGACTTACAGCTAGCTGATTTTTTTGAAGTGAAACTTCTTTAGGCGCATGAGGGTAACATTTTTACAGATGAAACGTCACGCCGGTATGCAACAGAAGTGTCGGAAAAGAGAGAGAGAGTGTTCGAGACCGATTGAGAGAGAGTAAGACAGGGCCAACGTAGCATGAGCAACTAGCCGTGCAGTGACTTTGTGAATAAAGGACAATGTGTAATTTTGGCCCCAGCTCTGCTGGCATGCAATTTATAAACATAAATATTCACGTGTTTTATACTATAATAATCAAATATTAGTATAAAACGGACACTTCAGATTCTCATAAACATATTAAATAATATAATCATTGATATAATCGCATCCTATTAAGCGCGGCGGCCATTGTAAATAAAAACAAAATAAACGTTTCAGCGCTTTAGCGAAACTGCGATTTATTGCCCGTTTAATGCTAACAAAATGCATGCAGCGCTAAAGCGCTTGGCAATACTACATTGACTTGCAAACAACTAGAGAAAAGTGATTTCCTCCCGGATGAAAATTTATAAGAGAATCGTTAATATACTCTGGTGAATAATAAAAAAAATCAGCTAGCTGTAAGTCAAGGGAAAAGTCGTCAGCTGATAAGATTCAGTAGGTGATAGATGCTGCTACATTACACATTTCAAGTTACCAGCTGACAAACTTTCCACTGAGATACAGCAAGCTGACGTTAATTTTTATTGACAGTAACATATAAACTATCACCAGTTTAATTTTTAGTTGAGAGGAAATCATTGAAAATATACATTTTTTTTTTCATATTCAAGCGGCCAGCTGACGTATAATCCGCCATGTTATGGTCAGCTGACTTTATTTTTCCTTCAAGATATTAAATAAACTATTAATCAAGAAATTTTAGAACGGGAGGAAGTGACTAAAAAAACTTTTTTTTTCGTCGTGCGTGGGAGGCTGCCACTGCCTGCCCCACTACCGTAGTCGCAGCTGACGATCGCGAAGCTTCATAACACAACTTCTTATTGAATTTTACGAAATTTTACTTGGGAGGAAATTGGTCATGAAAATCTGTCACTGGCTCCCGGACTATATTCCATATATTTATATACAATTGTGTGCTATTTAGGACGGTATACAAATATATTTTTTTTCTAAGAACACACAATTTTCGAGACATTACGCGTTAATAGTGAAACTCAAAAGATTGTGGCGCAATGAATATTTTATTTTTTTAATTAGCCAATTTCATCTCTTTTCTAAATATTGAACTATTATAGACATGACTTGGTCCAATCCAAGTCCTGAGAGGACCAATCAGGTCTATAACGGTTCATTCAGCTTGTCTCGCCATATTGGTCGGCCGATTCTTCGTTTAGAGTATGGAATTCACTTGTTGAAGGTATTCCCCGCTATTCTTTATTCATAAGACACACTTTAGCGTAGTGGCCTTAATTTACACCTCAACGATTTATGTGAGAGAGTGCAATTCGGGGTTTCGGATTTTATGTATTAATTTGACGCCCAAGACGCTTCATTACACATAGGCAAATGTTGACAAGTCCATAAATTGATCTGTATCTGACGGTATTGTTATAGAAATGAATTCTTATAGAAATGTTTACAGCAAAGGGTAAAATAAGAAAAATATTACCAAAGAATAAAATACCCACTTGTAGCTTATTGTTTATTGTCTTATATTTTTAAAAAGTTATAGGAAATATTCTTTTTATATAAAAACAATAGCATAGGATAGCATTTACTTTTTCATAATTTAGAAATAAAACATATAATAAATGTAATAGTAATATTTTAAATGACTCACTTTTAAATGGATTAATCGCGTATATTGATTGGTAAGCATTTTTGGAAACCCGACGTTTCGAACACTTTACAGTAATCCGTGGTCACGGGCAGTCTGCCCGGACATGTTTCGCTTAAAATGTGTAACAATCGCGAAAATTAAAGACATTATTATGTGATATTAATATTTTATTATTTTGTTTATTAGCTCCATGTTGATAGAACTTATAAATAAAATTAATAGTAGGTTCCCAGGGTACCCCGGAAACCTACTATTAAGTTTATTTATAATTTCTATTAATACATTTCCAAACTGCACTATTGGTTGAATTGTGAGGCATTGTGTATTGAATGAGGGCGCTTAAGCGGCGGAACAAATAACATAATTTATTCTGATTCATATTATTCATAACACTTTTCTCAATACGTTATTAAAATAGTTTAGATATAGTTAAAAAGTAACATTAGTACCTAAAAACATATAAACATGATTTGATATTGTTATTTTTTTTTGTCTGAATTATTATTGTTGCGTAGCACGCAAATAATTTAAATAAACATGGAATATATTTTATTAGTCTTTGCTCTTTTCATATAAAAAAAACAGAGTTATAATAAACTCTGTGTGACAAAACGTTTGGATGTCCGTGGAATATTTTGCTAGAATCACAAGAAAAATATTATTTACTTTACAGACTCAGTGTATTACAATTTCATTTTAATCTGCGTCAATCTCATACAAAGATTTTTTTTGCTTGCAATGAAGTTTCTTTATATTTAAGTACTTTTTTTGAATTAGTGCTATACCCAAGATATGCCAGGGTAGACAGAGAGAACCTAAAAACCTAGTGTTAAGATTTTCCGTTTCATATAGACACCGATCGATTTCCACCTAACACATAAGGCACTGTGTGTTCATTGATTATTCAATGCCGCTTTCTGCCATATTACCAGAGAAAAGAAATCTGTATCTATACTTACAATAAATCTGTAACTGATTGCTGTATGTGCATTGAGGAGGGATTAAAACGGATCTAAAAAATAGTGTAATTATTTTTATTTTTTAGTAATATTTTTTTGTGTGTTTATTTGTTTGTCAGTTAGTCTGTTTGACTGTAGGCCTCTTGGTCTGTTTGTCTGTTTGTCCGTTTGTCTGTGTGTGTGTTTGTCTGTGCGTTTGTACTTTGTACGTTAATTTCACAAACGGCTAACCAGATTTAAATACAGTTTTCACTATTATATTGTGGCAATATTATTTAAACATTTAGTGTTCGTTTTTAGTTACTTTAATTTTTATTTATTTTTAGTAGCATCTCGCTGTATTCTACACATTGCAGGGTAGGCAGAAGGAACTTGGTAACCTAGTACACCTAGACACTCCGTCTCGTTCCTCACTTCCGCTAAATTTGAGGCATTGTGTATTGAATGGTGGTATTAAACGCTACGCCTTGTTACTAAAGTGAAGAAATGATAATATTAAATGTTTAAATTGAAAATATTAAAAATCTCATCTACCCACCCACTCGGGTAGAATGGGGATCGAACCCACAAATTTACAGTCACATTCTTTTGTTCCTGCGCCACGACAGGGTTTAATAGCATTTTTTTTGTCAGTTGTGTTGACTAGTTTGTTCACGAATTACAAACTTTTTGACAGATATGAACACAATTTGGTATGCTTTGTGTTTCGACATTTACATCTTCTTTTTATTTCATTTTGTTTTCTTTTTCCGGTATTCATAGAAGTTTTCAAAAAAAAAAAATATAATAATGGATACAGTCGAATTACATATTTAAAGTACTGATAAATTTAAATGTGTAAACAATGTTTACTGAAATCTAATAAACAGATTAATCTCTTTAATACCCATTTTAAAAGATTAATTACTTTTTTTAAATTAAATTATTTTAGCCGGATTAAACACATACATTTATTACTAAGCATTTTTAGACCGGACGTTTCGAACACTTTGCAATAATCCATGGTTTCAGGTAGACTACTATTTAGCTTTTTCCGTTGGTACTTTCAGCTCTTTAATTTAACAAAAAGGTAAATATATTATTGATGTACCTATATATCAAAAACGTAAAAAAATATATATAATGAAAAAGCCATGCGTGTTACTGCAAACGTGACAATTGTGTATTCGATCCACGCTTGGGGAAATATTTTAAATATAAAATATTTATTTAATTTCTCCACTCTGGTAGGTAAAGCGCTGCTTTGGGCTGCGAGAAGTGAAAAATAGAGTGTCTCAACACTCTATTTTTCACTTTAAGTTCCCTCCCTACCCCACATAGCGTGATTATCAAAAGTGATCCTGTGCATATAAAATATAATCCGTCTATTATATATAGTACAGCTTGGCGAGATAGCCAATTTTGTTCTCCCATACTATATAAACACAGTTTTATGGCGCAAAGCCTCTTATCTCATTTTCCAAGCCGGCGGAATCGGCAGCACACGGTAAAAAGTCTTTAATGGCATAATGCTATTAAATTATTTTAATTACTGATTCAATTTTTATAGTGTATAAAATGACTTAATCTCTAAGCACCTACTAAATAAAGCTTGATAGTTAAATTATTGTTTCTTAACAGCACGAAAATATCATAATTAGTATTAAGTGACATAAAAAAGTTTATATAGTATTGTTTTTATTAAATGAATAAAAAAATATTTGAAAAATATATTCTACAGTTTGGAAAAGTACAAAGAGGCGGCAAGAGGGGATGGAAAAGCTGAGGAATGAGGCAGAGGACGGGGGTGGATGTAAACACAAAGGTTGTGCAAAGCCGGCAGTCACGTGGCGCGTTCGCCGGGGGCGCATCACTCTTAAGGATAGTATCGCTGCAAGTACCGATATAAACACTGAAAATATCACCGGTACAAGTAAACTCATAAAGCGTTTCAAGACCATTACTGCGACAACGTCTAAAAAAGTGTATACAATCCTTAAGAGTGATGGCCTCCCAAAAGTTTAATAATATATATTATGTAGGTATTAAAATATAATATACCTAGTTCATAAACTCTTTAAACTGATTTGGCTCTGTAACAACATAAGAGCAATGTATTCAATACAACAACCAGTCTAAAGAATATCAATATAAGGCATATCAAACTAAATTAACATATCTAGTACATATGAGTAAATAAGTTTTGGTGTAAGATAGTTTATCTTAGTTATATTGATATCTTCGTGTATAGTTTCGTGAGATAGCGGTGAGTTTTTCACTTTGTTGCCTGAAAGCTCTCTACGTTTTTTTTATTAAAGCATGTTGTTGTCTGTAGAAAGTATGGTCCTGGGTAAGTCCCTTTTATCACACTTATTGCATGGACAGCACTTCAGCATGATTTTAATAATTTACACTAATTACTACTTTGACTTAATATTTTTTATAACAACAAACAAAGTTTTGTATTCATGAGATTACATGTCGCACATATTTTTTTTATATATTTTTCACTAATTTATAAACAAATATTTTAAATAATTAAATAAAATTGCAGGTGAAAATAAAAAATAGAATATATTAGTCTATTCTCTTTTCAAATTAACACAAATAATTTTAATAGTGAAAAGGTAAAAGTTAATTACATTAAATATGATAAGATGCTTCGTGTGTATAGATATCTTATATTGCTATATCTATATTATGTGTATACATTTTATCAAACTTTATAGCTATTTGAAGTTGTTACGAGGTAGCTTTTTTTAAGTATCAATATTCTATGATTATATTCTATCTACCAGATTTTTCATTAGCGTGCAAGTGCCGGAACTCAACGCCTCTCTGTACCTCGTTATCAAAGCGAGGAAATCTCGAACTCGTAACCGTCACGTTTAGTTACACTCTTACATTAGTCACACTTTTGTTTCTCTCTGCCCCGGAGGCCTCATCGTCATATTTTTGATGATAAATTATCTATTTATTTTGGAAAAATATGAGCATTAATCACTTATATATTTATTTATTTTACGTTACGTTCTGTGACCTTACTTTTATTACGTAAAGTTATTTTTACTTTTATGACACTAATTATGAATAATATTAATTCATGGTACAAATAATTTTTAGACCATTTAAAACTGAGTTAGTTTTTTGATGAATGGGTGAGTCGACGAGTCATAAATATTTTTTCGGATTTTTAATGTTATCAATGTCCGTGTGAGAATAATTAATAGAGTTTACATGTATATAGATTAGTTGGCAATTTTTTAACTTGCCTATAAGTTTTTGTATGTTTAAATATAAAAAAAGAATATATGCAAATATTTTTTTTTTAAGATCTTTAACAAAATAAAAACACACGCCGCAAATCTGTATAGCGTTGGTTCTTTAAGATTAATGTCATTTGTTACACTTATAGTATTAAGATACACCGACACTTCTTCGACTTAGCGTTAATTTCAGAGAATATTAATATAAATTTAAAGTCAATCAAATAATTCGATTAAGATAAAAAAAATATGAAAATTATTAATCATAATAAAAAAAATGGATCTAAAATTTTCTCCTGATACATATCTTTAGTTCTGTATTCAATTATCTAATTTTAATGTGTTTATACATATATTGTAATAATGTAAATCAAAATAAAAAGCTTTTTACAACCCTCGAGTAAGCATCCGAGACTAATTCAATAACCATCCCCAGTAACGGACCAGCATACGTCAAAAATTGTTTATGTCGGCAGAAACTTAATAGATAAATTAAATTTGGCTTAATTTATTCAATTTGGTGCAATTGCGACGGAACAGGGAGACAATGGCAGCGAGGGCGGGGCTACAGCCGGCCCGCCCGTTTGCGCTCACCTGTAAACGTATTAACATAGACATTATTCAAATCCGTAGTATTCACTTTGTCTGGCTGTGACTATCTACATATACATTTATGTATATGCACCGTACGGAATTGCTCTATTCTCTATGATATCAAATTTCGATATCGTTTATTGATTAAAGTATATTTTAGCAGCTCAATACTGCTATTACCATGTGTGCTTATTGAGCGATATAAGAAATATTTCTAAAAAAAAGTATCTTTAATATATAATAATGGTATCTTTAGTCAATAAAACGTTTTAAGAATGATATAAAATTGTTATAATTTATTATTTACTAAGATAAAAATAGTAAAATTATGTTAAATTGCCTTATCGTCGTTTCACACATTTGAATAAATATTTTGTGTGAAGTTCAGTGTTATAATAAAAAAGTAGGCCTAGGCTTAATAAAACAAAAACACTTTTAAAATTAATTTTAAAGATTCAAATAACTCGATAGTACATACTCGTAAGAGAGTTGTAGAATTTTTATCAGTAGTCGTTTAAGGAACGTGATATTTATTGCATTGTGAGAGAAACCGCTCGAGTAGCGTCCCCAAGGAGCGATCGGTTGGCAAACAGTGATCCGTCGCGGAATCACTGCGATCGTATTTGTTTCTTATTGAAGCTCTTAGGAAAATAAACTTTGGTTATTGCTTTTTCCCTGGGCCTTCTTTCATATGTGGAAGTATTAGTATGAATGTTATTCATTTTGAAGAAAAATTAAAAAGAACAATATTCTTAATTTTTGTACTTTAGAAAAACTATTTATCTTTATGCATATATAATAAAATGTGCCAAAAATATGAATAGGTTAATTACAGGTTCATACATTATTCGAGCTTAAACTATAAAAAACGTTATTTCAAGCCGTTAGACTTGAAAATGAATAAGAAATGGAAATTACAAACTATGGACTTATATAATATAAGTACCAGCGAAGAAGATATACAATCGATTTTTATTATGTCATTTAAACCTGATTTTTATTTTTACTTCATTTTTAAGTAAAAAAAAAAAGCTACGGTGTCCTTTTTTATTTTACCTAATAAAACATATTAACAATCTTAATAAGTACTTCTAGTAACTATTTTAATAATATCGTTTTATGTTTAATGATGAATATTAAAGAGGGTGTAACAATTCAATAAACTCCTTCTGACTTTCACTTGAGTTCACAATTTTCTATATTAAATCTGCACACCGTTTCGGAGTGGGTGAGTTGCTATGATACCTCAGTGAAGTTAATAAGTCATAAATAGAAGTGAAAACGAGATGGCTTGACAGGTGCGCCCGTGTGTTGGACAGAGAGGCAAGCATCCCCCAGGTATAGGTGGTGAGAGGCAATCGAGCAGAAAAAAGGTGTTTTTGCATAACTTCTACGATAGCCCTATCAAGATTAATGTAATATAAAAGTTTAAATGAAGCAGGGCTCAAACCTTTGCCTCTTGGACTCTTCCTAGAGGCGCAGGTTAGATTATCAACCTGCGTCTCTACGAAACTGTCCAAGATTTACATAATCTTTTTCTAGTTGGAGTAATTTTTATTTTTTGTTTATATTATTATTGAGTAAGAGCTTTAAATTTTTTTAAATATTCACTCTCCCTTGCCAAATTACGATTTTTAACAATAACCTTTGGATGGGGGAATTCAGTAAAAATCTTCTTACAGCTTATTACAATTAAAGAAAATTAATTGTAATAAGCGTATAGGAAATATTAAAGTATTTAATAGTGAAGTTAAGACTGATGATACAATCAGAATCCCTGACTGTTATAACTAGCCTTAGGCACATTTTGTATTCCGTCGGGATTTGATTCGTGGAATATTGATAGAATCCACCGTTTATTAATATACTAAAAATCATTATTTTAATTTGAGTTTTATAGATAACGTTGATACTCTACAAACCAATCATCAGTTTAACACTACATTATAATTGGTTCACAAATTTAAATAATTAAAAAAAACTTGTAAAAGATTTGCAATCTTGCATCTTCTTATTTTAATAAATGTACGTCATCAAAAAATATTATATCTACGTTTTAAGAAAATATTAAAACAAATTATGTGTCTTTATTTCACTTTCTCTTTTTTGTTGATACGTAATAAAATATTACTTAATTGCTAAGCTTCACGCTATATCCCTAGCGGGGCAGGTAGAGAGAATGAAGCGCCAAACGCTACGGTCTCGACCTACCTCTTTCGCTGTACTGTCATCAATCTCTTCATACATGCCCTCCGGATTGTCCTCATGCCTTTTACGTGACCCTCCTCCAGTATCGTAGATACTGTGTTTTGGAAAGTCAACTTAGGCCTTCCTTCATAAATCTTTTTTTACGATTCTTTCCTTACTCATTCGCTTGACGTGCCCAAACTACCTAAGCACGTTCTTCTTCATTCTCACTGTGACATCCATGAGACACACAGAGTGGTACCTATCACTAGCACCTACTAGACCTACCATTTTGTGTATCTCTTTATTGGGTATGCTATCAGCTAAGCTGACTCGGTATATCGTACGTAAGGATCACATCTCTACAGTATTCATCTTCCTTCTATTCTTCTTCTACAATACCCACGTTTCCCTGCCGTATAATACCGTCGGTTTCAATACTGCATTTTATACGGTCAAACGCGCAGCGCAGCTATGCTGACGTTTCCTCTCAACAACGCAGCCAAAGCACCGTAAAATCTGTAACCGGCAACAATACGCATTTCCACATTCTCATCGTATCTTTAGTCTCTACTAAACATACTTACCAGATATCTCTACTCATTCACGTTCATTAATATTATTAACTAAATAAGTCTTAATTCTCTCGAATCTGGAAATAACATAAAAAATAATATAATTCAATGCTGATTTATAAAAAAATATATTGATTGTTTAATCGGTGTTACATTATGATATTATTTATATCTTTATAGATATTTATGCAAATATAATATAAATAAAAATATTTATATGTATATTTTAAGTAAGTTTATTATGAGTATTAAGATAACAAGATTTATTTTTTGAAATATTTGTACGCCTATCAATATTATCATGTTAAATGAAACACTTTTAAACGGATTAATCGCGTATATTGAATGGTAAACATTGGTCCGTGGTCACGGGTAGACTACTACCCGTGACCACGGACTACTGTAAAGTGTTCGAAACGTCGGGTTTCCCAAAAATGTTTACCATTCAATATACGCGATTAATCCGTTTAAAAGTGTTTCATTTAAAATGTATAACAATCGCGAAAATCAAAGACATCAATATTATCATGTTCTCCGATTATTTCATGAGATTGCTTTGAAGAGATCGCCTTTACACCAATACTTTCTTTTATATGTATATACTTTTTTTGATGAAGTAAAGTGTTAAATAAATAGATAAACAGGCATTTATTGTTTCTACAAAGTACCGTTTGAATAGTTTCATACAATTTTACTAAGAGGTTAACTCTAGTAATTCATAAAGTTTACCTAAAAAACCGGTCAAAAACGAGTTAAACTAGGGGTTCAGGATTGTAGATGACGGGAAGTAAGACTTATAAACGTTAAAAATGTTACTAGGTATGATGATATGATGATTACGGAGCAAATTGAGTTCACAAAATTAAGTTTGCGGGCGTATACACTCATCATCAATATCAATTATTTTGTATGAAATGAACTACAATGTAGGTTTATAATGATTTTTCTCTATGAATTACCTATAAATTTTGAAGATTCGGATTTTTTCATTCATTAGTATCTACTATAAGGTTTCTCTTCGTGTATTATATATTCATTACCGTAAGTACATACTACAGAAATTACCCTATAGATTTTGGTGATTCAAAATGGAGGAAACACAATGAATAAATAGTATCTTTTGATTGCGTTGACTTAAGAGTTACATTGTTTGCTTTTTGATTAAACTGTTTGATAAACATTTTTTTAGCATAAGCTTGTTGATTTATACTACTCAACGGCCAAGTTACATAAAACTTAACTATCTTAACAAAAAATAATAAGATTTTATTGCATTTTATAGGGAAACAAATCTTTATCGAGAATTAGCTGGTTTTTATATGATATTTTTGTTAGCATAAAGTTGAAAATTGTAAGCTTGCTTTTTGTTAATTGATTTACTTTTATTTGTATAGTAAGATCTCCAAATTGCATAACTGTAGGTCCACGGAAAATATCACTTAGGTTAGGTTTTGATTACATCTTTCTTTGATAATTTCTTTTCTCTAAGGGACCCTAGACCTGAATATTATAATGTGATATTAAGTTCAGCTTGATGGTACGCGATGTCAACATGAATGGTATAAAAATCGAAAAGCAAAATGATCCTACAAAGGTTTGGTTTATACATTTTCATTTTGATTTTAGTACGGGATTCTAAAAAACCATTAAAGATTGCGACGCTTTGTACATAACTGTCATCTGCTTGCTTAATTAAACAAACGCACTTAATTTTAACATATTTTATTCTGTATTGAAAATACTAATAATTGCTGATTGTCATAATAAAAAACTGTATTTTATTGAGTATAAATTATTATACTTACTTTGACAAATAATCTATTGTATATAGTATAGGGATTTAGAACCATGTTCAAGTAAAGCTATATCACCCCTTGGCCTGTAAAGTGGTAACGTTAAAAGCCGATAAGCGCTGAGAATGCTTTTTGAAAGTAGTCGATCGCTGTTGAGTGCTCGCCAGCTTGCTCTTAAAGCGAAAAGATACTTAAATATCTTGAAATGTATAGAGGAAATGTAAACTTTTAAATTATTATTTTACACTCGTACCTTTAAAAGTTTCATTATTTAGAAGAAAATTTCATATTGATCTTTATAACTGGATTGAAATGTTAAACAACCCAGCTCAGTTTGGATTAAAACCTTCAAGTCACATTTTTAAGTTACTGGTTAAGTGACACTTTAATCCCAAGAAAAAAACAGTTAACTGACTAGAAGGAAGTGATTTATTGGATTTTTATACATCAATTATACTCGCTTCACCATCATTGTCCGAAGTTGCGCAGCAGGGCAGTGTCTTATTTTAAACGCGGAATTTTTTTCGTTCCATTCCCACTCGGCGTTGAGTTCTACTGCCTATTGGGCAGTCTTGAAAATTGGGAAGAATTAAACTTTAAATTGATAATGGATAACCAATGGAATTTATATGGAAGTGACGGCCCCTCATATTAAATATAATGATGAATATTAATTTATATAGTAGTACGAGTGTAAAATATAAATTATCCCATATAAGATGTGTAAAATTTGTAAATATGAATGTCTTTATGTCTTAGGTATGCAAAAATAAAATGATTTAACGAATATTACATTCTCACTCTCTCTCTCAATAACTCACTCCACTCAGCGTCACACTGTATCACGCACGAGGCAGGGTAGGCAGAGGGAACCCGGCAACCTAGTATAAAGACAATATAAAAAAAAATAAGATTTTTTAAAAGCTAGAGAAGTATAAGTAAATTTAAGAAAAATGTTGGTTTTTAATTGTCACTTGTATTAAAATGTCTTTTTAATATATGTACCTATATTTATATATGGTATCAACTTAAAACGTTTGCGCCAAACAAATTCAGAAAGTCAGCGTTTAGCTAGATTGCGTTTTACCCCCCACTGACGTTTCAACTCATAAAAGAATGCATTAATCAGAGCTAGAGAGGGTTGCCGCAGTTTGTCAAGCAGAGTTAGTCTGGATGTTTGATGATTATTTTGATGTACATTAGATCAAAAATATGACATTATTTAAATGTCTAACATAAAGTTTTTATTATAATGGATATATCATTCGTAGGAAAATGATAAAAGCAAAGAATATGGCATTTCGAGGCCTGTCGGTGGCGCAGAGCCACAAGCGTGTGACTGTAAATGACAGGTTATGGGTTCGATCCCCTCTCGAGGAAATGAGATTTTTAATATTTTCAATTTAAATATTTAATGTTTCATTTCTTCGCTCTGGTAATAAGGCAAAGCGTGGCGTTGAGTTCCGCCACTCAACACGCAATGCCTCAAATTTGGCGGAAAGTGGGGAACGGAAGTGGAACGGAGTGTCTTGACACTAGGTTTCCGGGTTCCCTCTGCCTACCCTGCCTCGTGCGGGATACAGCGTGAAGCTAAAAAAAAAGAAACCTTTTTACGATTACTATGTTGGCTATTTGTCCATCTGCAAGACCATTTATCTTGGGATCATTTGGATTTATTAAACGGAAATTAATATCAAATATGAGGAAAGTTTACGGTTCCTTATAGTACAAAAAAATTAAAGTTCTAAGTCAACGCAATCAAAAGATTCAACCATTTATTTTGCTTCAATTATTTAAACTTTTATTAAAACTTTAAGGTCATTTCCGGGGGGTCCATTGTTCTAATATTTGGTACGTAGTAAAAAATTACTGTACTAAAGTAAAAAAAATATATGTATTTCTTATAAAAATAATAAAAATTTATATTTGTAGTTTGTTTCTTACAAAATGAGTGCAAATGTCTGCAAAGTTAAATTTATAGACCTATTATTCTCGTTGCCTGTAATCCTGAAATCAATTTGGAATTCTCGATTGGTGAAGTCGAAATTGCACTTGACCGGCTTCTTTTTATAATGACGGCATTATCGTGTAAACAATTTAATTATATTAAAGTTCATCATTCATATAAATAAGGCACCGGTTAAAAATATGTTGTAAAAGTACAATTTTTACAATTTTCATAAAAAAATAAAAAAATATTTTTTACAATTAAGATTCCTAAACGACTATATGTGATAATATAGATCTTAATTTTAATTTCAAGTTCGAATCTAGATATTTTATACACTTGAAAATATTAAAAATAACACTTTTAACTATTTATAAGCAATAATTTGAAAACATTATTAATTAAATGAATATGATCTCAGTAGAAGATATTCATTAAAGGAAAATTTAATACTGTTATAGATAAAATATTATACAGATTTGCGTTCGGTGGACCGGGGAAACTTCATTTGTGAAATCCTTTAGCCGTGAAATGAACTCGGGCTGATGTCGATATTATAGCGAAGTCAGCAAATGTAAAGGCGGGGGTAAATGTTCTCTCTTCAGCATAAATTTGATCTCTTTTAAATTACCATTTCAACTTGCGACTTTTTTATGTTGATAATTTTATAACTGTTGATTATAAAATAACCTCACAACGTTTATAGTAGATTTTATTTCTTTTTAATGTGGCATTAGTTATTAAATTGTATAAATTTGTTCCTTTGTTTGTTGTGGATCATGGAGCATAAGCATGTGACTGTAAATATGACTTGGCTGCGGCTATTGAAAACAAAAGAGAAGGCCTGGCAATTGCTCTGTATATAGCGAACGCCTTCGATCGACTGTGATACGAGGCACCTTGCGAAACATTTATTTCATAAGCTTCTCGAGAATTTATGCAAATGGATCGACAGCTTCATCACTGGACGGTTTCTGCTCCAAATACATGCACGTGAACGCTTACAACAACAACAGCACTTGGTGTTTTTGTGACACCAACTTGTGTCTTTTTTAAGGCATCCATTGAAAATGACTTCTTATGGGGCGAAGTATACCTCTTTTTCCGTGGGGAAACCCTGTTTCGGGTGTCCAAATGTCGGAAGAGATGCGATGTGGACTATGTGAGGCTCATGCTTCAACATCCTACGCACTAAAAGCCCACGACGGACCGTCACTACGCCATTTTTTGAAGCCGCGGGCATATTTTCATTCTCTACCGTGACTTCGAAGCAGTTGTTTATTTCACTCAAGCAATTGTTATTCTTTATACTTCTGAATATTGTTGTCACGTGTCAAGAACAATACGCGTCTTTAATAGGGGAACTTTACTGATACGACGGAAGCTTCCCTGAATCTACCGTCCATAGATCTTTTTTATGGAAGCTGCAAATTTGCATTATCTCGTTATCTGCGCCCTACTTTCCTAAAAGGAATGGAACTAGATTCAGCTTCTTTTTCTCAATTTATTTCCGCTGCTTCCTTTTGCGCCATTACGTGTTTACAAAAGGCGACCGTCTCATTTCGTGATATCTCATTGTGAACCATAGCTTTCACTATAACCGCTAGTGAAATGTCAGCGCCAAGTGTCTTAATGAGGGGTCTCGGTTGATTCCACATAGGACATGCTTGCAGTGTGTGCAAAGCATTATCTTCTGGAGCTCCACATTCATGATACTTACATACTTTGCAAACCATCCACGGCAGGAAGGTATCTGTACAAGGCAAAACGTCAGATGTTGTTGTGATTCTCCTCAGAACTGGCGGGATTGCATCGATAGTTTTGGTTCCTGCACTTGGAGTGGCTACAACATCTTCACATTCACGAAAAAGGTATTCCTATGCAATTTATCTAAGCTTACTTACCTCTCCTTTAAAGTAAATCGCAGCGAGGACTCTAGCCTCCAAATCCCGGGGCGGGGTACCTGCAAGCACGTACTGCTTCGTACGAGATTGTCTGATAGCCTCGGACAATCCTAATGGCCATAACATGCTGTGGACGTCGTAATTGTGATATGTTTTTAATATTTAGAGCATCGTACCACACTGGAGCTACATAAGCCATTTAGCGCACAACTCCTATTTAGAGACGACGACATTCTATATTAGGTCCACTTATATCTGGCAGCAAGCGGCTCAATGCACTGGCTGTGGCAACAATCTTTGGTGCTAGGTGTCGGAAATCTTCAACAAACGTCCAAAATGAGACTAGACTGGATAACGCATAGATTATTCCACTAGAACCGATATCCCATCTACGAGTAAATGTGTTCCTTGGGGAGACCTTCGTCTAGATCTATTAAAACAGCCTCTAACTTTAGATTTTTTTACGAATTCTGTATCATTTTAGAAACTGCTGCTTTAGCTGTTCTTACCACAACGTCAATATTTTGAGCTTGATCGGCATAGCACATAATATTTTGGAAGCATTTGTCGGCGAAGCACTTAGTCATATGCGATATTCCACAGGAGCGGCCCGAGTACCATACCCAGTGGAATACTGCAATACGTCGCCCAATTTTGATGACCCATTTGTCCCCATAAAGGATAGTCTGCGGTCCTTTAAATAGGAAGTGTTAATTTGACAGAGATAAGATGGAATCATATGAAACTTTAAAGCCTCTGATATGCATTCCTAGAAAAGAGTGTTAAAAGCATTAGCTATATCTAATGATACTACCAAGGCAACACCTCCCTTACTAACTGCTTATTCCGCGAGATTCCTTACTGTTAGTATTATGTCAATCGTAGATCAGCTTGCTCGAAAACCAAACTGTTTATCTGACACATCGATCCTACTAGATCTTACTAAGACTGGACATTGAGAGCAGCTATAACTCGTTCAAAGCGCTTCTCCACTTCAATAAGCATAACTATAGATCGATAAAAGGAAAGATTATCTGCCGGTCAGTTATCTTCTTGTATAAGTATTAGGTGTCCATCTTTCCATAATGATGGGAGGACACCCTGGTCAAGACAGGAGGTGAACAGAAAGCGTAGTCGTTCCTCTAAATTGTTAACTCTAACCATTATATATGGTCGAGCCTATGGGTCCCTATTAATGGAATCCAGCATTTAAGCTCTATATCTTTGCTCCGTAAGATCGCACATTTAAAAACTTCTTTTAATTATTTGTATATATTATATTCAAATTCAATACCCAGAAGACACAAATTTGTACGTTATCACCTAAGAAAAAACGATTTGTCGTGTCACCAGTTTTCTAGAACTATCCTTTTAAAGCCGCGTTAAGTATCTGTATTTACCTGGCCCTGGCCTAGCCTGGGTATCTTTTAATATGGTTTTGTACACGCCTGCGCCTGGCTTACTTTGAAATAATTATAATTTTGTTGTGTTGCTTTCTTTTGACTCATAATTACCAAAATGTAGACTACTTAAACAAAACCAATTAAAGAAAATAAAATTCAAGGAATGAAACATATTTTTTAAATAGATTTGTTATTTTTTCTTTTTAAATGTTTAATTTCCTCAAGTGGGGATTGCATCCAAAACCTGTCCCACTTACAGTCCACGCTTGTGCCTCTGGGCCAGGACAGACCTAAAAAATTCAAGATCGAGATATTTATGTCTTTTCAAAAAGAACATTACAGATTTTTTTCACTAAGCGCTCTATCCCACACATAGCATGGCAAGATAGGTAGAGAGAACCTGAGAACTACCTTTATATCATCAGTACCATAGGTCAATAAAGAACAAATCTTATTCATGGGAAATAAACTAGATTCAACGTTTCATCATATTATAAAATATATTATAGTGCTTAAATTTGATCAAATTTCTTCTAAATAATCGAATTTAATACTGTAATAAATAATTAGTAGCCGAACTAGCTCAAATCAAATTTAAACCTTATAAGTTAAAGTAATTCAGGGTCAGGCTGGATCAGGTCTTGTAGATCCATTACGAAGAGGATAAATTATTGGATTCCTAACATTTCGTACTCCTCTTGCGAATCCAACAACGTATGCGATCAAATACCTCATGCAGATACTGGGGTGCACAAGCCCAGAGATGAGAACAGTACTCCACATGAGGCTGAAAGTGGCTCAACGGCATTTCGGTGTGAAGTATTGTTTTGCTACTTATTGGTACTCGGAATATTAGCCTTATATACAGATAATGAATATGTTCTTGGATACTGGTCACACGAAAAATGGTACTTTCTAGGGGGGACTATGACCTTGATCCTACGTTCATTAAGAAAATTGACGTACTACTTGCAATAATTCTCAGGAAGCCCCGCAGCTAGAGGCGTTATGATAGTTGATCGAAGTCTTGACCGTGTCAGGATTAACTGCCAGTCCATTTTCCCTGTTTTCAATAGTTGTAATCCAGTAGTGGTTTAGGTAAACAGGCAGGTTAAGCGACCATAGCTGAAGCATTATTATCGGTCATTGTACAATGAGTAATTCTTCAGATAAGCTAAAAGCTTAGCTATTTATTTTGCTCTCTATCACTTTCAAGAGCAAGAACATAATTACATTATAAGTGGAAGGGGCTATATGTATATAGGTATACAGATTATTTAAGGAAGTTTATAGTTTATTTTTATGTATTATTATGAAACAATTAGGTTTAAGCCATCAATATACATAACATCTGAAAAGCAAAAAGGTTCGTGACGATGTTATAGTTATAGATTAATATAATATAGATTAATATAATATAGATTTAATTATTTACGAGTATATTCCCCAGTTAACTCCCCAAATTTAGCAGTTATTGTAAATATATATTTACAATTATAATAAAATATATATTTAGGAATTACAGTAAAACGTATGTAATAAAAAAATACATTCTGGTATAACGTTTACTTTATTTAACCTACACTATTCTGATAAGTTTAAATTGCTTTTATTTAATAAATAATTTATTAGTCATCTTAAATACATGTTAGAACCTGTGTTAGAAATATTTAAATAATACAGATTCACAAGGTTTTTTGAGGTTTCTACCTTTTAGTTGAATTAATTTGACAATTACTTACTTATTACACAATTTAATAGTATTATTTAAAAAATTAGAGGTCAATTGAGGCCCCTAAACGATCTAAGTGTTTTATAGATAAATAACGATAATCGATTGATTTTCATTTCTATTTTAATACAACATGTATTCCTCTAACACATAAGTGGAGATCGGATTGACAATGACGACCACGACAGCCTTCACAGAATGCAGTTTACATAATGTACCTGGTGTAGCAATTAAAAGTTTTAAAAAAAGATGGTATGTCTGTTAAACTTAATAACTGCTGCTTTAAGTCTTAAATTCAGCAAATGTTGTTATTACTTACAATTCATTATATTTTTTTACTATATTTCTATTCAATCAAAACTCCTAGTTTTGTAGAGGAAAAACGACAAACTCATACATTTGCTGATTAAGTTCAAATAATGTAAAGAATTTCTGGTTAAAATACGTTTTTGAAATATAAATTTATAGTTTCCTATTGATTAAAGGACCCTTTTTATTTCTTTTTATATTATGACATTTTATTGCAATTTATGGATTTTTAAGTCCAAATTAATATTTTAATATAGTTATTTTAAATTGGCAATTCAACCACGACTTTTAAATTTTTAAATTCAAAACCAAAATGAACTGAACAATTTTAAAACCTCACTATGTAAATTGGAGTTGTTGTTTTCGATTTACATTTTTCATTCCATTTATAATGTCCTTTGCTGTAAAATAATATCAAACGTTAATCAACTTAAAAAACCTTCGTTGCATGGTAACAACGTAGTAACAGCAAGTTATAAATATATTTTGCATGAGATATTCATACAATTAATTAATATAGATTTATTTATAATAAAAAAAATGTTAAATTTTCAACTAATACCACAATGACTAATAAAACTACTTGCAAATCAACTACTAATAATTAAGGGCTTTCAGTGAAGAAAAAGGAATAGTTCGAGAAAATTTTGTACACAATTTTAACTATAAATCTCAGTTATGTGATCGCGTAAACATTAAGCCTGTGCTCCTCGCAAATAATTATCAGAGTGGAAACATTGTTGGGTCGATATCAGCTCTATGTACTTTTGGACCTCCTGAAAATTTTCTGAAATGTTACAAATCTCCGCCCCTTTACAGCTACGGTTTCTATTGGTGGATGTACGTGTAGCTACGTAGCAATATCGACCAATGACGGTAGAGGCTACGCGCAGCCGTAAGGTTAACGTAGAGCGGTGCGGGGCGCTACACGATCGACAGAAGCTGCTACAGACCTGCTACGCCTAGGAACTGAAAAAATGTAAGTAAAATATTTATTTATATTAATGTGCAAATAAGTTGTATTTTCTATGAATATCCGTTTACTTACATGTTGTATGCAGATGTATGTATTTAGACGATGAACTTAAGTACGCATATATATGTACATATATATATATATATATATATATGTACATTCATTGTCTAACTATATATATGTATACATTTATATAAGTATGTATATATCATGACGATTGATTATGTAACATAGACATTCATTTCTTTTGAAAGTGTCAGTGATATTTGTTACGCAATCACTCTGTTGCACTTTAAGTTGGACGAGGCAATCAATAATTGGGGCAAGGAATTATTTTCATTTTGTCGCTTCAGTATCAAGACAAAGAGCGTCGTTGAGTGCCACTACTTAACACGCAATATCTCAAATACTGAGTTAGAAATTGGTCTATTGAGTATTTTTACACTGGGTTGAATTCATCTGCAGTGGTGTATGTGGGATACGGCGTATATTTTTTTATTTTATTGAAAAATATTGAGGCCTGTCGAGACACAGAGCGACAAGTGTGTGACTTTAAACGACAGGTAATGGTTTCGAGCACGGCGTTGGGTTCTGCCACTCAACATGCATTATCTCGAATTCTGCAGAAAGTGGGGAAAAGAACAGAGTGTCTTAACATTAGGTTCCCAAGTTTCCTCTGCCTATCCTGCCATATGCACGGGATACAGCGTGAAGCCGAGTTGAATAATATAACTCTGTATATTTTTTTTTAATCTTTAAGTGAACATTTTTGCAAAATTACATATTTAAAAAAAACTCTGGTAAAGAGGCAAAGCCCGACGTTGAGTTCCGCCACTAAACACGCAAACCAGATTCTTTCTGTTGAATTTGACACCAGAAAAAATCTTTAGTAACGGAAGTGTCTTTGTGATGAAGAATAAAGTAACTTAATACAAGGTTCCCAAGTTCCCTCTGCTTATCCTACTATACTTGAAGCTAAAATAATTATGTTTTTACAGGTGTTAGCATTGTATAAGTGTGGGTACATGAAGAATATCGGGCTTCCACAATGCAGGGGATTCAGGCAGCGAAAGAGAAGGCCTCTGGCCTTTTTGCTAATAAACCCCTTTTACTCAGGTATGTGATTTTACACGTCTAATCTATATATTTTTGTATTAGCATATTTTACTGAAAATATTGGGCTAATTTTAACATGCAGATATGGATTAAAATCCATATATGCATATGCAGTTATGGATATATTTTCGTGGCCTAATAAAGAGACAGACAAAAAAGGACGAGTGAGATTTTTCTAGGTTTTTTAAAAGGTCGTTTATATTATATTATACTAGAAACATGTATTTATAGACGTAGAATTCGAAAAAAAAGTTTTTTAAATGAGTAATTACATATTTAAAAAAAAAACTTTTGTTATAATATGTCATATAAATTGTAATGGAAAAATATTTGTAAAATATATTATAATAATTATTTTGCTAGACTAGGTATATAAAGGTTAAATAAACATGACAATATATATTGTTTTTAAGTATCGCAGTTAATTGCTGTAAATAATATTTTTACTTTTTTTCGCGTGCTAGTCACCAGGCGAGGGCTTATTCTAAATCATGCCACATTTATCTGGCTCTATATTGAGAGTTTGACCTAGAGCATTGCTAATCAGAAGCAGATTTTGAGAGGCAAAGTAGATTTTAACAGGAAACTGCACTCTCTCAAGTAGTAATTTGGTGTTAAAAGTAGCATTAATTCCCACAAACCCAAAACTACTTACGGTGTTCAAACTCCTGGAATTTGGTGTTAATTTGTCCCAAATCAACATTTACGGCTATTGTATGCTATGTTACTATCATAATTCAGCCCAGAAAAGCTTTAGAGAATACCTAGGTTGTAAACGTCTTATAATTGCTACCCTTCATAATTTACACATCGTAACTGTGACACTCTGTTCATTTCAAGGTATCAGGGTGTTCTTGATAATTTTATTTATACGTTACAACTATGGTAACAGTAAAAATGTAGGCTATTTTGTGCTTTTTTTTCATGGACAAAGAAGAAATTAAATGCGACTGACATTCATAGTCAATAATTGTATAGGTAGGAGGTTGACAGTCTTGCACAACATTAGGAATTGGTATAAATGTCGAAGATACAGCCATTTGCAACGCGATATTTTTTGACTACTGGGCGCTTATCAATATTTATTACCATCGGCATCAAAGTAAAAGGTTAAAAAAAACGTACGATATGATGGGTTGTTATTTTATTACTATTTCTACGAACTAATAAATATAAATTATTAAATTTCACCAGCTGCTACTACCTCACAAAGGCCATACCATACGTAAAATATGTTATGTATCATCTTCTTTTATCCCAAATATTTTATCACGACGACCATGAGACAACAACAAAAATTATCCATCATAAAGTCACATAAATGGCCACTGAACTATTGGGTGTTGTATAACGAATAAAAAAGCAGACAAAAAAGGCATGCGTCATCTCCAGAAGCTAAATTTATTAATATCCTCTTTATGTTAATCTCATCTCTCATTTTTTTAAATACATACAGACAAATTTATTTAAATTTTTACTTATATTTACTGGGCTTTAAGCTGTATCCCGCACACGGCAGGGTAGGCAAAGGAACCTAGTGTTAAGACACTCCTTTTCACATTTGTTCTCACTTCTGTTGCGTGTTGAGTGGTGAAACTCAACGCCGCGCTTTGCCATGTAACCAAAGCGAAGAAATGAAAACATCATGTATTTAATAAATCAAAATATAACACTTTTCATTTCCTCGAATGTGGATCGAACCCACAACCTATCATTTACAGTCACACGCTTGTGCTGTTGTATATTTATATCCTTAATTATATTATTACAAATTAGTATCCTGCTTAAATGTCTATATGATATGACGTGTCAAAATAAAATGTAATTTTAATTAAAAGCAATAAGCACTATCGATCACACTCAAAATAACTTTTTATCTGTTCTTATCCCTTTAGATGATAAATTTTACTAAAGCACGAAATACTTTTTCTTTCAAGTCTGTTAAAGAATTTTTATACAAAATTTTAAGTTAATTGAACTTGGGAATCACATTGCCCCATATAAGCTTTGCCTCCATTTTTCACCGTCATTCTTGGCAAAAAAAAATTATATGATATACATAATAACATCACGGGATCATTAAAAAGTGCATATGAAATATGATTATATTTTTCTGTTATTTAAATTTGTTAACAATTTCAAAAAATCAATAACTTCTTAATAGTAACATACTTTAATTAAATAAATAAACACCGCGTTATGATGCTGAATATCATGGGTTATATGTCATAAGAGCTTTGGCTCATTTGAATTAGTTATAAATATATTAATTCTGACGTCATAGTTTCTATGTTTTATTTTCATTCATTCACATATTATAATTTAGAACAACTTAATTTGAGCTGAAAAATCGATTGTCATACATATGACAATCGATTACATTTTCGAATGCGACCTAGCTATGTAGCTTGGTAGCATTCGAAAATGTAGCAAAAGAGCAAAGTCAAAATTTATTTGAAGACTGCAATATAGATTTAATTGTTTTAGCCTCTTATTATGAATATTGTTATTTATGTTTTAAAAACTGAAAGCTTATATATTTTTTTGGTAATTATCATTTTGATTTCAATTACTTTTTCATTCTGCTAAGCAGTTACATTAAAACACAACAACAAAAGAAATTGAAAGGAGAAAACTAATGCGACTTCGTTAGACGATCGTCAATAATATTGACAGCAGATAATACTCGTTGCAATAGAAATAAAATAAGGGCGAAATCACGAACATGCCTTTAGCGAATACTTTGCAGTATAGGGTCATCACACAGTATTTGTAGCAGCTTTAAAGGTATGAGATAATAGCAACACAATATATATATTTTTATAACATCTGTGAGAAAAAATAATGTTAAAACATCTTTAATTGAGGTCATCGTGGCACAGAGGCATAAGCGTCCGACTGCAAACATGACAATTATGTGTTCGATTTCCACTCGGCACAATTAATTATCTTTATTCCCTTCATTTGGTAATAGAACGACGCGGCGTTGAGCTCGGCCACTCTTCACGCAATGCCTCAAGAATCCGGTGTATCTTAACACTAGATCCCGTGTTCACGAATAATGTCTTTGATAAGCAAATCTAAAAAAAAATTAAAAAGAGTCTGTTGATCTCTATGGTGACATCCAAGTACTGATCTACTGAGTCATATCCAAAAAAATTAACATCATATAATTTGATAATCTGAATGTGATGAATAACATTTATTGTGCTTAGTCACTGCAATTAAACGTTAACTTATAACAACCACCTATTTAAATGAAAAAAATAGCTAGCTATATTTATGACGTTAAATATTAAATACGTATGTCGTTTATTATTTAATAAATCTATAACGTAATATAAAAAAAACATCGTTTAGGTCTATAACAGCAACATCAACAGCTAAATCAGATAATGTACAATCGTCTTAGGCCTTGTATCAAATGGAGTGAACGCGCAAGTAATGCGATTATTTGTATCACAACCCTGGCCGCGGGCGCCGCGCGACTGCTTCACGTTGATAACAAATAGATAGATCCGGATTTGTGTCGTCATGCGAACCACTCGTTGTTTTGTGTTTTGTAGATACTCCTATGTGTATAGTTTATAGTAAAATAAAATATAATGAAATTGTATGTAAAATTGATCTTTTGTTTTTAGTAAATACTCATTCATAATTGATACGTATTAATGATTACGTTTGTACTAATTTAAGCTTAACTTCTACTTAAATTTAGTTACTTCTAAGTAAATCTCTGTATCAATAATTCTACCAGTAAGGAAGTAGGACCTAAAAAATGATTGTACAAATTTTTTTTAAGTTAAAATTTAATAGTTCAATTAAAACAATACTGAATATTTTTTGCTATAATATATGTAGTTCTTTAGGTGTAGTAGGGCGTTTTAGTTTGCTTGTATGATGAGACTAAATCTATGAAGAGTGAGGTAGAATGCCGCATGACGTTCAACACAATCTGTCCCATCAATAAATCCGGATTTGTCACATAGTGCGTCTTTTTGGCTTGTAAGGTTGAACATAGCGATGTTTTACGCAGATTTAAACTTTATTAGAAAAATACAGTAATACTTTTTCGATAAGTAATAATAAACAGAATTATCTAACTATACTCAACCTACTAAACTATAAAAAATAGCTGTTAGTTTAGAGCTTTTGTAAAAATATACTAGATATTAAGTTCTTGTTACGCCGTCCTACTTGTAAAAATGGTGATATAGTTTTTTTTTTCAACTTCACACTGTATCCCACAATTCACAGGGTAGCCAGAGGGAACTCGAAAACCTAGCGTTAAGACACTTCGGTCCGTTCCAAACTTTTTACTCAATTTGTGAGGAAGAAAGGAACATATTAATAATATTTTTATTTTCTAAAGTGGACATCGAATCCAAAATTTGTATCGCTTACAAATCACATCATTGAACCTCTGCGCTATGACAGTCGATAGTTATTGAATAGAATTTTATATTATAACAATTTCTATGTAGGTCCATCCAAACCGTTAGTATTGTAATTAAATATTATTTTGAAATAAATTATTGTTTAAAATGTTTTAAGATTTATTAGAAACTAATATTAAGTTATTTCTTGTAGTCAGAAATCCCCAACGTTTTAAGCTCTTAAATTGCGTAACGGGGTAAGGGTAGCCAGTTCATTATTTAGTCCGTTTAAATCACTAAGTCCTTAAAAGACATTAGTAGGCTTTGTAGCGTTATCGCAATACACAAAAGAGATTTTCAACGAGCTAAAAGGGGGAGCTACCCATCAATTATTAGACTTAAAATCGTATGATATACATAGATACATATTATGAGTGTGTGACGTATAATATTAAGAATTATGTCCAAACTTGCATTTGTTTCTTTGATGTTAATTAGACAAAAAAATATTTATATAGGCAAATATTGTATTTTACTTAGAAATATCTTCGAATGAAAAAATAAAATAAACTTGTATTTATTGACTTACGATTATGAAATTCGTGATAAATGAGACCTTGCAGCATAAAAACGTAATCTGAAAAACAGACATTTATATTAACAGATAAATTAACTTTTAATTGAACTTATAAATTTATAATTATAAATTTCACACTAAAATTGTAAATTATACAAAAAATAGTTTTATAATTTGTACTACAACTTTATAACTTGTACAAACCATTGCCAATACAATCCCAAGATTGGTACAGAACCCTCGGTGTGCGATCGACGCAATGACATTTTTTGGCTTTTACAACATGTAATGATAATCAGTTTTCTTGGTGGCGAGCAAAGGACAAATTTCAGTTTTTAATAAAAATTGTGCAGTTCAGCATTTGTCAGCGCCTGGAATATTTTACCCGAACGTAATTTTTTGAAGCTAGGATAGTCTATTGGACCAAGGTATGAACTATATACGATATACAACGATAATTTACACTTATAAAATAATCTTTACCGTAAAAAGCTGTGCGGTTGGATATAGCTGTGCGGTTGGATAGGCAGAGCGACTTCCATCTCAGTTTCCACTGAATCTCGAGACATTGCGCGTTGAGTGCTGGAACTAAACCTCACGCTTTTAAATATTAAGAAGTTATAGTTACGTTATACAAAATTCTTGGACGTTTTTATTATTATCAATATTAAAATTATCATATATAATTATATTATATTTAATTGATTAAATTTCCTTCGCAAGAGGGAATTGATATTTAAATTATTCTTAGTAGTCAAAATACAAAATAACTTTTAATTATTTAAATCTAATTTCATTTTAAAAATTTTAATAAATGATGTATTGCCAAATTTAATCAAAAATTACATTGCTATAATAAAATTTCAAAATAGTTAATCTAGTCAGATCTAATTTTCATCAGCTGTCACCGTTCTTGGTATTAGGGTAGACTGCTAAATATATATACAGCACTCACGTTAATTGTTTCCGCCATTTGAATATTGCCGTCGACAATTACTGGATTGGTCCATAGCTGGAGGCTGTACAACGGACCCCTAAATTAATTGCTCTCAGCCACTTTGTTTTATTTCACCCTATACAAAACCTATCTCAGTAAAACAATTGATCAGGCGAGAAAATTAAAAATC
The DNA here is from genome assembly GCA_019049475.1 of Eueides isabella. NCBI lineage: Eukaryota > Metazoa > Arthropoda > Insecta > Lepidoptera > Nymphalidae > Eueides > Eueides isabella. The sequence continues at coordinate 9,543,403 of CM032386.1, read as the reverse complement.
ACTTTTGCTTATTGAAAAATGTTAGGTAAAATACTTGTACATTGTCCGCTAAACTGGTCTATATTTATGTAACTTTGTTTTTTTTTAAAGATTGAAGTAAAAATAAAACCCTATCGAACCCTGTGGACACGTCTCCAAGAATGCCTGATTTTTTTTCTGTTTAACAAACAAATACAATCTATCCGCTAGTAATTATTGGATGAATTTACGATTGGTACAAAATGGTTTTCTATTAGTGAAAACGAAATACGGCTAGTAGAAATAGTTTTGTGTATTTTAAAGTCCACTTGCAGGCATAGATTGGTAGCATACATTTGGTAGAGCTTCGTGCCCTATTATGCGGGGGCATAATAGGAGGAGGTGTTCTCCTATTAACTTTTCTCTGCGACTTCACGTTTTGTGGGCAAATGAAAGTTACTGAGAACTATTTCCATTTAATTTACCGTACTCTAATATTTAACGGCACGGACAATAGAAAGCCTATACCCTTTCACAATAAATGAATAAAGCGATATAAACAAGTTTTTTTTATAATTCAAATCAGTAGTTCTTGAAATTAGCGAGTTCAATTAAACAAATTCTTTGGCTATGTAATATTAATATTAATATGTGCAACTTATAAAATATAAATGAGTTAGTTAGAGATCTGAACCGGTGCCTCTTGTTCAAGTGCTCCGGCATACGTTCTCATCTAGCAACCTATTTATGTTATTAGTTAGCATCGCTGCCCAAATAAAATTCTTTAAAATGATAATTTAGCAAGAGACAATATATAAAAATAAAAATACATTTACAGTGTACTACTTTAAATAATTTGCTTCCACACTAAGAGAAAAAAAATACTTTCACAGCAAAAGTACAAAAAATTAAAAGTAGCGTCATTTGTTATTATTTAGTTACACAACATTCTTAAACGTTTGTAAATATTAACAGAATAAATAAAGTGAGAACAAAGATAATGCATATTTGATGTCCACTTACACCCCTCGTAGCACAATAACTAATTCACATCCTGTCATTAGTCGAAAATATTGCCGGATATTAGTTTATCGGATCTTTTACCGGATATCTATATAACATACAGAAAATAAATATTTGGTAATATTTATAAAGTAATGTACCTACATTTCTATATTGCAGATAAAAATAAATAGGTCCATTTAGAGGCCTGTTAATATTATCATTTGAACTCTGTTAATAAGACAAAGTATGACGTTGAGTTCCGCCACGCATCACTCAATATGGTGGAAAGTGAGAAATGGAACGGAGAGTCTTAAAACTTAAGGTTTCCAGGTTTCCTGCCATGCATCGATACGATCATGAAACTGATATAAATAGTTTTATTCAAATACTTTAATTGTTAATTTGAATGTGTGACTGTAAATGCAGTAGGTTGTGGATTCGATCTCAACTCGAGGAAATGAAATATTTCATATTTTCAACTGAAATATTTCATATTTTCAATATTTTACTCTGGTAACAAGACAAAGATTGGCGTTGAGTTCTGCCACTCAACACACAATGGTTCAAATTTGGCGGAAAGTGGAGATCGGAGCGGAGTATCTTAACACTAGGTTCCTCCGCTCTCCCTGCCATGCATAGCCTGCCAATTATTTTAATATTAATAGTAAGTAATGTGTAATTGTAAATAGTATGGAATTTTATGGAAAATAAAAGTAGTACACATCAGCAGCTCTATTTAAAAATATCTCAGCTAACCACCTGAGACACACCATACCGTATAGAGTTATTGATATACATGAGGTAATCTGAGGTATCTACAGTAAATTGATATATTTCCAAGGGAGTCACGTCTATTCACTATTGAAAGACATTTGGTGTTATATTTCTGATTGGTAACTGTTGAAATATAAAAGCAGTGGCTGTTGATTAAATTTAATGAGCAAGCGGTAGTCCTTTTGTGGTCCCGTTGCGGCGAGATGCCCAATTAGCTACGCTGAGGGGTATTTCTGGCTTGTTAATAACTGTTAAAAGGATGTTTAGCAACATAATGGTCAGGAATATTTCGAATAAACATAAATAGCCAATATTAGACATGATGATTATTATAATATATCGAAAATATCGATTTTTTTTGTAAAAAAATCTATAAATATATTATTGGTGAATGATTTATACATAAACAAGTCTATTATAATGAAGTTATTGGATTTTGTGACGTATAAGATTTACATATAAAATATACAGATATATAGTATTCAATTTCGATCGTTCTCATTTATGAGCTACTTGAAATCGTGTTACTGTGACGATGACATTGTATTAGAGGCATCTCCGGAGATCGATAGCTCGGGCTCGGAGCCGGTGTGTCTGTCCGACGGGACGGCGCGGCGCCGGGCGCCAGGGGGACGCGCTATAAATCTAACAAACAAAACGATTCGAATAAAATATTACAATTTCGGGGGAGATGACGAGACAAGTTTGTTTATTGGCATTAACATATAACTACGTAACTGTATTTGGAATAATATTCTTTTACATTACGGCAAAAGAAAAAATGATTTTTCGAGTTTTCGAGTTTACTATTTAATATTATTTTTGTCGTTTTTCTGGATTCCAATTACAGTAAAAAGTTGTGCCTTTAAGAAAATATTTAAAAAATGGTCCTGCGTCTACTTACCGGTATATTGTAAAATTTAAATACTTAATATAATATTGATTTAAAAAACCGGTCAACTGCGAGTAGTATTCGCCCACTTAGAAAGTTGGCATAGTTAACTTTGGGGGTATATGAATTTATTTTAAATGAAATAAACTACAGTCTTAAGCTTGTAGTAGTGATTATCCATAATACAGATATCAATCATCATAAGATGTTTCATCATCATAATAAGATGTTTTCCATTTTTTATACTATAAGTTCTCTTTTTGCTAATTTTGATAAATGAAAAGCTCTATACTTTTTGAAGTTTTGAAATGTTTGTATTGTTCTTAATACTATTTTTTTTAATTTCTGTTTCCTTTATTATTTTTACATTATATTTTGAAGGAAACTTTGATATACACGTATTGTGTATGTCGAATACTAGGGATTGCAGTTTTTCATTTGAAATGAAAAATGTTAATTAAGTTCCTATGATATTTTGCTCTCAAAGTACAGCACTAATTGTTACGTATAATGAGAATCTCTGAAAGGACAGGATTTAATTTGCGGTGACCAGTGCCACAGAGGGCGGTACCCACTGGCTTTAATCCTACTTCAAAGCAAAGACTATACTACGTGTAATACCATACCTATTGAAATTTTAAATTAAACTTTGTTCCGGTTCTAATTAATGTTCTTGTAAAGACTCTTAATGAAACTGAAATCTAATAAAGCTGTTAATCATTTACTGTATTTGCAACCATTTTTTTGTTAGAATTGTCGTTGTAGATGTTAATAAGTGATTTTTCTTAGTATTATATTGTTTATGGGGCTAATGATATTGGAAAAGATTGGGTAATAAGTATGCGCTAAAGAATTGGAATTATATGTACATATTTATGAAAAAAAAACTGGCGCATTCTGCTGAGGAAGTTGTAGAACTGTAATGATTCCATTAAACAAATGTTGCTTAGTAAATATTTATCTATGCTTATTAACGGCATATATTTTGTACATTTATTAATAAACTTAAGCTTAATTAATATATCTCAACAGACAATTCGAGGCATTGAGTAATCTGTGGTTAAGCGTTAATTATTTCATTTCCTAAAATTATAATATTTGTTGATAATAAGCATAAATAAAATTATTTTACTCATCCCTTCTATAAAAACTAGGAAGTTATATGCTAGGCTCATGTCAATTAATATTTGTTATTCACTAGGTTCAATATTTTATAAAAGTCAACATACATAAATATTGGTAAAATACTTATAACAAATAAATACTTGATCCTTCGATCAATTATATTGTACTTTATTGTGTGTATTTTTTAAGATAATTAAATATTGATAATACACAATGGATCTTCCTTTTTATATAATATACAAGACTATATTCTAAAAAAACAATTTTTGAACACTTTTGCATTCATTTAAAACCAATGACAGAAAGATGTAGCTGAAACTGAGAAAAATAAGTAGTTAATGAGTGAAACAATAAAATAACATTAAATCTACAAAACAACAAAAGGAATTTAAAAACAATGAGAGACTTTTATTTAAAAGACTTCATTTGAAATATATAATATAATTATAATAATTTAATGTTAAAAGATTTTTTAACATTCTTCACTCTCTTAAAACCAATTTAAGAAAGATGTAGCTGAGACAGAATAAAAGTAGTTAATAAGTAAAACAATAAAATAATATTAAAACTATAAAACAATAAAGATATTAAAAAATAATGAAGGATATTAATTTAAAAGTTTTTTTAAATAAAACTTAATTTCTTTTCTTACACAATATCACTTTTAAGACAAATAAAAATATTAGTAATAATTACAATATATTTATGCAAAAAGCATCTATTCTACACTACAGGAGTCTATTATGCAGACTTTTGAAGCTGTTTCTCCTTCGAGAATACGAAGATTCGAAATTCTGCAAAGTTTGTACTTAATAAGTAAAAAAATGCCAATGAAAAAAAAGGAAAAGATTAAACAAGCTGATTAATAGAAAATATTTATATAACATTTACATTATTTTAGCTAAGAGGCTATTTCCAAAAGAGGGGAATCTATCCTGATTTTACCCTACACCGATTCAAGAGAGCTTTCTATATGCCACAGCCGAAATCGATGTCTGGCGCCAATTTAAGAGACTCCGTGGCGCCAATTTTTTTCGCCAGCCAAAGATTGTTTTGTAACATTTTCTAGAATAAAACATAAAATTCATATAAATATTTGTAAAGATTAGGTCTGTCTTAGTGCAGGGGCATAAGCGTACAACTGAAACGTTATGGGTTCGATCCCTAATGGAAGAAATTATATTTTTAATTTTCGTTTTTCTAGTAACAAGGGCAAAGCGCGGTGTTGGGTACTTTATTTTGGATCTTTTGGTCTATAAATCTCAAGGTAATCTTAAGGCTGATTTTAAATTGTTTCTGATTGTTTTTTAGCTTAATGTAAATGTAAGTAAATATTTACACCAATAAAGAACTTAATACAAACCAAAATAAATATATATGATAATTATCTTCGGCACTATTCTTATCGATTGACTCGATGCTGAAAGGACTTTTCTAATGAGTTGATAGTTAGCGAGGACAGCTTCCTTAGTTTCGATCTCTATACTGGGTAGAAATATGTTTACGTTACGAAAACTAATATAATGACTATATACTAACTTATAAATCGTTCTACGTTATAAAATCAAATATCTTTATAAAATATCGTATCTTTGCCGTCAGATATAAAAAATACTAATAATGTAGGTTGACTTTAATGTTCTTCTTGTGTAAATATTTGACTAGGTAACTTATTGATCAGACTCGTAGTAATAACGCTTCCGGCTTTACTCTCCAATATAAAATCTTCTCAGTCTACAAATGCAGAGTTAGTTTTGTAGTTTTATAGTCTTGGTTATTAATTTAGATTATATTGAAACCAAACATTTTAAAACGAATTACTTTAATAATATTAATAAGCCTACCTTAATGCAATCGAATTCACGAATTTTAAAAGAGGTTGAAAATATATATAGCACATCTTATATAGATCAAACTCGAGTTGAGCCGCTCAGAACCGAAATCAAATACTTGTAACAACATATATATTATTATTCATACGCAACAATATAATTTTTATATACACGATAATCTTGTCGTCTCCGTTCCGCATGATATAAAAACACTTGCTAAAGACCCGCACTAATATTCTCCTTGTGCAAATATTTAACTCGAAGTCTTATTGATCAGGAACGCGATCACGACGCGTCGCTCTTCGTAGAGCTTCCGTCACGTTTCGAGTGCTTGTAAGTGGCGGTGTGCGCAGTTTCATGCTTTTATCACTCTTATGGGTCAGTTTGATTATTGGTTTATTTTTTTAAGGGAAACTAATAGTATAGTTATTATTACGTAAATAATTAAGTAATAGACGCCTGTCGTGGCGCAGCGGCACAAGCTTGTGACTGTAACCGATAGGTTCTGGGTTCGATCCCCAGTCGAGGAAATTAAATATTAAATATTTTCAATTTAAATATTTCATGTTTCATTTCTTCGCTCTCTAGGCAAAGCGCGTCGTTGAGTTCCGCCTCTCAACACGCAATGCCTCAAACCCGGCGGAAAGTGGGGAACGGAAGTGGAACGGAGTATCTTAACACTAGGTTCCCGGGTTCCCTCTACCTACCCTGCCTCGTGGGTGATACAGCGTGAAGCTAAAAAAAAAAACGTAATAAATAAGCATAAAAAATATTGCATCCATCAATTAAGTCTCTACAAATTAAGTGCACACATCTAAAAAGCCAACTTAATTATGCAAATATATTTTACTATTAAATTACTGATAGCCAAATAACATCTCCCAGTTTCAAACCAACCTTACTAAGACAATTTCCAATATTTGTAATTTAGTATATAATTTTCAGTATCCTCATTTTTTTTGAGTATTTTACATTCTAATAGGTAGGTAGGTTCATGAACTGATGTTACATTTTTTTAATATTATTATTAAATAAAAGAAACTATTGAATATTATATGTAGCTGTATTTATATTTAACATGATTATTTAGGTCAAGTGTCGCTATTCGATAGGGAGGAGAAAGACGAAACTCCATTGAATTTCCGGACGGTGACGATACGACGGGGACGTCGCGGGCCAAACGCAGGAAACACCGCTAATGCATGTCAATTGTGCTTCTAACTTTATTACTAAAATATTCAGAGGGAAGTTGCCACCTAACTAAACGTTTTACAATAATTCAGTTTATGAATATACAATTTATAACTTGATTCGGGCATTAAAGAATTATATATTTTTTATGTTTACTCATTAAAATACGGGGAATCCTAACAGATACATTTTAATTTTAACTGAAAGAAAAGCAATGAAATATACATTGACTGATACTATTATTTAAAAACTTTAAAAATTATAAAAAAAATATTCGGAAAAATGTGTCACAGTCTAGATCTTATTGTATCGGGTACCTCATCCTAATGGCGTTAGAAATTTACGACGGACGTGCAGCATAGTAGGATTCTGTTATATTTCTTTAGACATTTAATGTTTTTAACTTCACGATACAACTGGTTTTGCACCATCTAATTCTAGAGAAATTAGTTTCTCCAAGCAGGAATTGAACCGATAAGTAATTGTAATGGTTATTTATATCCGTTATATCCGTTATAAGTTTACGTTCGTTATATATTGCGATAATTAAAATAGTATATCGAGTAGAAGAGATCGATATGCAAGTTACATATGTCTCCTTACTTATCGAGTTACACAAAATAATTAACAAGTTATATATATATATATATATATATATATATATATATATATATATATATATATATATATATATATATATATATATATATATATATATATATATATATATATATATATATATATATATATATATATATATATATATATATATATATATATATAGGTTATAGTTATACATAAAACGTTTTACAACTTACTCGCGCCCTAATGCATAGTAAAGCAAAAAGAAAGGATCGAATTTCCTTACGCCCAAATACAAATTTGCGTTTTTCTATCATATTAAAAACGTGAAAGGAAAATTATATAAAATCAATTATTTTTAAGCGAGAAAAATATAAATATCAATTATTTCATTTCCCGTAGGTTTATAGTCTCCACTGCGCCATAAAGGACTCTTAAGTTATTATTTTCCCGAAATGGGAATAGAACTCATAGAAAAGGCACACACTGTTATACGACATTAGATATACTACGATACTATAAATTCTTATAATATAGGATAAAATTATTTAAAATATACAATAAATTTTACATTTATAATAACATTCAACGTTTCTTAAACATCTCTATCAAAGTTAACTTTTTAACTACATTTGGATCAAATTTCCTTTTAAGCAAGAAGCATATTCCGTCAAGCTTAATTACGTCATCAACTTTCTGCAACTTGTCGCCCTCGAGATTGGATTTTAGATAATGGCTCGGTAATCACAACGGTGATTTATCACTCCTATATCAGCCTTCACTGTCCATTAAGCAATCGTAACCCTTTTGTTGTCAACGCATCGTGCGTGCACCCGCTCCGTACTGCCAGTATAGTCAGTGTTATTATTTTATTGTTTTACGTCGTTGGTAAAGGACAAAAAATCATCAGCTTAAGCGTTCAAATTGTGATTGCAGTTAACCGGTAAAATTTAAGTTAAATAAATTAAAATGAACAAATGCGAATAAATGTTAATTTATTGAACAAAAAATACTCGTTTATAATTGAATTCTTATAAGGGAGTAGAGGAGTTTATAATTGACTTAACGTATATAGCAGTGAAAATTAATGTCCGCAAATCAAATTTACAGGCCAAGTTTTTATTAATAAATTTTCTAGTGATTTTAAAGAAACAGTCAATAAAAATAAGTTAAGCTATAATTTAATATGCTGAGTCGCGTCTCTCTAAATTACATTTCGCTACGCAATGGCACCCTACAAATGTATGAGACGATCAATGGCAAACAAATAAGTATATCGCTGGCACAATCGAGTCTATTTCTTGTAAGCCCCTCAACTGACGCTCTCAAAGCGAAGCCTGAAGATCAGACGAATGCGACTACTTCTTACAATATATCCTGCTGACAACTATAGCTAACAAGATTGCTTTTGCATATGGGTACTAAATTGCGTACGAACAAAAAATCTAATATTTATTGTACATTATTTTTTTAACCTAGGTCAACCAAGGCCTATATATATATAATAGTAGAGTATAATAGAGTAGTCTATCTTATATATATATATATATATATATATATATATATATATATATATATATATATATATATATATATATATATATATATATATATATATATATATATATATATATATATATATATATATATATATATATATATATATATATATATATATATATATATATATATATTACCGCGACAACCTTACTATATATTGCGCAATTTTGAAATATATAAAAATCGCGAAAATGTTATCAATATTGAGATATAGAGATTTTAGAATAGACTAACATAATAACGTCAAGTCGTAATATAAGCAAGTAAGTGTTCATATCCGTGTAGAAAACACAGTTCTCTTTATAATCTTTTATCTAATTAGCTAAATATGTAACAAGGCAAAAAGGCAAAAAAATCTTAGTATACCCTCAAATAGGATTTGAATACAAAGATATCGCTTGCGTTTACATCTCCTAAAGTATGCAAATGTTACATATTAAACGTCAGCTACTATCAAAATGAATTTCCATTTGCAGTCTAGAAACACGAAAATAGCGTGGCTCTCCCGTACAGAGGGGTTCTGTGAAGACTTGATAAAGTACGACAAATGGCTTCGGAAACGATTTATGTAAATTAATTACTTTAAATTCGTATAATTTTTAAAATATCTCATCTTGAAATTTAAAACTATATCGTAGTCTAAAAAAATTATATTTATTTCGCTAGAAGTTATAAAGTACTCATACGTTATACTTATGTTAGCGACAATATTTTAAGTGTTACTATATGTATGCATATATAATTTCCTTCTCTAGTATGCTATACATATATATTTTAATTTTAAATATATATTTTAAATATAATATTTTTAAACATATATATTTTTATTATTTTTATATTTTATAAAAATATAAATAGAAAAATAGGTTCCCTTTGCCAATCCTGCCAAGTGCGGGATACGGCTGAAAGCTAAAATTAAAACAATCATCAAATTTGCCACCTCTTAAAGCTTCTTAGGTCTAAGCTACTAGTACTTTTAAAGGATATTGCGTATCCTCATACATACGTATGGCGGGGCATTGTTGTTTTTCAAAGCCCAGTAACGGTGAATGTTTCGCCTAACAGAAAGGGGTTTCGTACGGTTTCACTTCACTTTTACAGATTTTAGCCTGTTGAAGGTCTTTTATATTTGCGGTTTTTATTGAGTGCTTAGAAACCATAAAAATGTAAATTTGATTCGATACATTCATTCTAGAGTGCTTGTGGTTTTATTGCGATGAATTTGCAAAATAATCAACAACGGTGCTCTTAAAATTTTATAGCATTTTTGTAACATAACAAAATGATTCTTTACATTTTTTATATAAAATTGTATCGTGGCAAGATGTAAACATGCTACATTTATGCAAAATTGTCTATAACGCTTAAACGAGTTTTAGTTTAATATAGGAATTAGTTTAATATAGATTGTGTAAACTTTTATACGAAATATAATATGTTAATGTAATAATCTTAAGTTTATGAATAGTTATCTAAGATAGCACATATAAATCGTTTTTAACCTTTATTTCTAATCTTGCTCATATAATAAAGTTATCGGTATTTATAACAGGAAATTGAAGCAACTTAAATAAGCGTTAAGGAACATTTTGGCCTCCTCGGAGATAAGTTGCCTTGATCCCCGGCCATTGTGATAGTCATCTGTAGAAAACTCCGTGAAAAGCCCGGGGTTCATTCCCCATTCATGGGGCTATTTGATTTACTTAAGATCTTTGGCTTGATACTGTCTATTAACCGAGTGGTTCGACCGTCGTTTATAAAAGAAATAATACGATGTGTTGTACCGTTTCTCAGTATGTATCTGTTGAATAGATAAATATTTTTAGAACATTCCAGTGTATATATTTACCTCAGATATAAGATATACTTATAGTTATATAATCAAGAGTGAATGGGCTATAATATTTGTTTCTTTTAAGATATTAAATACTTTTTTATAAAGTTTTTACGGGGATATATTACTCGAATAGGGTGACTTAACGCGTGGTTCCGGGCGAACGAACGAACGATTTATAAAATGAGTTTGTGGTGCAACCAACCCGTAATACCCCATTGGTTACGTCTTACTTTATTAGTGTGGTTCGTACATGTCGATAATATTACATAATGTTGTTTTTATTATAAACAAGTATTTTGTTTTTATACATAAAAATAGAACTGAAATGTCTGCCTCTGATTTTAAATAATTGTGTTTAAGTGCATATAGTAGTTATTAAGTGCATAGTGAAACACAACCGAACAATTTAAAAATGTTGTCTGTCTATCTGTTTGTATAGGCTAATCTCCGAACCTTCTATCTTAAAAGAGATTCTTATAAGTCCTTTACTAGAAGCTTTATTTACAATTACACACGCAAATAAAATTCAAGAAAACCTAATATTAAAAGTAATTTTAAACTTCTTGAAACTTAATTTAAACGTGTAATATCTATAGCAGTGCTAATTACCAAGCTAAAATAATCCATGAATTCTTTATATACATTAGAATTTGACTAAGCAATTAAATAATGATATAGTTTAGGCATACGAAGCCATGCGGGAGCTCTAGTACCAATTAAATAAGTTCAATTACAAAGTGGACACTACATTCGTAAAGACTAAATCATATAGTATGGTCATTTCACATTTTAATACAAAGTAATACTATAGATATTTTTTGTTAAATAATCTTTTCTTTAAAACCCTATTTATAATATTATTCTTTCTTTCAAAATGATTTTAAGCAATAGTATGCAATATTTTGTGCACATGCACAACAAATTGTGCATTATAAAAATTAAATAATATCTTTTAGAATCGATAACTTTTATAATAACGACACAACTCTATCGCCAAGCATTTGTCGCGGGCCGTCACCATTTTTCCCTCGCCGCCATCACTGGAAAGTTAAAAGCATTGAAAGACATATCGCGGGTTCCTTGCAGGCTTTATTGTTCTCTGCCCTTTGTCCCGGTTCGAATGTTTTAATGTAATTGGCTTTACTTTGTGTTTTGACTTTTTCACTTCGCTAGTTATACAACATCCAAATCGATACATATATGTATTCGTAGTAATAATATTAGTAATAATTATTTACGTAGTAATAATTATATAAAGTTTAAATATAAAAATCATGTCAAATTCAAATTTACATATGAGCTTTAAATAAGCTCGTATGAATAACTACGAGATACGTTTTGTCCACGTTTAACATAGCATAGTGATTACATATACCGCGTGGGGCGTTTGTTTTCATAATATTGGCTTCACGCTCGAGCCTGTATAAAGCAGGATAGATCGACGGAAAGCTCTTGTCAAGACATTCAGTTTTCCGACCGAATTCGCGATGTTGCTTGTTAAGTGGATGGATTCAACATAGCGTTTCGTTTTTCCAAGGTACGCAAAAACAATTCATTCACTCGTTTGGGAATCGAATAAAAAAATCACGATTTCAATCAGACGCCATCCCTTAAGATAGTAAATCTCTAACATCGTCATTGTACATTTTTATTCAGCTTTAAGTTTTATGTTGTCTTTAATCTGCTAGGCCAAGAGAATATTTGTTTTCACATTTCAACAGAATAAAATACTGGCTATTGAGTGACGGAGACGGATATGTCATACATTTCTACAAGTACATGAAACATTTTTAAAATTATGATGATCATTTAAATAGTACTTTTGTTGTCTCTCACGGCGCAGGTGCAAAAGTATTTGACTGTAAACGTGAAAGGTTGGGGTTCGTTTCCCATTTGAGGAAATATAATATTTTATATTTTCATTTTGTTTGCTCTGGTGAAAAGGCAAAAGCGCAGCGTAGAGTTTACCCCGCTCAACACGCAAACTAATAGGAAATGGGACGGAGTGTTTTAACACTACGTTCCCAGGTTCCCGCTATGTGCGGAGTGTATCCCGCATCGTGAAATGTTTATGCAACGTGAAGCTGAAAACACAGTATACTATAGATATAAGTAAAATAGTATGTAGTTTTAATTCTCATCATAGATTTTTAGGTCAATAATTAATACTTTTTTAAAGTTCGCTATCTAAATATAGAATATTATAATAAAACAATATTATGAAATTGTAGTAAGAGATAGACTTTATCCCTTTCCCTCACTATCTCATTTCGCCTGACTCCAGTAAGTGAGTTGGATATAAATTGGGGCATTGTCTGTGAATCTGGAGCATTCGCAAGACTTTTAACGCCATTCTGCAATTTCTTGCGAATCTGTTTTATTTATATATTTTTGATGAAATTTTAACTTTTTTTTTATTGTGGTTATGCCTTGCCTTTGAGATTCAAGCCAAATATAATAATCTGTTCAGGAATAATATAAAAGTAAAAAAATCGAATAACCCAAATTAAAAAAATTACAATAATATATAAAAAAAAATTAAAATGCATATATTCACTTGAATTTTTTTATGTTTTTAAAGATGTATGTCATTATGTATATTTGCTTATGGGTGTAGGGGTAGTTTTATATTAATTGTTGGAAAAATACCACAAGTAATTCAATTCAAAGTCAAATATATTCTTCAATATTACAATTTTCTACTGTTAAAAAAAAGAAATATTGCGCTATTAATACAATATATTTTAATTAATAAATAATATTTAACACACACTGAAATTATATAGTACAAATGTATAGTACAAATACACATACACACGTTTATGTCAAATTCTCAACAATATTTAATTTTTACATAACATATCAATTATTATAAATAATAAAAATAATTACAGAAGTCAATATCGAAAAGATTGTTGAATGTCACGGCGGGAGAGGACAGAGGGAGCGTGGCACGCATTTCTGGCTAGTTTGATATCAGCTCCCGTGACGTCACTACCGTTTCATCGTTCGCGATCAAATACGATAAATTGCTTAAGTACAAGCTGAGTTTTCATTCACGAGTTTTCTTCCTATGAAATCAGTAGTCGTGTCCTCGTTACTCTTATACTTAACTCATTTCATAGACCGAGTTAATAATAATTAATAGGTAAAAGTCAAATTTACAAAAATAAACGCTGTAAAAATTTAAGATATATTACATCAAGTATATAAGGACAAATCCTCAAGTTGTTTTGCATTTGAAAAATAATTGAAATAGACTTTACTCTAAGGGGATAAGGCGGTGAATTGTTAAGAAAACGAGAAGGGTGTGATTTTACTGTAACCTGTTGATTCCACGCGAAGGGCACACTGAAAATGTTTTGGCGTCGACTGTTGTAAGTTATGTTGTATTCAATATTGTAACTTTACGTTTATTGAGACACTTTTAGTTAATGTGAATTCATTAGAGACACTTTAAAACCGAGAATGGAATTAAAAACTGTTTAAAAGGAGTATAATTAAAAAGTGTCTTACTTCACAATTATAATATAAAAAAGTAGACACCTATTTGAACATAATTACGTTAATAATAAAAATTGCCTTTTCAGCCTTATTCAATTGTCAAGTAGTTAGACCCTTGTTACGATATATCAAACCTTAGTTAGTTTTATGGGTTCACAATCATTTATACCGTATATGAACGTCTCTAGGGATGTTATTACGTTGCCACCCTGCCTATTTGTTTTTATGTTTCAAATAGCAAGAAGAAAAGTTTACAAGGTATCTTAAAAATATATATACAATGCTTTTTTACGTATTGTTACATTGTCGATTACTATTTTTTATAAACAATACGCATCTATTTTCAAAAATGTAATTCGATTATGCTGACGAAAGATTTTTCTTTTCAAAATTATAAATTTTATTGAAGTATTGAACTTTAGATCAAAAAAAGAGAAAAAGAATTGAAGCTTATTGTGACGAAGGTCCCACTAAAAATTGTGGAATTGAATCCGACTTAAGGAAATGAAATATAACACTTTCAAAATGCGTTCTGGTATTCGGCAAAAAGTGAAGGATGGCATTTTTTAATGGGGATGAAGTGTCTTAACACTAGGTTCCTAGGTCCACTCTGCCTACATCGCTATGTGTGGTCTATGTCAATTACACCAGCTTTATTGTACGTAATTGAATGTACTTAATTAGATTTTATGTATATTCTTAGATACATATGTGTTTAGAAATGAAATAAAATCTATATAGCACAGCTATGAATTTAGATTAAAGCTAGAAAAATGAAAAAAAATAATAATAGACTAACTGCATCTTATGAAAGCCACATATTTAATATACAAGAACGACTTCAATGATGGCCAAGCTCAGCCAAACGAATTAATATGAGCGCCGCGATACTTATGTTGTCAATAAAACATCTCTCAGAACCAAGAAAATTGTGGTAAAGCTAAATACAAATTATAAATAGTACAAATACACTTTGTAAACTAATACAATGTTTCTAAAGAGTAAAAATGTTATATTTAATCAATTAATATTATATACTTAATGGTTAACAAATAAAATTATTATTTGACAACACTAAGCGTCGAACATTGACGGAAATCGATACTAAGCGGGATCTTGCGACACGAATATTAAAATTGCCTTTTTGATTCCGATCTATAGGTATGATATAAAAAAAATACCCACGGGACTTTGGTCCAATTGCCTGTATCTGCGCCTTTCATTATTTCGTTGTACGAATTGATCATTTTCATGTTACAAATTTATTTGGTTCTGTAAATAGAAATGATTATAATATTTTTTTCTATATTTCCATAACATAAATGAGTTAGAAGTTTAATTTCACTAAATTAAATGATAAAATAAAAATATATATTTGTTGCTTAAGTAATTATTTTGACGATTGGTATATTAATCCTGCTAATTAATAGCTATTCTCTTGAGGGAGTTTATTTAGTGAATGTACCTACTTAATAAAGGTCCTTCCTAGTCGATTAAATTATTTTATATATCACACGTTTTGTAATTTAAACCATTTTGAAAATAATTCAACTTCGCGGGGTATCTTGTACATGACAGGAAAGGCAGAGGGAATTTGGGAACCTAGTGTAAAGTGTAAAGACGGAGTGTCTTACATTTCGTTCCCCACTTGCCGCCATATTTGAAACATTAAGTGTTGAGTGGTGAAACTCAACACCACGCTTAGCCTTGCTACCAGATAAAAGAAACTGAAAATATTAAATTAAATATGACATTTCCTCGAGTAGGGATCGAACTCTGGTGGTAAATTATTCTTTATACCCTTTAGTATTTACCATTTGTAAATTTTGGATATATAAACTCGGCCAATAAATAGCCTTTTTACAATAAATTACAAGAATATTTTATTAGAAAAGTTTACAGAGTATTATCTTGGACATTTTAGTTTGCCACTATGATTAGTACGAGAGTGAGAAGAGTATAAATTAGAAAGTTTATACATATTTTAACGTTTAATATAGTCTAAGCCTGATGTGGCGTAAGTCGCCACTGAATAGCTACGAGTCTGTTCATTATTCTCGACGATTGAGTATACAATTCGTTTTGCGTGTAAGGTTCAACACCCTAAGCTTGGGTATTTGCGTAATTGATATTTACAACTAACCTGGATCTCAAAACGCTTCTCGGGATTAAGCGGAGATTTGTAGAGATTTTCCGCCTTCGAGTTCACTCCAATTTATTTACAGCCTGCAATAATGTGCTGATAGCATTTACAGTTCGAGTTGGTAAGAGGGAATGAGATTGTTTCCCTTTGTCAGTTTATTGAATAAATACAATTATCTTTAACTTTATGTTTTTTTTAACTTATTCTAGAGAAAATATATTATTTACTATGTTTCTTTTTAACGAATAACGAATTATAAGAAAAAATAACAAAATATAACATTTCAACCATAAATAAAGAATATTTAATTTAATTTCAATGAAGAGGAAGCCATCAATTCAATTTAGTGTATTTCGTTTAGTATATATGATTCGATTCCTGTCGCAGCGCAGCGGCACAAGAGTGTGACTGTAAACGACTGGTTGTGGGTACGATTCCCACTCGAGGAAATAAAAAAAATCATATTTAGAAATTAAATATTTAATGTTTTCATTTCTTGGCAAACAAACAAGGCAAAGCGCGGCGTTGAGTTCCGCCACTCAACATGCAATTCGGCGAAAAGTAGGTAACGGAAGTGGAACGGAGTGTCTAAACACTAGGATCCCAATTTCCCTCAGCCTACCCTTCCATGTGCGGGATACAGCGTGAAGCTGAGAGATTGAAAAGATAAAATAATAATCCCATTAAAACATCTAACAAAAAACAGCCATCTCTCATTGAAACTTTTTGTTTCTAAATATAAATTAATGAAATCTCAGGGCCACCAGGGATACAAGATCTTCAATGTTTCTAATGCGTGAAAATACTTCATACTTTTTCTTATAAATGTACATCAATATCAATAGACGTGGCTCATCGCTCTGAATAACTTTTCTTAAGGAGATATTTCCATTTTTCATATAGCTTAGCCCAGCACTTAGATATCTTCATATACAATCCTCCAATTCAATCCATTTATAATTTGCTTTCAGAAGATTAGATAAGATTTACATATTATTTTAATTTCCATACAAACTTAATCCTAAGAATTATGAAAACTATAAAAATATCCTTAATGATAAGATTTAATTGAGACTCATGAGTGTTTTAAATAGTTAATAGATTACTCGTTAGGAACAATCATAAAATTACAATATGAATGTATTATCAGAACTATTTTGTACAATAAATAGCAAAAAGGTAACCTTGATAAGAGAAGGCCATACCAACATCCAAATTGGTCGTTCACATTCAAGAAACAATAAGGGCCGGACTGGAACGTGCGCGCCGTTCCTCCCGACAGATTAGGCTTCGACAAAGAGAATAAGAATCTGTGAACCAAATATCATCGCAAATACACGCGGTGTTGTTTGCTTTCCATTTTTATAAAGTTCCTATTTGGAAAATCGAACAAAAAATAGAATGAAAAATCGAAGCGGTGTTGTTTAAAGCACGTTCTGTTTTATTTTTTTGTTTTATTTTTAAATACAATGTGTCCAGTTATAATACCTAGAAAGTAAAAGTTGTTTACGCCTAATTCTGCTTAATATATAAAAAAGTATAATATATATTCATTTCAATGATCCTGTTATTAATAGTATAAATGTCATGTTTAATATATCTATATTTTTTATTGGCTTATCTTAATATTACTTACCATTATTAATACTTTGTATTAAATATTTTTGACTATATATAGATCCCTGTCGTGGCACAGGGTCACAAGCGTACGACTGTAAACGAGACAGGTTGTGGGTTCTGCTCCCATTCCGGAAATTAATGAAAATTCAATATTTTCATTTCCTCGCTCGGCAAAGCGCGGTGTTGAATTATACCACTTAATTTACAATGTCTTCGAATACGCGAAAAGTGGTTAACAAAAGTGACTCAACACTAGGCTTCCAGGTTTGATCTGCCTACCCTGGTAATAATAAAGAAAACATTTATAACCTATCATGAGACTACAGTAAACAGTTCTATACTACAAATATTAGACATACATTTCAATTTAGTAAAGTAGCTATAAATGTGAGGCAAGACGTTTCGCTAATGAGACGGATGAAAGCGTAACCTCGCACTTTTACACTACAAATTGGTGTGATTGACCTTTTATATCACTAGCATAAACATCTTTTAGCACTTTGTTCTTTATTTCCTTTACAAAAGATAAATTAAGAAAGTTTATTAGTGTCCTTTGACCGTAAACTTTTGCTACTTTGCCACTGGAATTATATATAAATAATAATAGTATACAAACTGTTACTTTAATTTTGTGGTTAGTAGTGCAGATCGAAATGTAAAACCATATAGAAACAGCAGTCGACTATCATTTTATTCGCTATATTTGTGAGTTGGGTATCTATTCGGAAATATGAGTTGTTTTAATTTTTTTTACATCTGGTAAGGTTAATCGCAGCTTAAAGTTTCATGACTCAACATTGTTGGTTTTATTCGTTTTGACATAGAGGCCATTTCGGACACAGAGCGTAGAATAAAGTAAACATCTTTTAGCACTTTGTTCTTTATTTCCTTTACAAAAGATAAATTAAGAAAGTTTATTAGTGTCCTTTGACCGTAAACTTTTGCTACTTTGCCACTGGAATTATATATAAATAATAATAGTATACAAACTGTTACTTTAATTTTGTGGTTAGTAGTGCAGATCGAAATGTAAAACCATATAGAAACAGCAGTCGACTATCATTTTATTCGCTATATTTGTGAGTTGGGTATCTATTCGGAAATATGAGTTGTTTTAATTTTTTTTACATCTGGTAAGGTTAATCGCAGCTTAAAGTTTCATGACTCAACATTGTTGGTTTTATTCGTTTTGACATAGAGGCCATTTCGGACACAGAGCGTAGAATAAAGTGTCTTAATACTTCTAGTTCTTATCCCACTTGCTTTTGATGTTAAACAAACATAAAACACGACATGCGAAAATTCAATTTGAATTGACGCCATCGTGGCGTAGCAGGTATAATAAATCTACAGACATGTACTAATGTATCTGTAGATTTTTATGAAACTTTAAAGAATGTTCATAGCCAATATTTCCATAGTATTTTTAGATACACTTCACAGCTAAATCTTCTTCTAGAAGAAGGCACTAACAAATTTATAACGTAAAACATACCAATATAAACAATATAAGCATGAAATTTTCATGTAAATTTATAAAATAATGGCAAAGAAACAATATTTTATTGACAAATCTGATTTATTTCTTAATGTACCTAGGTAGAATTAAGCACAGGACAACCATATAAAAAACAATAGAAATTTTCGTGCTTTCCGTTAGTCCCAAATCGATCAGAAATTGTTTTTGTAACACATTTCCAGTTCATTCGATTCAGCGGGTATCCAGCCCCGGTCATAAAATAAATCTGCCCATAAATAAAGACGAAGACGCTAACAAGCGTCTCGGGTTCACCGAGTGATATTTCTTAGGGAGTAATGCCATTTTTGTCATAATTCTATTATGTCCGCGGCTGAAATGTGAGAATATACGTTCATTTCTTCGCTGCCGATTCTAGACTGAGTCTTATAAAAGCAAAAGTTAAACTAAAAAACAAGATAATAATTAAGTTCCAATAAATTATTGAAAGAATTCATTTAAATTAGTTACTTACATAACAATTTGAAATAAAAGGTAAAGTAATCGATATTTTATCAATACCAAAGCGGTAATAAATTTGTGACAGTACCTAAATTCTGCGTTCTTCTAGCCTCTCTCAAATTCAGCCCAATTCGTTTCTAAATTTATTACATGTTTTATTCACTCGAGATGGTGAATTCTTGAAGTTGACTGACATGCTTTTCCAACATTTCTAGAGTACAGTGGCATTCCTTTGTAATTTTTATAGAAAGTATTGCAAAAGTCTTGCTTCACGAGAAAAAGATTTTTTACTTCATTAGCATTTAGAGCGGTGATAAGAGAATGCTTCTACGTCAGTACAATTGTCGGCGTGCCGTTTTTCTCGAGGGTTAATTTTAGTACTCTACTTTCTTATTTAAAGATTAGGATATACCCCCACGTAGATTTAAAGCTGTTGATATATATATTTTTTTCAGCTTCACGTTGTATCCCGCACATTCCGAGATAGGCAGAGGGAACTTGGGAACTTATGCTTAGCACTCCGTTCCACTTCTGTTTCCTACTTTCTGCCGAATTTGAGACATTGCGTGTTGAGCGGCGGAACTTAACGCCGCGCTTTGCCTAGAGCGAAGAAATGAAAACATAAAACATTTAATTTGAAAATATTAAATATTTCATTTTCTCGAGTGGAAATCAAACTCACAACCTATCGTCATACGCTACGTCATACCTACAGTCTTACGCTTGTGCTGCTCCGCCACGACAGGTCTCAGATTTCAATGTTTCTTGTAAATTTTAGTTTTTCTTTCATATAAAAATATAATATAAATAAAATTAGATATCTCAGATACTTTATACTGTATGATATTCATTAATAAAAACGTACAAAGTTTTTTTCCAGTAATAAACAAGTTGAAAAACATGATGACTTTTTGTCGTACATATACCAAAGTTATACATTCATGATCACCGATCACTGGGTGGTCGGGAAACAAATTTAACCGACAATTGTAAATCAATTAGAGAGGGTGGCTCCCGGGGTGTAATAGCTACCCCCCGCCCACGTGCTCACCAGGGACGAATTGTTAAACTGTATTCATGAAACGATGTTTTTAATAATATATTTCATAAAATATACGTAAATATTTTATTTTTATTATAATTTGGAGTATATAATATGACTTCATTTCAGAAATCTATTTGCTTCAATAGTAAAACTTATTTTATTATTATGATACACATTACCTTATTACAGAATACTTTTTTCATGACGAGTGATGTAGGTAAATTAAAGATAACGCTGATTAATCAAAATCACAATTTTGTAGTCAATATTGGTAGAATTCATCATTAGCAAAGGTAATTAATTGTAACTTTTAATGTGTTTTTGAATGAAGACTAAACTTTTGGAATATAAAATTTTAGTTTTCAAAACTTTTCATTGTTACAAAAATATATATATATATTATTTTTGCCATACCATACTATATAATAAATACATATTGATAAAATAAGTTTTTTATTATAAACATATGGTAAACAAAATAATTTAGAGTAGACTTAATAAATTTAATTTCTCCCCTGGCTGGCAGATATTCATAGTGAATCCTCAAGTGCATATTGTGATACGCAGCGTGCCCCTTGTAGCGTCGCGCTCTTCACGTCTCAACCAGGTCTGTCTTCGAATATTGGAGAAAGCTACACACTGCGATCATTAAAATAATTCAAAATTTACCAGTTTAAAATTAACTGCTTGGAATAAATAATTAAACGATTAACTAACAACGATATGAAAAAGTATATTAATCAATTATAGAGTTTTCTATAATGTAATTATTTTGAACTAAATGAACTCAGCCAGAGAGAGTGCAAAAAAACTATACGAAAAGTATTTTACTGATGGTTTTAATAATGACACACTGTTATAAATGTTAGCGTGAGTTACTCTTACAGGATCATTCCCTTACAGACGACAAAGTTTATTAGAGAACTTCTCAAAGTGGAACACGGTCAGCGTTAATTTAGAAATTAACTACAAGATTGTTACTGAAATGTTATAGCACTCACATGCTCACCGGATAAGCTTTTGACATAAGAACTTTTCAATTATAATTATATATTCAGACTAGTTAATAGCTAGTCTGAATAATATGTGAAATGTGCAACTGATATGAATAATGAATAGAATGTTATTGTATACTTACTAAATTTTAAATTTTTAATTAATTCTGTAAAAAGATAAACAGGTCAAGTGCGATTATTGCTCATCGTAGATTGATAAATTTAAGTATGCAGGCATATTGATGAACAAATTGTTTTTTTTTTTTGAATTTATTATAATAAGTTTGTAGAAATTATTAATATCTTTGTATACTACAAGCTTTTACTTCTAGACACATTTCATATTCATTGATTTATAATTATGAAATTAGCACAATTAAAAATTATTGCATCAATATTCCTATAAACTTACATTTTACAAACTTAAGTTTGCGGGTGTATTCATTTATTTTGTATGAAATGAATTACAAATGTAAGTTTGTAAATTTTTACTTTCCGGATTTTTACTTTTACTTGTATTGTAAGTTCTCACTTCATACCAAATTTCATGACCATGCAGGTCCATGAGAACCTTTAGGTTTTGATTATGGAGCGAATTTCATACAAAATGCAACAAAAACGAAACATAAATGATCGTATCTTTTGATGGCATTACAATGTTGATTTCGTTCTGTGCATCAAGGAACTGTAGACTTACATATTTGATATTAACTTTAACCTGACACTTCACACAATGTTAACATTAATAATCTGGACAATTGGATAGACAGGCTAAAAACTGATCCTATAAGGGTATCGTTTTTCTCTAATGGCACAAAAATATGTTAAATAAAGAAAAGAATATGTAAACTCAAATTATATTTTTTAAGTAGTACTTAACTTAATGGTTTTGTTGGTGTGTGTTTTAGATATATGTTATATCGCTCAATCTTACTTCACGACTACACCGTCGTTTTGAAAGAACAAAATTGATTGACTACATATAGTTAAATAGCATAAAGCTTTAAAATTATACTATACATTGTAATGTACCAGGACGAAATAGTAATTATACCATTTAGTGACGTCACATAATTACAGGCGTAGGGTGCATTAGCGGCACAATACCCGAACGCGATCAAAGGGGAGCACACGATAACAGATAATCTCTGTTTTATGTTGTTACCCTACGTATATATTCTATTTTATTAAAACATGACGATGTCATTTTAGGTGATAAATATAAATCATATTTTTTTATTCTATTTCCAATATGTATTATATATTTTTTATTTATATAGAAAGCAAATATTTTCAGCTATCTGCCTGTATGTTTGGTTTTGTATGTACACTTAATGTTTCAACGTGGATCTATCGCACGATGCGAGGGTACGCGTCGTTTCCACTTGGTTATGCCTTTTATGCGACGATTCATTAACGCCTACCGGAGGGGACCCGAACAGATAGCCACATTTATTACTTTTGTCAGCGGAAAAATGAAGTTACACATCAGGAACTTTGATGTTATGAATGTCAAATATAATTGTTATTTGTTAATGGTCATAAAATGAACAAACGAAAATTTGTTAATATTTTGAAATAAAAATTTCCGTTTATCCAAAGAAAAAACTAATCTAAAAGTTCGAAAATTGTGCTAAAAAACATATATATAAAAAAATCTATTCCAATAAATATAGCAGTAACATAAAAGAAAGGTGAATAACAGAAACGTATATAGAAAATGTAGATAATGAACTCATAAGATAGTTTTATTTTGTATAATCACTTGGAAAATTAAACGTGTCTCTTGTTTTCACGCTGTTTTTTTTAATAAATTATATTTTTTTATATAATATATATTATAGTTAATAATAATCTGTATTACCATACCAGAACCGTTTATTTAGTATTGACTATAATGCAGTGTTGTAATCGACAACTTCGCCTATATTTCATAAAGCATAGACAGCCACGCGAAAGTGAAAAGTGGAGTTTTATGTCAACCTTATTTCAACCGTATTTCGTCAAAGAATATGTCTTGAAGTACATACAATTTACATATGTACGTTACCTATCAGCATTAGTTGATAGTATTATTAACATACTATTGATTAATGCTGTGATGTGATGATACAAATGCTTGTATCTTGTGTAAGAAAAAATATTGTTTTTTATTTATTTTATTTAAATATCAAATCGTTTTTAAATTAATATATTTCATGTTAGATAATATTATCACATATTTTAATTAATATAGTACCATATAATAACTATTAAATTCTTAACAATATTCAATTTTAACTTATATATTAAATCAATAACTGGTAGAGTAGGAATAACCCAAGCAAGATAAAATATTTATCTTAGTTACCTCTATTTATACTATTTTATTATACCAGAAATCTAGAAATGGATACAAAATACTTTACAGTAATCACATTAATAATTTCATTTTATGTTCCATTTTATATTAATTCAACTTTGACACATGGTTATTTTTTTTATATTTCTGCGTGGTCCAAAATTAGTACGTATAAAAAAAGTTTTCATAGCACAACGGGTACTTATGCTGAAAATTACGCTTAGTCGTAGGTAAATGTGAAATTATTTTCATGCATAAACTGCGACCTAATGGACTTCAGAACGGCGTATTAAAATTGTAATAAAGCTATCAAGGTGACTATACAATTATCCCTATAACAAGCACTCGAGTTCAGACGCAGGTGCGCACCTGCATGTCTCTCCTATTTGCTATCGGCGCATTTTAATTCCATTTGCTTCTACCAAGTACCAGCGTCCTTTCGATCGTTTTAATTATTGGAAAATAATGTGAGAAGACATTTTAAAATAAACACGTGTAACTTCTATTATATTGAAATTATTTACGTAGGATTCTTCAATAGAGTAAAATAAAAAAAAAATGTCTATAGCTTCACGCTGTATCCCGCACATGACAGGGTAAGCAGATGGAACTTGGGAACCTAGTGTTAAGACACTCCGTTCAAATTCCTTTCTCCACATTTCGCCGAATTTGAGGCATTGCGTGTTAAGTGGCGGAACTCAACGCCCCGCTTTGCCTTGTTTGTTTGTCAGAGCGAAGAAATGAAAACATTAAATATTTAAATTTGTTTTTTTTAAAATAGTTATGTGATTTTTTCGTCTATAATGAACTGATTTAGATGATTCTTGTAGGTTGAGGTGGACTCTTTTTTTTTTTTTAATTAAAATTATAAATTACTTTAATTTATTTGTACTATTTTTAAACGTTCTAAATAAATTCATTAAATTATGTGTTTTTTTTTATTTAACAAACAGAAATACTCAGTATGAAAATTTTCACGTGGAGCAGAAGGGATATGATCAAATGTACGATGGAGAAGACCTTGAAACGCCACCATCACCAGATCGCCCCCCACCGAGACAGATAGGTAGATAGCAAATTACATAACAGATATTGTATGAATATAAATAATAAAACTTTTACGAGTATTATTGAATATTAATATTTTTTTTTGCTATATTAGATAAGTACGTCCGTGCGGAATGTCCGTGTTTAAGCGCACGTTACACCGTGGCGCTATTAGCCTGCTTCGGATTCAGTATTATGTTTGGCATGCGATGCAATATGAGTATGGCTAAGCTTAAAATGACTGAAAAACATGAAGTAAGTGTACTTATCATAAAATTATGGTTTTTTATATGTTTTTGGTTTTATATTAATTTTTAAATACTTCATCAGACGGCGTCAGGCGTTGTGGAAGATTCACCATTCAATTGGACTGTAGAGGTGGAAGCGTCTATAGATTCATCGTACTTTGCTGGTTATCTCATTACCCAAGTTCCGGGCGGCTTCTTTGCATCGATGTACCCTGCAAATAAAATTTTTGGTGCAGCTATTTTTGCCTCTGCTATATTTAACATGGCTATTCCTGGAGCTATGTCCGTCGGTCCTGTATCGGTGGTTATTTTAAAAATAGCTCAAGGATTCGTTGAGGTAAGGATAAATGAAATGAAAAGCTAAGGATAAATTTTTGAAATAAATGAAATGAAAAAAAAATGAAATGATATTTTTAAAATAAAATGTAAGTTGTCAAAGTAATACAAAAATAACTCTTCATATCTATACTTATAGTAAATCTTTAATCGATCACTCCCTGTACCTGTATATGAATTAATATATTTTTTCAAATTTTGCCTAATCTCACGAACGGCTTACCAGATTTGAATGCCGTTCACTGTTATATTTTGCTATCCATTCCGCAAAATTTTGTGTTATGTTTTATTTAAATAGGTTAATAAATAAAAAAAGTTAAATCAGTTTAAAATATTAAGTTTGGCAAAATTGCTACAACTAAAACTGATAATGTTACTAGAACAATTGAGATTAGTAAACAAAATAGTATAATTCAAGCAGGCAAAGCCGCGGGTGGGTCGATAGTAATTAATACATCTATCGCTTATCGGAAGACAAATATCACAGATCAGGGGGTTAAAATAAATATTTAACGAGCATCATGTCACTTAAATTTTGAACATTTGGCATTCAGTTCGTGACGAGACATGATCAAGCTTATTATTGATGCACAAATTTAAAGCCCCACAGTAAATGTTCGTCGTCACGTTTGGATTTCTTCCCTATCTTTTCTGTTTAGATATGCTGTGTAATCTGTTTAGCTAGCAAAATTGTAAAGATATTTTTAATATATTTAAATTAATTTCATTTTGATACTAAGCTCGATGTTGACTTCAATATGCCACGTGAAGAAAAATTGAGTAGAAAGTAAGAAATGGAGTGCTCAAACTTTTCTACTAGTTCTACCACTCGACGCGTATTGCACTTCAAATTCGGCGGAAAATGAGGATTGGAACCAAGTGTCTCAACACTAGATTCCCAAGTTCCTTCTGCCTTGTGCGTTATACAGGGTGAACCTTAACACAAAATTATGCCCACGCTGTGAGGGATTTTTTTTATTTTTATACGTGTACTACTCTAATATAATATCATTATACGTATTATTGAAATGTAATGTGGATCGACCAAATCGTTTTCTAAAGTACAAAGCCTCTTTAGGATTATTGAGCCCTCTGTTACCATAGCTACGTATTTATTCGCCTATACCCACCCGGCTTAGACGAGTCGTCAATGGCATGGTATCCTATTAAATCTTACGGTGAATCATTGAAATATAGAAACTATTGTATAAAGTATATTTTATTCATCAGATCACGATAAAATATATCTCAATATCTTTTTATAAAATGATAAAATATATCTCAATCAATCTAGTTATATATTAATCTAGTTATATATCTCAATTATTAATTAATCTAGTTATATATCTCAATTAATCTAGACTCTATTTTTTTGTTCAGATATAAATTAATATTAATATTTTTAACAGTCGACGAAGAATGGCAATAGCAGCCTAGGAGTATATCAGCTTACTCTTTCTCTTAAAAAATGGCAGAAAGTGGGGAACGGAGCGAAATGGAGTGTCTTAACACTAGGTTCCCAAGTTTCCTCTACCTAATCTGGCCAATTGCGGGATATATCGTGAAACTGATGTAGAGGCAGATTTATTTTAATGTTTCGCTGGTCGTCTTAACGATGAGGTTTTTGAATAATATATTAATAATAATTTATTTACTAGGGAGTGACTTATCCATCTTGTCACGGAATTTGGCGTATGTGGGCACCTCCTCTTGAACGTTCCAGATTGGCAACTTTGGCTTTCTGTGGCACTTATGCAGGCATCGTTATAGGCATGCCACTATCAGGTCTGCTTACAGATTACATTTCGTGGCAATCTCCATTCTATTTTTATGGGATTTCTGGGATTTTATGGTAAGTATAAAATTTTATAGTACTAGTAAAATTTTATAGTATTTTGTTTCATATTTAAAAAAAAATATACTTTAATAAAAAAAATAAAGAAAAGTTACAAGGTGTAATTATTATATTATCATTGTTTAAATCAATTCATTTTGCAATAGGTATTTCCTTTGGCTGTGGTTGGTATTTGAAAGACCAAGCAAACATCCTCACATCACAGGAAAAGAGTTGACATACATAGAGCAGTCGTTAGGAACTAATACGCAAGCAGCTATGCCTGGATTCTGGACTACACCCTGGAAAGAATTTGCCA
Organism: Eueides isabella; assembly: GCA_019049475.1. Taxonomy (NCBI): domain Eukaryota; kingdom Metazoa; phylum Arthropoda; class Insecta; order Lepidoptera; family Nymphalidae; genus Eueides; species Eueides isabella. Next base: position 9,515,237 of record CM032386.1, on the reverse strand, counting down.
CTTCGCCACCGGTATTAAAAATTAATTATCGTATACATAAATACTATGCGGCATTTACTGCACCTTAATGACAAAATATATCTGCGTTAAAAAAATAGTATTTATTTTTATATATTTTTCTACAAGATTTCTATTTTTTTTAAATATTTTTAATTAAAAACCTTCTTCAAGGTATATGCCATCATCGTAGCAAACTTCTGCAGGACGTGGAATTTCTGCTTGCTTGTCATCTTTCAATCTTCTTATTTTAAGTCTCGATTCAATATGCAAATTACTGAGGTAAGCTTCTTTTGTATATAAAAATATATATGTTTATGCATAAAAATTATCAGCATTTTTTATTTACAATTTTAATAGAATATAAAAGGTCTTCGGAAAAAAATATTGACGAAATTTTAAAATATTTTTAAGGTAATCAATTTGAATGTTATCTCCTAATCACATGCTTATCTTAGTATTTATTTCATTTATTATTTATTTTTTTAGCTTTACATTGTATACCGCAAATCGCAGGGTAGACAGAAGGAATTTGAGAACCAAGTGTTAAGACGACGTTCCATTCCCCAGTTTCCGCCGGATTTAAAGCATTATGTACCGAGTAGCGGAACTCAACGCCGCGCTTTGCCCTTTTGACTAGATAGATGAAAATATTAAATATTTTGTTTTCTCTAGAGGAGATCGAACCCACAACTAGTCGCCCTTATAGTCGCACGCTTGTAACCTTGCAAGTCTCTGTTACGTTAATATTAACTTTTATACTTTGGGAACAATAATTGGAATATTTTACTTTAGTCTGGATTTGTTGGCGCTATACCACATTTAATCATGACGTCGTTGGTACCCATTGGAGGAATGATGGCTGATTATTTACGAAAAAATAATATTATGTCTACAACAAATGTCCGCAAACTGTTTAATTGTGGTGGTTTTGGCTTAGAAGCGTTCTTCTTTGTGCTGATTGCATATGCAGATAACAAGGTACGTATAAAAATCATAAAATGATTTCGTGTTATTATTGCTGTTGTTGAAATTTTAATAAATTATATATTTAACATTATTATATAGAAACTTGTATTTTTTAGTATGTGGCCACTATAGAAATGACATTAGGAGTGGCTTGCAGTGGGTTTGCCATTTCTGGATATAACGTTAATCATTTGGATATCGCGCCTCGATATGCTTCTATTCTAATGGGGTTGTCCAACGGTATTGGCACTATTGCTGGTTTTATCGTTCCAATTGTCATTGATCACATGACTCAAGAGAAGGTAAATATATTTTTAAAACCCCTGTGCTTACAATTTATTAAGTAGCGTAATATACTGTTCTACTATTTATATACTATAAACGTTTTACTTAATTAAAATATATTAATATTCTAATAAACAAAAATAAAAATACGTGGTTATATCTAATTTGGAAAACAATGCAATATGGTTGTAGTAATTATAGAAAACAATACAACACCTACATAATAAGTAATTTAATTATAATAAGTAATTTAATTATTTTTACTGGAAATGAAAATTATATAAGATCTCATTATAAAACTAGCTGTTTATGAGGGTTGAACAATGGATGGCTTATTATATTCAATATCGTTTGAATTCTTTGAAACGTATTCGTGCGTCCTTATCAACTTTGAAGTGACGCTCCCTCGCGAAGCCCTAGGTATTCTTGAGCGAAACAAAAAGGACAGTGGGTCGTGGTTAATTTTAAAAAGGAAATCGAGCTCAGTCAGTGCCGTGGTGTGAATTTGAAATGAGCGGAGTCGGGGTGCGCGATGATGCGTCACGCAGTTACATTACGCGCTGAGCACTTTATTATCGCTTCTTCATGCTACGCTGAATCCTTGTGTATGAATTATATACTTATATCCTATAAATAGATTTCATTGTGATATGGACAGCTCTTTAAATATTATGCAATATTTGCGTAAAGTCTTGAATTCATGTGTCTTTGCTGAATGAATGAGTTAAGTTTTAACTTATATGATATGTGTAAATACCGATTAGCGCTTAGGATATGGTAATAATGCAATTAATTTATTTAAATGAAACCACTTGCACGTGAAGTCAAAAATTAACGAAGAATCGAGGAACGATATTTAACAATTTGAGGAATTTATCAATCAGTTAAAATGTTTAAGCAGCTTGAATATCTATACTAATATTATAAAGCTGAAGAGTTTGTTTGTTTGTTCGCTTGAATGCGCTAATCTCAGGAACTACTGGTCTGTTTTGAAAAATCTTTCAGTGTTAGATAGCACATTTATCAAGGAAGGTTATAGGCTACATAATACCAATAGGACCGAAGCACTAGCACCTAGGAATATTATGATTGAATGTTTCAAAATCGGGGATTTTGTTTTCTAATTGAGAGTTTCCGTTGCGTGCGTTGCGGTTAAAGTTTTGTAAAAATCATGTATGACAGAATTGTTCTCCCTTAAAAGTTCTAAAAAAAGTTCACGACAGCATATGTCTAGCTTTCAAGGTTAGCTTTTTATGCTAAGCTAAATTGTTCTAAAATAATGCATTATTTGCGAAGGTGTTTTTATAAACAATTGTTATCCAAATAAATACTTTATTCATTGCCCTTAAGGGCAATATTGTTTGAAATTTAATACATGTGATCTTGTCTGATCTTTCTAATACTTGTCATCATTCACTTTAAATTAATTCGACTACTATCTATTTCTCAAACCCATAAGTGATAAGGATTGAATAAACTTAACATGTTTCCCTTTTTATGGTAAAACAAGGTTTTCGGCGACGAATCATCTAGTACTTAATAAAATAATCAATTAACAAATGAAATTAATAAATAATACAAATAATAAAATATTTTTAGGATAAATTAGAAAAAGCTATAACCGAATGGCGTGCTGTATTTCTTATGGGTGCCACAGTCCATTTTATTGGCATCACGATCTACGGTATATTCGCTTCCGGCGAATTACAACCATGGGCAGAACCTACTCAACCTTATGAAACTCCTATGAAGCCTTTAGACCAAGAAACAACTTTTGTAAGTACTTATTATATTATATTCAAAAATAATGAAAGTAGCGAGACTCTAACACGTACTTTTCGGAAAATAACCCTTTAAATCGCGCCACGTAGCTTATTATGTTGTTATTAACTTGCATCGAAACGATACGTCTATAGCCTGCATTTAAGAAAAAAACTTTTATTATAAAGACACTTATTGATCTTTACAATATATTATATTATATTTTGAAATGTACAAATGTTGGTTTTCTTAAAATGATACAGGTAGGTAAAATATTGTTTAACATTTATTTTATTTTAGTCGGAGAAGCCAAATGAGCCTTTAAAGGGCACTGATCCGCCAGCCTACGGAAGTATTGCACCACCTCGTCCCCCACCCGTTCAACAGCATGTTCCGAATAATCCTTTTGTATCTGGGGCTTTGTATCAGGCTGAGCCGATACAGCCTCCTTCCCAGCTTTACGAGGACCTCACCGACGATGGCACTTACTAAGCATCAGGTGTCTTTCTTATATAGCCAGTTTTATAAGTCATAAATATTAAGTACGATATATCAGGCTGCAGTTTCAAAATCGATCAGCCTCAACAGAACTTCACCGGTGACATTTCTTCTTCAAATAATAATATAAAAAAAAAAATTGTTTCAATTACTTATAATTATGTTGTATAAAGTATATAATTGCGTCCTTTATTTAGCAAAAAAATGCTTGTTTTTTCTTTCAATTTGTTTGAGATACCATTTTGATAAATAACTTTAGTTTTATGTGTTTATCATAAATACATTTGCTTATCGGTGAAGTCAGTTATAGTTAGAAAATATATAATTGTTCTTATATTAGCTCGTAACGTCAAATAGCTCTACATACAGCGTATTCCTACTAAATTGTTTACCTAATCGTACAAATTTTATTAACACGTTAGCTATTTACAAAATCGATGGTTTTTATTATGCTTTTTAATTGTTAATATTTTCTCGTTATAGATTTCATTTGCTCCGTTTATTGTACAGATGTATATAAATTACATTGGCATATCAATTACTTAGGTATTGTTTTAATGATTATTTTTCAATGTAATTAATTATCATTGTGTTATAACGTAACCTATTTCTTAACATAATTATAATTAAAAAAGTTATTGTCTAAAATCATATTTCAGTTAGACAAATTTGATACGCTTGTATTATATAAAATGGCTCTAACAACCGTACTCTCATTCTGTCATTAAAACTTGTTACTGTCTCTTGTTGTTGTAAATGTTTATAATACATATATTTAGGATATTATTTAAATAACCTAGAATTGTATTTCAAATTTAAATAAAATTATATGTGTACGATAGGCGTAGGAATTGTTTAAAAATACAAAGGGAAATAGTGTATTCATTTAGATCATTATTAATTTAAGATAAGTATGAATTTTATCTAAATTCGTATAAATATTTTCAAATGACAATATGAAAATAAAAATGTAACCACATACCTTTCATTGAATTCAGGCATTGAATCCTCATAAAAATAAGTGACTTTTAGCAACTTCGGTCGTATGACTTTGAAACATCATATTAATTTGAACGATAACAATATTATACGATATAGAAGAAATAAATAATAGTTGAAAAAACTAAAAAATATGTTTTTGTGAAAAAGTTACTAAAAAGTAATCATATATTTTTAATTTGAATTATAGATAAAGTATAAAAATATGTGGAGCATAGTGTCAAAAGCGCTTGTTAAAAAGGACATCCGGCATTTTTTTACGTTATTATAAATACTTCTAGTTTTAAAATGTTTATTGCTTTTTCAATTTTTTTAAATGGGTTATTTTTTTATTACCTACTAATTGTTTTACTAAAGAAGTACTTCTTGTAGGCGTTTCCAAAGTTATTTCTTGCATTCTTATATAAATATGTTAATCAATCTATAGGTGTTTTATTTATATATTTATGAAATATTCAATAAGTACGCTATTAAATTAACTTTTCCTTTTATTAAATTTTATTAACAATATTCAAGTTAAAAGCAATAAATTAAATATTGCTCTTCGATAATATAATACATTTATATTTCAAATATTTTAGTCTGTGGTTGACAATAAAACAAGACCAATTTTTTTCAAATTTTTATTTACTTGATATATATAAATACAACGAGATTATCAATAGTACTATGTAAAATTTTTAGTAAAAAAACACAACTTCAAATTATTTTAATTATATAAAAACTTATATATGAGTTTATTATATTAAAACAACGAATTAATCAGCTAAAAATAGTTAGCTAGAAAATTGTTTTAATTAAAACATTAATTAAATGTTTTAATTATATCATTTAGAATTTCAAAAAACTGTAAATAATTAGTACATAAGATATAATTTGATCACGATATCCTGTATTATAAGCTTTGCTTGAATTATGAAGTTATTTGGACATAAGTGAGAATTATCATGATTATATTATAGATAGTTTTATTTTTTTATACTGGTTCTAAAGTACGTAATATTATAAATATTACTTTCTGGATTGAAATTCGCAATTTATTTTTCGTTGTATTATCACAGTTAATTCATAATCATTTGTATAATAATAATAAATAATTTCGTTTACATTACTAAAGTCGTTAGATTATTAGATTTAATAATAATGTAATGAGTAAAATGTTATTTTAACGAATCTCTACGCCGTCAATTCTGTGTTGTAAAAATAATTGAATTAAATTTCATAAAGAGACTATTACTTGAATATGTAAGCAATTTCCTATATATCATTGAAAAAAAAAATCATTTGATTAGTTCTCATTTCCATAATAATGTATTTTTAATATTTCTTAGGTTAAAATTTAAGAGCACATTTGCAGTAGGAAGCTATGTTTAATTTAGTACAACGATATCTATACTATTAAACAGAAACTATCAGAGAAACCGTAGTGATTATCCCTAAGGGCTATAAACAGTATTTTGGTTTTTATAATGAATAAATACTATCACAATAGGTTTTTTATAATTTTATATTATTATTTTATGTAGATTTTTTATATATTGTTGTATATGTATATTTTTTAAAGAATAAAATCTACTTTCCAAAAAAGTAACACAAAATGTAAGTAATGATATGGCATAATTCATTTCTTATTGACAATCAAAGCCTATTCTGAAAAAAAAAAAAAAAACACTTTTTTGAAAAAAACTCATCAGCATATTCTTATTTCAAATGGTTATTTTTATTTGGAATCGATAATTTTCACGATGTCCAAAAATAATGGCGGAATAATGGCGATAGTGGTTCTCCAAGCACTTGTTGTATGTGCACAACATTTGTATGTATTTAAAAATATTCTTATAAAGGTATTATTAAAGTTCATAAATAATTTTTAATAAAAAAAAAGTTGCGAAAAAAGTACAAAACAGAAAATAAAAAAAAAATCTACCTATTAATAAGACGTAATATGTGTTAAACACAAAATAATCTAGATTTAAATTTAATAAAAACATTAAGTATATTAATGATTTGAAATTAATTATTTAATGAATGAAAAATTGAAATTGAAATTTATGTCATTTAAAACAAAATACCCGAATTAATTTACGTTGATGCGTACATTTTCAGTTTTCTCGTAAATTATATATATGTAAAAGTAATATAGGTATAGGTAAGACAATAATAACTAGGATTAATACGGGGTGATCCCACTCCACAAGGCTGTGCCGACAATAAAGCTTTTACAAAGCGACAGTAGTGTAGGAATAAGTCTCATACAATAAGTGCAGTATACATTTAATAAAAACTTTTTTCTTTGTTCTTAATATTTCAATCGGCATTCGGGTATCTCCGCAAATTGAATATTTCTTGTACTTACCGATACGTACTAATCGTGGAGGTATTTCGTGGCTTGCCCACGATCATTTTGTACATACATTAATACCTTCTCTCCTTTAGTTTGTACTCTACTGCTAACAGAATAAGAATGGCCACGAGACATTTGTAAACCTAAAGTGAAAACTCGAATCGAAAAAATGACAGTGAAAAAAGATAAAATATAATATCCCAGCTTCACCCTGTATCCCGCACATACCTGCTATGTAGACAGAGGGAGAGAACTTGGGAATTTAGTGTTAAGACACTCCATTCCGTTCCTCACTTTCCGCCGAATTTGAGGTGGTGCGTTGTTACCAGAGTGAAGAAATGAAAATTCTTCGCATGGGGAACGAACCCACAACCTGCTGCTAACAATCACATGCTTGTGCGGCAGCGTCACGACAGTAGCAATATAATATAATACCCGAATTTACCCGAATGCGCTTCAATACAAAATATTAACAATCAATCAAGTTAAAGCCGACAGACAATAAATGACAATAAACATGATGTAGTGTGTAAATACGTAGATTTTATATTAAGACAAAATATAATATTGTATATTTTAAATTGTATTCTAGTCTTTTATAAAATAAAGACTCGACATTTTTTTAATTAAAATTTACAATACTTTTTTATATTTAATTTATGCTTATTTTATTTTGTATGTGGAAATCTAGTTACAATTTTATTATTGGTTATTTTTTATATTTATTAACTTTTTCTATATATATTATTTATTTCCTTTGTAATATTTACATATAATATAACGATATTTATACATTTTTGTAATTTATATGTTAGTACATTAGTAATAACTTTCGTATAAGAATTATAAATAAAGTAAGTATTCTTGCAAGAAAGCACTGACTGGTCAATTATGGATTAGACTCATATATAGGGATTTGGTTTAAAAGTCCTAAACTGCAACGCTGTACATATATTGTTGCCACAATCCGTTTTTTTTTTTCTTTTAAAAGCAAAAAATATTATCATAAGCATCTAGATTCGTCAAATATATAAAGTTAGTCACAATTTTACGATTTTTTTCTTTAAGCCAAGTGGTTTCATCAATGGTTTTTTTTTTCATATATCGAATATATCACAATTAGGACATGTGACCATATAAATTTAGAGCTCTTTATCGTAGGTAGTCTTCATTATTGCTAATTTTACATTTTTCATAATTCCTTATGTTAGTAGGCATCAAGTGCATAGTTCGTTATTAATATTGGTTTTAAGCATTGAAAAATTTCAAGCGAAGCTCAGTTTCAAACAGGCCTATTACAATTTTTATAAGATAAATTACCAATCGGTAATAAAAATTAAGTTAATCATAGTGTTTATTGTATTCTTATATCATAAATTATTGCGTTTTGTTCATTCTGATGTGTTGTTCGTGCATCCTTAAGATATAACGATTTAAAATATTCATAAATAAGTAGATATAAAAGTTTATAGAATATATAAGAGTTTGAACGTAGCGGGATTATAATACAGGAGATAATTTCGGAAAATGCTCATCACACAAAACGGCTTTTGTTATGGAAGCATTTAAATATTTTTTATAGTTTAGCGGGACCTCAATCTCTGTTCTGCATCGGGTGTAAAGAAGCCTTTAAAATCAAATATAGACTTATTTAATAGCTACACAACAAAAAAGTTTCATTCAAATCAGTCCAGTAGTTCACAAGATGTGCGCATGCAAACATATATATAACAATTTTAAAAATCATAGATTTGTATTCTATTAGCTATTTTTAACTCTCCTACATTATCTTTCGTAAATATATTTAATGTATGGAAACTTTTTTCACTGTTTTAATATAATATAGATATTATATATTAGCATTTTGGCATTACGCTGTTCAAAGATAATTGAAAAATTTCAAACAGAATTATCATTTGATAAGAGCTGCTTCTGCTGTTTATCATAAGTTTTTAATATTTTTAAAGTTTATTTTCGAAGTGACTTTTAGAGTAGAAATATACAGTTTTAGAAAAGTTATAATTTTTTGAGTTAGTGGATAGAGCGCTTAGAATATTTCCAGAGGGGAGAATTCCAACCTTTAATTATCATATTAAAAAAAGGTTTTCTTTTCTTAAGTGTTTTACACTAAAAAAATATATACTAAAATTGTAGGTAATTGCTTAATTATAATTAGACTTTAATATAGATTGTTAAATCTAAAAAAATAACTTAATTAAAGCAATTTCTATTGCTTAATAAAAATAAAATTATTTATGATCTCTTCTATACAATAAGAACATAGTACTGAAGAGCTATATAACATAGTTATGAATATGATAATTTTACTACTATATCATTAATTAGTATTCTGACTTTTAATAATATTTTCATATTCAAATATAACAACTACAACTTTGTATAGAGGATTCAATGCCTGTTACAGTCTGCAAAAAATAATTGTGTAAAACAGAGATAGATCTATGATATTACATGTAATATATATTATGTTAGTTAATTTTCTAAAACTTCTTTTAGAATTCATAAAACTTATAAAAGTTACTTCTAACATTTATAAATTTAATGATCATAACATATTTTATGAGTTATTTTTTGTATTTCTTATCATTGCATATTATTATTATTATTGTAGGTATCATTCAAATTACATTTTAATTTTAAGCAGTTGTTACTATAATGTTATAAATATAAATAATAAAACAAATGAACACAATATATTCCCTTACGTATATAAATTGAGAGAACGTAAATTATGTTTATTTAATTGTTGCTGTTGATGTGTGATAGGACTTGATGTATATTTTATAGTACCTACATAAATACCTTTAAATATGTAAAGGGTTCAGGTAATAAGATGAGAGGTTATATTGTTCCCTAATTTTTTAGTTACTTGTAGTAGTTAATTGTATTTCTGAAAAAATATATTATATGTTAAACAATCTCATCTTATTATGGATAATATCTATATTTATTGTTTACTGACCTTTACGTATTTGTGAAATTAATTCAAGAATTAAACTAAAATAAAAATAAATAAAATTGTTTCTTTATTTACTTACAACCCCAACCACGAAACGTATACTATACATAGTCTATCAAATAAAAAATAAATTAAAAGTATTAATGGCAATTCAAGAGTTAAGGTACAGAAAATACAAATTCAAAATATTTTCAGATAATATGGCCTAAGAGCCCATGGAAGTCTGACTTTCAGTATTTTATAAAACCGGAAAGTTTCTCAAAACACAGGTAAGTGCGATAAGGGAATATACATCTTAGATGGTAGTTTGTAGGTACATGTATTAAATAGTAGCTCACTTTCGTTTATATATAAATATATAAGAAAGTTTTCTTTGGAATAATAAAATTATTATAAATTCCATGAGCTCTTTTCTATTACAATAAAGTGAATGTTATCTTAGTTTATTTTTCTTATATTATATCCATAAAATTAATGGCAACCAATATAATAATCATAATTTGGTTTAAATGAAATTTTATTTTATATAATTTTTTCTTCTAAAAAAATATAATACATATAAGTGAAATATATTATACATTTTGCTGCTTAGCTTTCTTTGCACAATCCCAGCTTTTCAAATTTACATAATTTAAAAAATATATTTTCATACCCTTTCCCAGGTAACTTAAAATATGAGGTAGGAACTAAACATTAGGTTTAAAAATAGCACAAAAGTATAAATTTCTCCTTGAAAACCACAACATTTTATCAACTATATGATGTAATAGATCTTAATCTTCGAGATTTTCCCGGAAAGCCTCTTGCATATGGAGGATTCGCATTAGTTGTCACATAGTATACGCCTCGTGCTCTTAAAAGAAAAATATACGGATTTTAATAGAGTCATTGTGGCTAAGTTCGATAATTTCTGACTGTGAAGTTTATAGGTTTTATGCCCTCTAGAAGAAATAATTTTCTTTAGCTTTACTCTGTATTCTACACCAGGATAGGGAGGGGGAACCTAGTATTAAAACATTTCGTTCCCCACTCATTCGTTGAATAGCGGAACTCAACGCCGCACTTTACCTTGTTTGCAGAGCGAGAAATGAAAATATTTTGTTTCTTTCCCCGTGAAGATATTAAACTCAAAACCAACTAAAGCGTTTCCAGTCACACGCTGGTGTTAATGAACCAAGTGTTTAAGATTTTTTTTGTCACTTACAATATATGTATGGTATCTCTTAGTACCTAGTACCCCAATTATTTTTTTTTATATTTATTGGATATATACAAATAAAATGTTATATAAATTCAATAAATGTTATATATACATATATTCAATCAAAAGTTTAAATTGGGATAGGTACCATACTTTTAGAACGATAGATATAAATCATTCTGATTTACCTATATAATTCATTCTTCCTGTCTTACTGTTAACATATATAGCAGTATATGATACATATACTGTATAGTATTTTCTACTTACAATAATCACGTTCATAGTCTGACATAATCCAAGCACATTTGCTTGAGAATGAATATTAATCACTGGTCTAATAATAACTTACTTGTGTGTAACGTGTTCACCCATAAGAACATATTCTGTGTCTTTTGGTTCGCACCAACCGATTAAGTAAGAGAATAAATTTGGACACGGACCAGCCCAGAAACCAACTTTACTATTAATAGACTCTATAAAGTATGGCGTGACTTTCGTATGATCACATGAAAGAGTCTCTGCAATGGAAATATATATTAAAATATATATATACTAAATGGTTTTATATGGAAAGAGGGTACTTTGGAATAAGATTTTCCATTTACATCACATTAAGATAACATCGTTTATCTTCATTGTCTATTCTGTTAGGTCAGTCACTTCGTGCATTGAACGACCTATATTTGAAATATGTATATATATGTATATATATACGAGTATCTGACTGTAAGCGCGAAAGATTGTGTGTTCCACCACTCGACCACCACTCGAGGATATGAAATATTAATACTCTATTTTTTCCTCACTCTGGTAACGAAGCAAACCGCAGCCATTATTTTTTTTTATTATATTTCAAGTGAGTTATTGCAATAATTTGCATGAGGAGTGCGGAATTAGTCATCAATGTCCTCTCAAACAAATTATTTATTTTTCACTGTTCACATTAAAAAATGTTATTTAACGTCAAATATGATATGTAACGTTACTTTTTCTTATTCAGAATATATTTAAATTATAATAAGAAGCTGTGACTAAATGATTTTACACTGAAATTGTTAAAATATTTAATATAAAAACTGGTTATAGGGTACATTAAAGACAGCGCCATCTGTTGGTTACAAAGGACATTGAAATATGAGCGACATCTAGTATATTTAATCTCTATTATTCCGACTAGCCTCATTCGCATAATTAAAGTCTTACAGTCATAGATGTCGCTTATATCAAACTGTAACTAAAACAATTATAAGATTGAAAAACAGTAAAATATATATATACATACGGAAAATAGTGTCATGGGCACATCCAGGCTGGCTTGAACCTCCATTGACATAGAAGTCCGCGTGTCCATTAGGTCCCCATTGTCCAAGTATACCGGCTCCAGTGTGAAAAATATCAACAAAAAGTGCATCAGTATAATCCAAATCGCGAGATCTATTGTTGCCCATATAGAAAAATATTGTTGGATCAAGACCTGAATTAAAAATAAAAATTAGTATTATGTTATTTTATTGTACTTATAAATTGTAGCCAATTTGACTTGTTCAGTCAAGTTCGTGAAGCTTGTAAGTTTGATGAACCAGGTTAAAATAGCTATATTTAAATTCGCAATGCAATACATTGTCGATGTCCACACGGAAATCTTAAAATAGGCTTAGCTTTTACTCTGTTGCTTCTCAAATATTGGAAAAACCTAAGAAAAGAACCTGCCGAAAAGAGCAATTATACATTTTACCATCCAACAAATACCTATAAAAGAAACATATTTGTTGCGCTTATTAGAGCGATAAATATTTATAAGTTTAGTGTAATATACATATATAAATATTAAACTAAACTTATATAATATATACAAGTTCAGTTTAATATTTATTCAAAAATGTGTAATTGTGTACCTAAATAGTTACGAAATAAAATTATTATATTTTACCATTTACCTATTCATAACTGGTTAAGCGGAAGATCAAGATTATTAAGTAAGGTCGATTCATAAAACTTAGGCGAGTACAGATATGTACACATGATTAAATTCTTCCTTGAAGTAAATATCTATGCCATCACTAAACACTTAAATTATAAGACCCACTTAAAAATAAACAAGATTTACGATATTATATCAATATTTTTACTAAATTATTAAGTATTACTAACGTAGTATAGACGACTGTATAAGCGTATTTATTCTAATAAAAAAAGTCAAAATATCGTTTTACTTTTCTAACGTTTGTTTTTACAACACCATTTTAAAAAATAATAGGAACTTAGAAAGTGCAAAAAACCAATATTAGCTGCACAATATTTTGATAAAATTAAAAATTCAATCGAAATTAGAAAAATGTAATATATATATCTGTATTAGCAATTAAAAATAAATATATATATATATATATATATATATATATATATATATATATATATATATATATATATATATATATATATATCTATATATATATATATATATATATATATATATATATATATATATATCTATATATATATATATATATATATATATATATATATATATATATATATATATATATATATATATATATATATATATATATATATATATATATATATATATATATATATATATATATATATATATATATATATATATATATATATATCTTATATCTTACAACCTAAATCATAAAATATAAAATTTTATTACCATCATTATAAATACATATATACTTTCTAACTGTTTAAGAAGGTTATTAAAATAATGTCTGAAATAGTAAAATTTTAATATGCATAATACCTGTTATTCTTCCTAGTTTCCCTTCTGTCAAATGATTAGCCACTAATCCAAGAATGTGAGCGCCGACGCTATATCCAATAGTGTGGATTTTCTCTGGTGGGACTGGTTTTATAGGGTGATACTGAATATATTCCACTAGCTGCGTTATGCACATACTTGCAAAGCGAGGAGCCCATTCTATCTAAAGTAAAATACGGCGAAAGATAATCAATACAAAAAAACCTTTATTCCAAAAATAAAAAAAAAGTGATTAAATAAAATTATTCTTATACGTGAGTATTTGCATTGACGTGATATTGATATATATTTTTTATTCATCGTACATAATTTTGAAATAGTAAAACATATAGTTTGTTAAAGAATATGATTTAATTACAGGTATTTAAAATATTTCATTTCCTCGACTGAGATCGAACCCAGAACCTGTCGGTTACAGTCACACTCTTGTGCCGCTGCGCAACGACAGGTCTCTATATGTATACAAGTTCGGCGTAATTCCATTTTAGCCTTCAAGTATTTCTCTTCTACAAATGTAGTACTTACCGCAAATTTTACCACAAGTACAACCGACTGCCTAATTAATGTCTTAATATATATATTCAATTACCAAAAATATTATCAATAGTGAAAATTTCAATATATGACATAATAATTTCATTCTAACATTTAAAAACATACGATTAGGTAAAGGTTTTCGTTTTTATTGCTTGCCTACTTAATCATACCAAATGATACTAAATTTGATTGAATTTAGTATAATTTGGTATGATTAAATACTATCAACAAATATTCTGATTTAAAACAGAGCACCGTTTTAGTAATAACCTGACTAAGGCAAGGTTCCTTGACGAGTGTTCCATAATCCACGATGATAATATTATAGTTTCCCCTTTTAAAGTAGGCTTCCCTCATGTCAGTACTTGGAGATAGGTTCCTTCCTCCGCCAAATCCATGAACCACTATTTTAGTTGGATGCTTCGGATTGAAACGGGATAATGTAAGCGAGTCATTATCAAGAGTATTTATCAACTCTCCTTTCTCTTGAGTCGATCTGAGGACAAAATGTTGTAATCGACCTTTTATTATTTTTTTATCTGTTTTATGTACGCATTTAATTTTTATAAAGAACGTGTTAAATTAGGTTGATCATCCAGTATGTAAGGACCTACACCTATGAGATAAGAATACGAATTAGTGAAACAATCAATTTAAATATTATATTATCTAAGCGTATAGCTCCATAAGCGTATAGCTTTGCGCTATACGCTTATGGATATGTAGGTTTCAAAGAACAAATGTGAACATGACTGTAATACTGATAACAATTAATTCGTATGCTCATTACTAAACTGTAGAGTCATTTAACAAGAGAAACCAAACAATTAATATAGCACATTATATTATTATATCAAATAAACAAACCTCGTATACAAATAGTATTGCATTTTCGGGTGAGGACATCGAAACGGTGGTGGAATACATGATCCCGTTTTAAAAAGATCTCTTACAGATTGAGGTTTTTTTTCGCGTTCATCCTTCACCGAATTTTGTTCTTGAGATTGAAGCACTGGAAAAAATGTATATGTTAAAAGATAACAAATAAAAAGATTCCAATTATATTATTGTCATATACCTATGTATATAAGATTACGCAAAGTACGTAAGAATGTGTGATTACAAAAATATTAGCACACGTTCTACGGTTGACGGAAAAGTGAGCAAGTGGGTAGCTATTTTGGTAAACGTGTTTCTTTGTTGTAAATCTAGAGCATTTACTTTAAATACCTGCATAATAAAAGTGTGAAATGTATACACGGATTCAGCCTTGGATGGACTTCAGCCCAGTGTATTTTATAATTCTTTGAGTCTTAAATAGCAAGAAATTTTATTATTTTCAAATTATTTTATAATTATTACTTATACGTTTTAAAATATACATTGTATTCCGCACATAGCTCTCTGCCCGCTACGTGACCTCGAAACATTACATTTGCGCAACTCAACGCTGCGTGTTGACTTGCAGTAGAAGAGATGTAAAAAGTAACGAATTTACCTGACTGGATGTCAACCCCAGAACCAACATTCTGACGCTATACCATTGCTCTATGCGTATCTATCGAGTATCAATTTTAATTCAAAAATTATTCATGTATCAACCTTCGCAATAAAAATATCTTTACTACAACGAAGGTCACTTTATTCTTATAGTTTCAAGCATGCAAACTTATTAAATACGATTATGCAAAGCAACATTTTATAATAAAAGTAATTATATATTGAAAACTATTATAACACACTTTTGCACAAAATGAGACATGTTTTACCATATATAAAGTGTAACTTGTTGTGGAAGTAACAAGTTATAAAACCTTCGTATTTCTTAACATTGATTAAGAAGGCCTTTAGATCAACATGAACTATACAAAATTGTACTAAACGTTTCCTCACATTAAAAATGTTACATAGATGAACATACGAGTATTTAACATGTAGTAAATTAAAAAAAAAAATAGTAAAAAATGTGCATACTTATATAAATTTTTAAAGGAAATCTTGTATCTATTAGAATAAAATATTCTTAAGGTATCTATAGTTTTCAAATTGTATGTTTATTTAGGTTATGTTTATTTATTTATTTACTTTACTTTATATAAGAGTTCATATATTCAGAGGGTTCTATATATTTAACTTAATATCTTTTAACTTTATACGTTAATACTTATTACAATTTTATTCTACACCACAATTTTATTTATTTTAATGGGATTTTCGGTCTTTCAGGGTCGGTCATAGGATATAATACTTTTGAACCTGTGTTCGCCCCGTCACTAGTCCATCATGGTAACTTTTATTTCTTTTATAGAAATATATAATGTTGTAGGTAGAGGGCGTCTTTAGATTCTTCAGTACCGGTCTCGCCGTCATATTCAGAAGCCTTGTGCATAAGGCAGGCGGCAAAAGAAATAAAAATATTTGATATTTTTATTTCTTTGCTTTGGTAATAGCCGAACTAAAGAAATAAAATAATCAAATATTTCAAATTCCGAAGCGGTAATCGAATCCACAAACATCGCATATTCCTATATGCGACAATTCACTATAGTAGTAGTTGTTAGGTACCATATGAGTATTTAAACAACCTATTATTTAATATCAAACCAATAAAAGATCGAACGTCATATTTTAAATAAAATATAAATTGAGTATTGAAAATTATGAATCTCGTTAAGCCACAATTGCATAATGCAATGATAATTAAAAAATAATATTGTAGGTAGTTATCGTTTGTTACTACGCAGTATCAGCAGTTAGCAGTTCTAAGTTCTAAAAGTGAACAAACTGTATAAGTACTGGTAAGTGTTAATAAAAACAAAAAATGTTTACATATAAAAAATGTTACAATGAAGAGAACTGTGATATGAGAAGTTTATGCAATCGGATTTCCCACAAGTGTCCAACATACTGTGATCTTTCTGGAAACCTATTATGAACCGCATAAGGAGTCAACTTTTATTGGATAGCTCAATGATTATAATTCCAAGTGAGACAGGTAACGATACTTTCACTTTTAAACTTATTTGCTTTTTAAATAATCGAATATAAATAAGCTTCACACTGTATCCTGCGTCCAACAGGATGGGCAGAGGAGGCTTGGAAACCTGATGTTAAGATTTCACTCCGTTCCCCACTATCAGCCGTATCGTTGAGGTAATGTGTGTTAAGTGGCTGAAATTAACGCCGCCTTTTGCCTTGCTACAAACGGGAGTAAATTAATAAATAAATACTTTATTTTGCTGGGAATGTCGTGATTTTTTTTGTAGGAATCGAATTCACATACAGTAAATATTTCATTTCCTCGACTGGGGATCGAACCTAGGACCTGTCGGTTACAGTCACACGCTTGTGCCGCTGCGCCACGAGATGCCTCAAAAGGTTGCTCCATTTGATCAATTGCAAATTGAAAAACATTTAATGTTAATTATTTTATAATTTATTTATTTTATTGTTGATTTCTTATAAATGCACTTAATACCTTTTGCCTTTTTAGGCATACCTGAACAAAAGACATCAACGAACATCATAAAGAAATATGTTATATTTTTGTCATAGACTGGTTATAAATTTAAAATCAAATAAATAAAAAAGAATGAGTTATATATAGCGTTATCAGTGGAACAATTGAAGTGAGAAAGACTCCCAAGTAACTGATTTTGTTATGATTAAATATATAGGACGAAGGTTCTTATTTAAGTACTTCGTCTGCATCGTCTGAAACCACTAGGAACGTATGAATGACCTACGAATGTCCATACTTACATTTTGGAGAGACTCGTCATTATATAGAGGAATAAAATTAGATAATAATCCACTTAATTATAGTATATTGTTACGTTTTATTTATTTCGCTAGATCATAAATTATGTACTTTACCAAGGACTAAAAATTATTCCAATATAAGAATAAAATCATTAGGAACAGACTCAATTTGACTATTTGATTTTTTATTTATAAAAAGTAAAAAAAGAACCACATTATGTCTGTGGTCCGGACAAAATCTAATTTAGATTTATTTAAATAAGGTTTTTTAACACATCGTTTGACATTTGATAGATTGCTTAACATGTTGGTAATACATATCTCAAGATCAACTTGTTGCTTAATATTTTTCAAAATAATAATTTTGTAAATACATAATTATGTACCTATCTATATCAATAGTTTAAACTGTGTCAAAAATAAACATAGTTATGTATTTTAGTGAAGCAATAGATACATAAATACATTTATTTTTGAATTAGAAGGTCTTATTCTATAAAACTTATGATTATCAAACATAAATCATTTTTGATAATCTTTTTTTGTTCAATTTTAAACTATGTTCCTTCATTACTCCATCCGTTGACCTCCAGGACTAGTATGTAGAGGTTACGCGTCCTTACTCTTAACTACTGTATTGCCAACAATACGTAAGACTTGGTTGAAAAAATATTGAATTAAATCAGATAACACATAAATTGATATTATTTATATTTATTAAAAAGAAACAATTTCCATTTTAACTTTGGACAACATAAATATATTTTGTTTTTTATATTGTGTAAATACCTATATATTTTTGATTTTTCAAATACGTATAAATATTTTTATATTGTGTAAATCGCTATATGTGCTTGAGGCCTGTCGTGGCGCAGCGGCACAAGCGTGTGACTGTAACCGAAAGGTTCTGGGTTCGATCCCCAGTCGAGGAAATGAAATATTTAATATTTTCAATTTTTAATATTTAATGTTTCATTTCTTCGCTCTGGTAACAAGGCAAAGCGCGACGTTGATTTACGTCACTCAACACGCAATGCCTCAATTTCGGCGGAAAGTGGGGAACGGAATTGGAACGGAGTGTCTTAATACTAGGTTCCCAGATTCCCTCTGCCTACCCTGCCTCGTGCGGGATACAGCGTGAATATATAAAATTTTAAATTCATAAAATATTTAAATATATAGTCTATATATTTAAATATTTTATGAATTTAAAATCCTTTAAAATACTCAACAATGTGAAAATAAAAAATAATATTCTGCTTGTATGTGAGAGCAAAGATTATGCAACGAATGTTGGCCGACTCACTTTTGTAACGTAACCCACTCGGAAGTAGGCGCATTGTGTGCAATGCGTCTACGCTCTATAATACGCTTCATTTAATTTTAAATATCACTCAATTAATAAAGTAAAAAAAATCACATAACTTTGTATATATTTTTTAAATAACAGCTATAATATACAATAATTTTCTATTTTATCCTTTCATATTTGTTTACCAAAAAGTGACTAAATTTAATTTGAAATCTAACGAAATTATATTTTTCAAGCAATACTTACGATGCATGATTTACACGCATTCTAGTCTCAGTGTTTATTTTAAAACATATTATTTATATCATGAAACGTATACCTAAATATAAAAAAATGTTGTTTTTTTATATATATTTGTGTATTTTATATAAAATATTTGAATTATATACATATATAACTAAGTTGTGAATATTTAATAGTATAATTTGAAAACATTATTTCATAAATAGTCAGGTGCTTACCAGCCACTTGCAATGCAGAAATTCCAATAATTAACAACCACTGTGTATGTGTCACCATTATTAAAATATTATAGAAATAATTTAAAATCAATTATCACAAACAAAATCACGAGAGTAACACAGTAAGTTAAAAATATTATTTTACTTTAAAAAAATAATTAAATGGGCACGTGTGGTTTATGTTTCAAGGAACCCTAATACGTCTGACACGTACGTTCTTAGTTTCGTTACTGACAGCGAAAGTGAGTGTACAAACCTTGCTGTTTGGTTCCTCTTGCGAAAACAAAAACATAAACTTGCTTTTAAATTGCCAAAACTTTATTATAACCATAATTTATTATCATAATTTTAATTTATAGAGAATAATAAATGTTGTATTATTATTTAATAAGTATTCGAGTTATTTCGACTCAGTATAATGGCGTCCGAAAACACAATTAGGATACTTTTATATTCAACATGTAATGTCTCACAATTTTAAGGAAGGTATCTAATGAGAAACTGTATTGACATCTACTTTTTAACGCCTATGCTGCCTGGCTGTGTGTCTGTCCGTGTGCCGTTGTTCATCGCGGGGATCTTACTTCTTAACTATATTTTATAACTGTCGGGTTAGCAGTTTAAGGGGTACAATTCCGATCGCTGAACCGCACGGACGTCTCGATGTCCGCTCGGCCAAGCCATTATATCGTTCATAAAATTATTTATAAAGAATCCGTTAACGCACACGCACGCACACGCACTTCAAGCAAGAAGAAAGAAGACCAGGACGCCAACTAGAAGAGGACCGGACCCCAAGTCCGCAACGGGTCGCCGCGACGTCGTTTCGTGAGCGGCCGTCGTCGCTAGTTAGTGTTGTTAGTGTAGTGTTGTGTTAGTGTCCGTAGGAGCCTCCAGGGATCGCACCCGAGTGAGTAATACACAGTTATTAGCCTAGGTCAGGTACACACCCCGGCCCCACAAGGCCGAGACATTAGGTCATAATTAGGCACACACCCCTCGCCATGGCGGGGGGTCAATCAATAGAAAAGGTTCGCCTTAACGCCAAGGATTTGCTGGCTTACGTCGCCGAGCATTTCCCCGTCGCACTTGAAGGACTCACGGAATACGTAGAGTGTGAGGAAATCGCGCAGTCCCCAGAGGTCGTTGACCAAAGTGCGGCAGAGGATGGCGAGGAGGTCGAGGACGGCTCGGACGGGGAAATGGCCGGTGAGGACGGCTCATCCGAATCCGGGAAGTCGACGAGCTCCTCGGCAGATGAGGATTCGGTCTCCGACACCGAAAGCTCCAGCGGGGAGTCAAAATCCGCCGACGAAAACGACGGTTTCGAGACCGTCAAAACAAAAGCAGCTAAACGGAAAGCTAAAAAGGCGCTTAAGACGCCAGCAAAACGTGCCACAAGCACTAAAAAGACCCCCTCCCCGAAACCCGCGTCCCCGCGTACGGAAAAACCCGCCGCGCAGGTAGACAAAAAGGCCGCGCAGGTGGCTAACAACAAAACCGGTTCCGAAACCGGACGACCGACCGACAAGACTTACAATGCGGTGAATTCCGCGAACAACTCCGCCCCCGGCTCGGGACCGCTACCGGCCGGAGTACGCAAAGACCGCCTTCCGCCTCCGATCGTCATACAGGAGAAAAAGGCGTGGAACGACGTTTCAAAATGGATGTTGGACAACAAAGTGCAGTTCGAATCTGCAAGGTCAACATCACAAGGCATACGGGTGCAGGTTATCACACCCAAAGATCATAGGGCCCTTACGGCACATCTAAGAAGCAAAACCGTAGGCTTCCATTCCTTCGCCCTCGAGGACGAACGCCAACTACGCGTAGTCCTAAAGGGAGTCCCGAAGGAAATCGAAACGGAGACCATTTATCGGGATCTTCAATCCCAAAACCTCCCCATAATTGCGGTACACCGCATGTTTAATAATTTCACAAAAAAGAGCTACGACATGGTCTTGGCCGTCCTCGAACGTACACCAGAGGGGAAAAAAATATTTAATATCCGCTCGGTATGCCAGCTAACAGGCATTAAAATAGACAAGCCATGGTCTCGTGGCATTCCAGGGCAGTGTCATCGCTGCCAACTCTACGGGCACTCGGCCAAAAATTGCCATGCCAAACCACGGTGCGTGAAGTGTCTAGACGACCACGCAACCATAGATTGCTCGCGCAAGGTCCCGGACCCTGCCGTACCTCCCAGCTGCGTCTTGTGTGAGACCCAGGGGCACCCCGCAAATTACCGCGGATGCTCCAGGGCCCCACGCAAGACCGGCGGAAAGGGCGGCTTGACGCATAAGGCTTCGATGCCTTCCCGTCAAGCGCAAAACCCGACAGCCAGGCCTTCAGCCACTCCTCAAGCAGCGTACGTACCGGCCCCACTGCCTTCCGCAAACGCGTGGAAAAAGCCTCTCCCTGAGACGCAAGCAGCTGCCATCGCAAACGCAGCCACGGCTCAACCGAGAACACCTCATCCACAAGCGCCTCGGACCGCGCCTAGGCAACCGATGCCGAAAGCGACTCCCCAGGGGACGGACCCCTTGGAAGACGACATAGCGCTCGTGTTAGGATTCGTAAACACTTTAGATGCGAACGAAATCGCAGCCCTCGCGGGAGGGCTTAGGAACACGGACGGAGCTCCTCAAGCCCGTATTCAAATGGTTAGCCGACACACGAGGCTAATCGCCAAAATCATGCGTTTCAATACGCAAAATTATTAAACTCAAATGGCGGTCAGCAATAGTAACTTAATTAACGCGCCCGATTTAAGACTCGCGCGAGTCAAGCCGCGCTCTCTCATTATAGGTTATTTTAACGCTAACGGCCTTAACACGCAAATGGGGCTAGTCCGCGATTTCGTTAAAAACAAAGACTTAGATTTATTCTTAGTACAGGAAACGTTTCTGAGAAATTGTAACAGAGATCCCAAGATAGCAAATTACCGCACGATTAGAAACGACAGAGACGGCGCCCTCGGTGGCACCGTCATCTTTTACAAAAAGACGCTTCACGTCGTCCCGCTCGTTCCGCCGCCGACGCTAACTAACATCGAAGTATCGGTATGTCAGGTTCACATGACTGGACACCCTCCAATAATTATTGCATCCACCTACCTCTCTCCTACAAAGGACTTACTCGAAGAGGACCTTAAATTATTATTTAGCATGGGGGACTCGGTTATTATAGCCGGGGACCTCAATAGTAAAAACACCAGATGGAATTGCAATAGAACGAACAGATCAGGAGCTACGCTCGCAAACATAGCAGACTTAACATCGTCTCAATTCGAGCTCCTCATCCCCCACACACCAACTAGATTCGGGCTAATAGGCCGCCCAGAAATTCTCGATATAGCCATCCTGCAGCGTATCGCTCTCAGGGTGCGCTCTATCGAAGTTATTCCAGAGTTAGACTCAGACCACAGACCCGTTATTGTTAAATTAGGACCTGAGAGTCCCTCATCTTTGTCTAAAATTAAAATTACCGACTGGTCTAAGTTCGCGGAACGCCTAGGCAATCCCGACGAAGACACTACCGACATTGACTCACCTGACAGACTCGACTCCGTGGAAGTAGCCGAGGCGGCAATCGTAGATTTAACGAACCGGTTAGGGAACACTCTCGACGAGTGTTCTAGGGAAATCACGGCGAATCCCGATGGATTCTTCAAGATCCCGCGCGATCTTCGCAAACTTATAAGGAAAAAGAACATCGCCACGAGGGCGCACGATTCTTTTCCTTCGCCCGATAACCGTAGGGAACTCTGGAGGCTCCAAAGACTGGTTCGAGCCCGGTTCGCGGACCTCAGAGAAGAACACTGGGATCACAAACTGTCCACAATTTCACCGTCGCACACAGCGTTCTGGCAACTAGCCAAATCCTTTAAAAACGATAACGTAGTAGAAATACCGCCATTAATCCGTCCGGACGGAACGACAGCCTCAGACGATCTAGAAAAGGCCGAATGCCTAGCGGATAACCTAGAGAGCCAATGCTCTCCCTCGGTACAACCGTGTGATCCAGATCACGTCGCCGCGGTGGACACACAAGTTGAAACATGGGCACCGTTACCACCAGTAGGCGATTACATCCGACCCACTTCCATTGACGAAGTCCAAGACATAATCAAGGGCCTTAAACCTAGAAAAGCCCCAGGATCCGATCGCATCACGAACAAGATCCTGAAAATCCTACCGATCCATTTACTTTCGCTACTTGTAGCAATTTTCAATACACTCCTCAGAGAGTGCTCATTCCCCGATCAATGGAAGGAAGCCATAGTCATAGGCATTCACAAGCCACGTAAACCACGTACGTCTCCGTCAAGTTACCGCCCCATTAGCCTTCTCAGCTCAATGGGCAAAATTTACGAGCGTATTATTCTCGTGCGACTTCAGGCTGTTACAACAGCTAAAAATCTCATCCCGACCGAACAATTCGGCTTTCGAGCCCAACATTCCAGCGTCCACCAGGTCCACCGCCTCACGGAATACCTGTTGATCCGATCCAGAAGGCTGACCTCGGCGGCGGTCTTCTTAGATATAGCCAAGGCGTTCGATAAAGTCTGGCAATACCGGTTAATTTTCAAGCTCCTACAAGCTAACATACCAGATAGGCTCGTGCACATCTTACGAAACTATTTATCGAACCGCTCCTTTCGCTACAGGGTCGAAGGTACCCTTTCCTCGAGTAGGCAGATTAGGGCCGGAGTTCCGCAAGGATCAATCCTATCCCCGCTTCTGTACAACCTGTACACCCACGATATCCCTAGGCAGAGTGGCACAAACCTCGCCCTTTTCGCGGACGATACCGCAATTTTCACTTCCGGCCGCATCCCAGGCTACATAGCCGACCGCTTACAAGCGGCCATGGACCGATTAGGCGACTGGCTCACCAAATGGCGCATCGAGGTCAACCCCGATAAAAGTTCGTGTGTTCATTTCTCCGCTCGCCGTAATGACGACGCGCGTCGTGTCTGTTTGTTCGGCAAAACAATTCCGGCGGCCCTTCAGGCCAAATTCCTAGGAGTCATTCGCGACAGTAAACTGTCATTTAAAGATCATATCTCCTACGTTCGCAACAAAGCAGCTTTCGTAGTCAGTCGCCTTTATCCGCTCATCTGCTCTAAAAGCAAACTTTCGTTACGGAATAAGATCCGTATTTACAAGACTTGCGTTAGACCCATTTTCTCCTACGCCAGTGTAGTGTTCGCACAAACTGACCTAAGGAAACTCCAAATAATACAAAACCGTTTCTTACGCATAGCCACCGGTGCGCCGTGGTACATGCGTAACGTCGATCTGCACAGAGACATTAAAATAGACTCCGTCAAAGAGCACTGTCGAAAGCTGTCGAGCAGTTACTTCGACAGTGCCGCGACACATCCGAACCCGCTGGTAGTAAACGCGTGCTCATACGTCAAACGTCCGGGCTTGGGGCCGACCCGAAGACCCAGGGATATTCTAACCGATGATGCTGACCCCATCACAAAAGCGAACGACGCTAGATATGTAGGTAGGACTACACACCGACGCACACACACACGCTACATACACCGTCCCCGCCGGTGGAGACGAGGT
Source organism: Eueides isabella (assembly GCA_019049475.1). Taxonomy (NCBI): domain Eukaryota; kingdom Metazoa; phylum Arthropoda; class Insecta; order Lepidoptera; family Nymphalidae; genus Eueides; species Eueides isabella. Next base: position 9,489,758 of record CM032386.1, on the reverse strand, counting down.
CCCAGTTTTTCTGTGGCCCAATCGCGCCTAGGCGCGAGAGGAGCCCGCAATTAAAATTCCAATAGGGCATCAAGAGCCCTACCCAGTAGGCCTAGCTCGGACTGAGCGAAGCAAAGTCCCCCACTACAAACGGTGTACGCAAGTCGGGGTCCGAGTCTCACAGGAGACGCCCTTGCGACACCGTGATCTCATTTGTTGGCGCCTTCGATGGCGCCATAGCTAAGGTCAGAGCTCTTTAAGCTCGGCCTCCCAAAGCCCGGTGACGCTGTAGAGGCCAATAGGGCCAACAGCATACTACACATTCGAAAATGGAAATGGAAATGGATGGTTTTTTAAGAGGTACAATTAGTAAGCCAAGATGGGATTGATGAAATATTTTTTGAAACCAGAAAAGTTTTTTTTATTTTGTTTGCTTGTGTTGTCACTGTTATATCCTTATGCGTTTTCAGTTCTATCCACTATACTTTGTCTCTTATTTGATTAAACATGTTGTGTATAAGTGTATAAAACAGTTTACAAAACTACAGTTAAAATATAATAAAAAAATGGAATATATATAGAATATTTGACGTTTAAAGAGATTTAACAATGTTAATATACTAAAATGACATATGTTATTTTTTTAATTAATTATTTCAAAATATATTGTATAATACCTTTCCTTCATAAATTTAAATATATTATCATAGCATTTAAAGTAAGAGGTGGCAAATTGTATGTGTTTTAATAGTTACTACCCAAATATATTCCTATTTACTCAATAAATTGTCTCTAACATTGTATATTAGGAAAGCTAATGCACAATATATGTCAAGAAATTGATACTGAAAGTACAATTTGTAAACGGTTTTTTCCTGCTTACTCTACTTTTTGGAACATATAATATGTTATAAACAATCACAAAATGTGATATTGATTGACTGATGTCCAATATTCTTTTTCATGATCTTTTTATCTTATTCAAAGTAAAAAAACGACGTTGAGTTTTGCCACTCAATACGTAGTGACTCAAATTCGGGGAAACGTGGGAAACGGAACGAAGTGTCTTAACACTAGGTTTTCAAGTTCCCTCTGCCTACTCTGGCATGCGCAGGATAACGCGTAAAGCAGAAAACAGAAAAAAATCTTTTGTGTAATAGAAAATGCAAAGAAATTTATTTCCCTAGTAATAATTGAACCGCAGTCACCGCGCCTTGTCTCGCGATCGCTCAGAAGATTTCCTACTTGGCTACGATGGCCTAAAAAATATTAGGTTTGATAACGACTAATTTGTAAATACCTAAGTCCTAAATGTTTAGTAAATTTATACGGTAGCCATGATTTTTGATTTATACTATACATAAACATGTTATGTTTATGTATAGTATAAATCAAAAATCACCAGATCGTTGTAATACTTGCGACACAGCATAAACATAGGTAATTAATAAATATGTCAAAGTTATTTCGCAATTCAGAACAAGGATGGCTTTAAGGATATTGGCAAAGCTGTAGAGCGCAAACGACTGTCCATCGTGTGTATCCGCAATGAAATGTGATGCCGGCTGCTTACCTAATAATGGAGCCTTGTTCCTCAACTTGCTTAACGTAAAAACCAGCTAACAATTTTTAATGAAACTTAATGTCGTAATGCCTGTTTTGTAATATAACATTTTTGTGCATTAAAACATTTTCATTTTATTTTCTTATTTTAACGCTGAATTCCCTCGATTGCAACCGTTGAGTCTATAAATAAACAGAAGTTGTTTCACTGCGCCACCATTTTTTTATATAATACGTAAAAAGTAAGTATATACTTAAATGAGTTACGGTAAATTTAAATTTATATTAAATGTCAATAATAATTGAATATCCTCAATAAATCAACATCAACATCGTGTCTTTTTATTTATTTTAGCGCTATAAATTATAATATATATATATATATATATATATATATATATATATATATATATATATATATATATATATATATATATATATATATATATATATATATATATATATATATATATATATATATATATATATATATATATATATATATATATATATATATATATATATAATAGTATTTATATAAAAAGTGTTGTCACTTGTATGTAAGTATTATGCTTATAGAAACTTTGAATTTTTCTTGCAACAACATATGTAAGTATTGAAGGTTAACGTGTTCTATATGAACGCGGAAAAGAACTGATTATGTTGTATGTCTATAATATTTTATCATTCAATTTTAAGTATCTATTATAAGTTTATGACATTCATAGAAGCAAAATTTTATAAGATAATAACACCAGTAATTGGCATCTGAAGGAAGTGACGTGCTTATATTACAGATATAAATTATATATATAGATAGCCTTATGGCTTAAAGCTATAAGAATAATTTAACAAATTTTGTAAATAATAGAAATATTTTTTGTAAAATATAACAATGAAAACATTTTCAAATTGTATTAAAATTGTATTATCCTAAAACAGAGAACATGTAATGGATTGGACAAAGTCGATAACTGATTGCTATTTTTAACACGCTTTTATTAGCTTGAGTTGTATGTATATATATATGTAAGCTTTGAGCATGATTTTCAGCAATTTCGAGAAGTCGAATTAATTTGAAACGTTGCACACCTATCAAGGATCGTTGCCAATGAAATAATGTGAAAATAGTTTGCCATTATCATTATGCGAACCGTCAGGTTTAATAAATTCTGTTACGGATCCTTCTATCTCTCTTACTCCTCGAAAGAGTGATAGAGCTAGCGCATCTGCGCATGCTAAAAAACACGTAAACAAAGTAAAAACGGTGAAAATAAATAATAGTTTAAAAAACTAAGCGTGTTTTTTTTAGTTTTTGAACTATTTTATACTTATTTTAAACTATTCAATTCAATTCAATCATCGATACCTAATATAAACATTTAATTATCGATTAAAACAGAATAAGTGGTGTTGGAAACATTTTTTTTTATGGAAAAGACTTTAAAGTTCCTTTAAAGTGGATGGGCACCGGGGCCCGGCATTACCTAATGCGCAACGCAGTAGCCAAAACCACTACTTAACGTCGGTCTTAAATGCCGGGGGTGGTAATAAGCCGGTCGCGTCTGCCCATGCGTGCTGTCATTACTAGCAACGTGACTCTACCACACGCACTTTAGTCACCTCTTACTACACCATCAGTACCAGGGTGATCCTATTCTAAGCCGGAATCACACGGCAAACAATAACAATATTATTTTATTACTCAGTTTCACGCTGTATCACGCACAGGGCAGGGTAGGCAGAGGGAACTTGGGAATCTAGTGTTAAGACACTCCGTTCCACTTCCGTTCCCCACTTTTCACCGTTTTGAGACATTGCGTGTTGAGTGGCGGATCACAACGCCGCGTCTTGCCTATTTACCAGATATTATATTATATTTAAATACAAATTATATTTAAAAACAAAGCAATAAAAAGTAAAAAAATGGAGGAAAAAGAAAAAAAAGAAGAAAACATAGTCGGATTGCAAACATCTGAATTTATACCAATATCTTTAGAGTCTGAAACCTACTAATTTCTCTCTGGACCTATTAATATTTTTTATTTTGCTGTCGTAAATTGTATCCATGAGTAAATCTTTAAATATAATGCACACACACTTCCCACAACCTTGTGCTTATGCGCTACGCCAAGACTCCATAAAAGAACATAAAATTTAAAATATAACGCATCATCACATAATATTAATTTAATAAATAAAAAGAAAAAAAATGCCACAAATGCAAACTTTAAATGTATTATATCTATCTTCACAAAATTAACTATATAAATAGCTTCCAAATTATATGGACACTTATGTACATATACATATATCAATATTAAACAAAAAAAAAAGAAAATATAGTAAGATTCTTAAATTTAAATGCTCATACTGTAATCACCAGACCAGTTCAATTTACTTGTCCTGAGCATCTTTAGATTCTGCTTGTCTTGATCCACGAGCATAAGGTGATTTAGAGTTTGTATTAAAGAAATAAATACCTGATGCACTGAAAACGAAATTCATATTAGAAATAATATTTAAAAGATTCTTTTCCTTACAAAAAAGAAAATTATATGGAATTAAAATATATGTTAGTTTAGTACCTAAATAATAATTAACCAATTGAAAATCGAATAAATATGATACAACTACTATATGTTCATTTCAACAAATGCAATGCGAATAATTTCAAAACATTGCGTTTATTTAAAGTTTTTATATAGAAATCATTTTCTAAATGTTTTTGACGTTCTAAATTCTAACTGTAGTATTCCTTATCACATTAAAATAACGTAACACCTTTTGTTTTAAAAGAGCAAAAATTCTTTAAGAAAAAGTGTACATACATATGAGCTACAATTTATAATTCATTTTTTACCTCCTTGATACATGTTCGCCAAATAAAACCTCTTCACTAGAATGAAAGAAATCACACAAGCCTATCATGTTCGTGAACCAAGAGTAACATTTTTTCGCATAGAAGCCTTTACTAGTAATAATTGATTCGGCGAAATATAATGGAGCCCGAGCATGGTTACATCCAGATGTTGCTGTAAAATTAATTAGATTCTTTAGAATTATGGTGTTCTATGACTGTAACTGACTAGAAATGCTGTGGTAGTCCATTGTCCTCCTTCTCTATAGAAAAAATATTATTTTAATAAAGTAATACAAAGAAAATAATGATGCTATATTTAATTAAAGGTTCAAAATAACAAAGGGCATCATTAATTTTTCAATTTTCTTTACATCAATATATTTTACTACTTTTTGTATTAGCGTAAGCTATTAACGTAACCTTTGAAGTCTGTTATTCTTTTCAATATCTAGATTTTGCATTTTAGTTTCAGTTTAAAATTATAGTAAACTGTTATTAGACAGACTAAGAATAGGTACCTATTAAAATTATCGACCGGTTCTGGTCCACTGCTATTTGCTAACATATTTACAAAGGCATTTCTTTTAAAGGTGTCAGGCGGTATAAGTCTATAATTGCATTTTTAAAAGACATTTCGGTATGAAATCTATATTAGGTACAAGTTTATTTTAATACGTATGTTTATTTTGAAAAATTGTTTTATTATATTATATTGTGATTTTTGGGCTTGAGATTTTTTGTTAAAAAAATCTCAAGCCCAAAAATCACAATATGCTGACATACTGGTCCCTAATAACATCATCAGAACTTGTAACAGGATATATCCTATGTTTACTAAATACTTGTACAAGTGCCGAAATATCAGCTGCTCATAAATATTAAAAGCCTGGTAATATATTAATAATATAATATTTTGTTCAAATGCTTATGATAACACTAATGTTACTTCAAAGGTGATACTTATAATATGTGACTAGTAAAACAACAAGGTAAATAATATTTTAGCATTTTCATATTTTGTTTCACTGATTTCATCATTTGTGATCGCTTTAGCAACAATTATGGCTGTGGTTAAAAATAAAAAAAGTACTCTATTTGAACATTACTCTTTTAAATGAGATGCATATTTTTAAATACAATATCCGATAAATAACCTAGCGATAACAAAAATATGCCCGTTTAGAGATTGACCCAGCTCTCAATATAGCTGACGATAGCTTTTATAACAAGTACCAATTATAAAAAAAAGAAATAAAATTTAATAACTTGATATTTGTTTTAAAATTCCATCAGTGTAGCAATCTGTTAATAGCGTCATTAATTATATAGTTTTTTTTAGAAACACCTCCTGTTTAAAAAAATATCGGTTAAAATATAGTGTTGTCTCACGTTAATAAATTAATTTGTTATATACTTTGATTGTGAGATGGCCTACATCCAGGCTGAAACATTCCTCCATTAGCAAAAAAGTCGACATGACCGGATGTTTCTAGTTTTCCTTTTTCTAAAACATTAGTATGTAAAACATCCACAAAATTTGCATCATCCGGATTCACTTTATTCTTTTTATCCTTTGTAGCAAACAGTGGTAAAGCGGGGTCTAAAGCTAAAATATTTTAAAATGAATTTAAAACTGCACTTCGTTTTATTGAGTAATTTGGAAAATTATTATGATAATTTACTTAAATAAGTTTTATTAAATCGTATACGCTATAAACAGAAATACAAATAGACACATCTTTTACCTGTAATTCTTTCGAGTTTCCCTGTTTTTAAATAGTTTTGAATGTAACCAGATGCGTGTGCACCAAGACTAAACCCAATAACATGAAAATTTGACAGCTCCCAGCCATGCTTCTGTACTAGCTGGTCTATTAATTGAGCAGTGCACATGCCGACAAGTTCAATATTACGAGCTGCTTGAACGTAGCATGGTTCTAATGCAACTTTATTGTAGTCTACACTTATGATGTTATAGTTACAACATTCTAAATACGCTAAAATGAAATATAATGCCAATGTTAATAAAGATGTAAAAGAGCCCAAGTGAAAAACAAAACAGTCTCCATCTCTTCCTTGCTGTGTTCCGTTAAAAGCAAATAAAAAAAGCTAAAATGAAAGCCAAAATTTTAAACAATAATATCAAGTAACGTAGTGGTTCTTAAAATAATGCTAAAGTAGTAACTGAAAAAGAGGTCATTGATTTATGAAATACCTGGTCTTATTTCAACATTAGGAGAAAAGTCTCTATGGCCTGTGTATCCATGAAGTAATATTTTAACAGGAGCATTTTTAACCCAAGGCGCTGAGGTAATGCTATTGCTTTCTGATGTTTTTAACTCGTGTGGGTCATTTGAATTGTCTCTAACATGACAACATATAATTTGTAGTAAAATACATTCATATTAAATATTTGATACAATAATTACTTAAATATTTTCTTACTTAAATATTTTCTTGAGGCCTGTCGTGGCGCAGCGGCACAAGAGTGTGACTGTAACCGACAGGTTCTGGGTTCGATCCCCAGTCGAGGAAATGAAATATTTAATATTTTCAATTTGAATATTTAATGTTTCATTTCTTCGCTCTGGTAATAAGGCAAAGCGCGGCGTTGAGTTCCGCCACTCAACACGCAATGCCTCAAATTCGGCGGAAAGTGGGGAACGGAAGTGGAACGGAGTGTCATAACACTAGGTTTCACTTTCGTTCCCTCTGCCTACCCTGCCTAGTGCGGGATACAGCGTGAAGCTGAGTATTTTCTTACCTTGTGTATAACCAAAAAGAAATGTTTGCATTCGGACATTCTAAAGGTGGTGCAACACATTCATCTTTCAACAAGCCAAGGGATATTTGATCTGAAACTTAACTTTCAGTTGATAAAACACGTCATGGAAAAATTAATAAAGCTGCAGACTGAAATTTAGCGACAATAATTGCTTGTAAAAATTAAATAAAAATGTTACTCTTGGAAAAATGTCGGTTTAATTGAATTTAATTATTTTAAGCAGCATTTAAGAACACCTTGACGATCACTATCAGTGATAAGATATGCTAAGAAGATATTATATTTTTATTTGGTAAACAAAATCTTAAACTGCAAATGTCATTAGTCTGGTGGATACAAAATAATATTCAAGTGAGGGTTTTGTTCCAAATTGATGTTTAGATAAACGGAAAGTACAACTTATGACATAAAGTCGACAAATCTGCGAGAATATGTAAAAAAGACAAGATTAGGTATAGGTAGTTCATTTCATACAAACATCTTCTGTTTCAATGTACTATTTGCTCATATATAACTCTACAGTAAGTAATAAATACTAAATAATATTTTAATATAATTTGTGCTCAGTTTTGACAAGTATGCTGAGACTTATAGAAGTGTGATAAAATTACTCTTAAAGAGAAAAAAAAATACATATCATAGTTTCTAACATGTATTTTTGTCATACTTAAGATTTTTCAGTATTTTCTAATCTTTTTTTACGAAATACTATACACACCATGTATTAGCTTATATATGTGTTACTTTTGTTTTTTTTTTGTTTTTCTCAAAAAAAAAACTTCTTGATACGGATAAATAAAACGAATATAATGAAGAAACCTGATATATGATACATGTAGTAGCTGTAACTTTAAATAATTAGAAATTAACTAGAATCATTTACAAATAAGCAACCTATAAATACCTTATTTATGAATAATTAAATATAGTTCTTATATGATTATGCACGTTTCAATCAAATTATATGGATTTTCGGCATAAATTGCGCAAAACTTGTACAACAAATATGTAAAAACATATCGTCGTATTATTACTTCAGTTTAGTTTATTCAAAACTAAAAAATGTGTATGTGTGTGAATTCTATCCTTGAAAAATACTTACAGATCGATATGAAAAATAAAAATTGTGATAGCATGATCCTTTCTGGATAAAAAATATTTTCACTCACTGTAAATTTAAAATTTATAACTAAAATAAGACCTCTTTCATCAATGTTAGCGTCATTAATGTCGTCTATATATATTTTATCATTGAGTTTTACGCTAAGGTAAGTCTATACTAAAAATGTAAATACAGTAGATATATTTGTTTGTCTTTTATCAATAAAAACACTAAGATTTTTCTGCTATATTTTAAAATTTTAAACTGCCGTTGACAACTGATAAAAATTCTGAAATAACTTATATAACAATGTATGTCGTCCCGTGTATCGATGAAGTGTGTTCAATCTTATGTGTGCACTAATGAAATGCACCAGAGTCATTAGAGCACACATAAAATCGAGCAAGTTATTCTTTAATTTCAATTTGATTATGACAATTGTATATTATTTTTATATAGTACATTTGGCAGTACACATATGTAAATATAATTAATCTAAAAATATATAATTAAAACAAATAACAATCTATCTTATTTAAATTTCGTAAAAAAAAATAAAACATTAAAGATCGGTGTCTAAAAGTTTGCTCCAGCTTAACTTAATTTTAGATTTAGATTTTATACCTTTAAAATTTGTAGATTCATATATTATCAACACCCAGTAAAAATACCTAGCTTATATGTACCTTCCTAAAGTGCAATTTCTTTATATACAGGGTGGGCCTCGGAGTTTTGCGAATTTGAAATCGCCATAGCGTTGGAACGGGGGAGGGGGGCGGAGCGCGGGAGGTGGGGATCTGTAACTCGGGCCTTGGAAATTTAGTCGCAATGGAGCACTTCACGGGTGAACAGCGTGTGCTCTGTGTAAAAAATTATTACAAAAATGCTGATTCGTGCGTTATTGTTCGACGTTCATTTCGCTCCCACTATGGATTGCATGATTTAAAACAGTGTCCGAGTGAAAGTTTGATTAGGGCGTGGGTCAGAAAGTTCGAGGCTACCGGTTCGACCCTTAATCAGAAACCTAAGGGGCCCGAAAGGACGAAAAGGTCAGATAAAAACATAAACGAAGTCGGAGCTTCCGTACTACGCAATCCTGGGCAATCAACTCGCAAGCGATCAGCAGAGCTATCTGTATCAAGAACGACTTTGCGTCGTATTTTGAAGGAAGATTTAAAATTGCACCCGTATAAACTTCAACTAGTGCAAGATTTGAAGCCAAATGATCACAATTTACGACGTGATTTTGTCGAAACAATGTTTGAGCGGTTTCGGAGCTTCAACAATATTCTTTTTTCAGACGAAGCCCATTTTCACTTAAATGGGCACGTAAATAAACAAAATAGTCGTTATTGGGCCTCAGAAAATCCACAATTCAAACACCAAAAGCCTTTGCATTCGCCAAAAGTGACAGTTTGGGCGGCTATTTCAGCACACGGAATCATCGGACCCTTTTTCTTTGAAGACCAGCGAGGGAATTCTGTGACAGTTAATACTGAGTGATACACAGCCATGTTGCGCGATTTCTTTTACCCACAGCTGTCAGAATTTCGAGGGTACAATAGTTCGACATGGTTTCAACAAGATGGCGCCACTTGCCATACCTCTAACGAGAGTTTGGCAGCCGCAAAGGAGATGTTTGCTGGAAAACTCATTTCGCGCCGAGGTGACATTCCATGGCCACCGAGGAGTCCGGATTTAACTCCACCCGATTTTTTCTTGTGGGGCTACATGAAAAGTAGAGTCTACAGTAATAATCCGACCACGATTGCAAAGTTGAAGGCCAATATCCGCGAAGAAATGGCCGCTATTCCGCGTGCCATGTGCGAACGAGTTTTTGTCAATTTGAGGTCGAGATTCGAAGAATGTTTGCAGCGGGATGGTGCGCATCTGGATGATGTTATTTTTAAGAAATGATTTTCCCAAATGTTAACTTTAATTTAAAAATAAATTGGTTTTAATATTACTTTTGATTTTTTTTTTATGAATTTTTCAAATTCGCAAAACTCCGGGGCCCACCCTGTATTTTCTGCAATATTATGGTCCTGAAATATGTTATTTGGAACTTACTTTTTCTATGTCAAATAACATAATGTATGAAAACAACAGTTACGCTCGAAAAAAATATAATTTGTTTGCAATATTTCAACTTCGACAAAAATGAAAAATATTTTTGACTGCAAGTGATTTTGTGTTCATTTATACAGTTGAATACTAAGAAGATTCTATGAATAAACTGAAAATAAAATGTCTATTTAACTCTCAATGGCTTTATTGTTCCGAAATAAGTAAAGAATGTTATAGGACAAGGTTTTGTCACCTTATCGCTGTAATACTCGGATATGTAGTTTTTAATGGGCCCTTTTAAAGCCCTACTTGATAATGAAATTAGTACACATACGAGGTAAACAACATTTTTCTTATCTTATTTATTTTTTCGAAGTTATATGTCATTTTTTATATAAGCTGTAAGATGATTATATAGTAAACCAAATTTAAGTGTTTATTCTGATCTACTTTTGTACGTATACAAAAGATATATTTAGAATAAACTTCATAAATATTACATGTACATGTAAGTTTCATCTTAGATCTTTAAATGAGCAATGCTTGTATAGGTATTTATAATAGGTTCCTAAGATATTTATCTAATTCAGTTAGTAAGGTGCTTTATGGGCGATAGATCGACCCATAATTAATTAATCGATCTATAATTACTAAATCAAAGCTACGTTTCATTATTAAAACATGTCTTTTCATCCGTGTTTTCAGGCAATGAAATATGTCTACAAAACGTCATTAGATTAAGAAGGTCAATCGGGATGTTATAAATTTAGAAGACCTTGATTTAAATCGAAATGTTAATTTGTTATTTAGTTTTTTAATATATATTTTATATTTAATATATATATTTTTTATTTTATATGCCTTCTTTTTGTACTTTTATTTCTTAAAAGTATGATCATAAAAAAATCATCAAGCAAAGCTTGCCCATTTACTTATGATTTGGTATTTCAATTATACAACAAAATAATTTAATTCATTTATTAATTATACAAATATAAAATCAGTCATTTTGTTTGTAGAAAGACGCATTTGGCACGTAGTTTTTTATTAATAATATGGCTAATATAAAATTGCAATACAGTTAAGCAACAAGTATCTTTATCTTTTTGTGTAAAATTTTCATAACTATTTTTTTGTTTTTCATATATCTTGCAATATTTTAATATAAATTACACCCACATATCATTATATATATATATATATATATATAATGATATGTGGGTATATATATATATATATATATATATATATATATATATATATATATATATATATATATATATATATATATATATTATGTCATTTCAATACATACAGTGGCATTACAGTGAAGTCAAAGTCACAATGCGTTAAACAAACTAATAGGATATCCGATCTACAATAATTTCTAAGTCAATATCTACATTATATTACTACATCTATTTACAATGAGGTTCACGATAATATCTTTTAAATACATAATTACTTAACTCTTATACTTTAACAAGATATGGCAAGAAAGAGAAAACTAATATAGAATCTTGATACAAGATCCCAACAATTTTGTACAAAATTTGTATATTCTAATGTATATTTACAGGATTCAAACGTACTCTTCGGACGGTTTTGGAGTTCCGTTTGGTAGTCTCAAAGAGGAAGACATGCGACCGTTTACTGCAGAGTCGGGTAACTCTGCAATGTCTTTATAAACACCAATCATGCTTTCAAAATTAGGACCCCAGTTTAGATAGTCGCCCCAACTCAAAGTAGCTGGAGCTGGTGATCCATTGGCTTGTCTGTAAAGTACAGACCCCACATGAGGAGCTAAATCATCGTCTGACGCTACTAAAGTACTTAAAGAACCACGAAAGGATGAGTCGAAACTTTCATATGGTGGGGGTAAGATTGGCTTTTTATTATTATTTCCATTATTTATATTTTGTCTTCTCACATCTTCTGGTTTATCAGCACTGATGCTATTGTTGTCGTATTCTATTTCAGAACATGTAAAGCTATCATTACCGCTCTCATCATCTGAACCAGTCGAACTTCTGTTGTCAACAGGTGGAGAATGATGTCTATGAGACATGTGATGGCCGACACGAGGTGCTTCACTTGAGCTAGATACTGCATCAAGAGTAGAAACTAAGCTAGATGTTCGTTGTCTTGCATTCATTCTTTCGATTTCTTCTGCAGTTAAACCCACAGCTCCAGGTCCTACAGATACTACTTGTGAAACTTGAGGTGTAGCACTAGGGGTTTTTCTTCCCGCAGAAGAACTTTGGCCACTAAGCTGCGACATTACGGGACTATTTAAGCTGCGTTCACTATTACTATGTAAAGCATCTTTACCAACACCTCCTGAACTTGAAGTAGTTGCTAATAAAGCGCTTTGAAGTGGTTTCCCAGATATATCATGCAGAGTAAGAATTCTTGGTTGTTGGCTTAACTCACTGCTGGGCGACAACCTTGCTAGAGGTGTTGTTTGATGTTGTCTTGACTGTGGAGGTTGCTGTGAGGATTGCGAGAGTACTCTAGTTGGATACCCGCTTGGATGATGAGGGGAATGTCTGTGTTGTGGAGTTTGATGTTTATGATGATACCCAGACATTGGAGGTGGAGTAGCCTTATATTTTCTAATTCCACTAGCTTCTCGAAATCCTTTATAATGGTAAACAATGTCAATATCAGAAGGCGCTATGGAACTTGCATTTTCTAGATCATAATGTTCAGGTATTTCCGAATTCATATCAATGCCATTAGGGTGATCATGTGTATGGTGTGATGTATTTATAGAAGGAGGAGGTTGAGAATGGTGGTCTTCTCTAAGAGCTGGACTTTTACCGACGACTTCCCGCTCTATTATATCTGGCCTTTGCGGCCTTGGAGCATCTAAGTTCATTATTTCCCGATCTTTATATTTTTTTGACAGTAACTCAGGACCCACAATATGCCCAACATTTTCAGAAATATAACTATTAAGACTTGACTCGTTATTATGTACATTTCTACTCATTATACTGTCATTAGTTCCAGCTATCAAATTTGGGGCGTTAAGCATAGCGGCTCCACCATTTTGTTTAGTATGCACTACGTTTGTTTTTCCAACAGGAGTGTTAGGATTATCTTTATTTTTTTTACGAACTCGATAGACTATATACGATACTACAATTGCGCAAATTACGATAACAAAGAACGTAGCAACAGCTGTGATACCTATAGATAATGGGCTAGAATTTTTCGTTGATCCAGCTCCAAGCGCACTATGACATCCAGTAAAAATTTTACCTGATTTAATTACATCTTTAAATATACTCCCGTTTCCTATAAAGGGTTGAACCTCATTATTAATACTAAAATTGGCTAGACAACCTTCAAATTTATTATAATTTGAAATAATTTCTGTTTTTATACCTCCTAAAGTAATTGTGGTCAAGTAAGGATCTAAAAAGTCATGAACCCCAGCTGCATCTAGCTCTTCACCTACATTTTTTCCATCAACAATTAATCGGATACTTCGGCCGTGTTCTAGTAATGTTATGTTATGCCAATTTCCATCTGCAATATCTTCTTGTTCTATTTGACTCATGTTCACTATAGTATTTTGCTTAGAGGTATAACTAATTCTGCCATTTAACAGTTCTATTAAGGTATAATATTTATCAGTAGCAGCATAAAAAAGAACTCCATCTTTTTTGAGCGTTCTGAATGAAAAACATAAGAGCTTTGTTGGATTAGCCATTTTTACGTTTAATTTTCCTTTAGTCGGTTTTCTTTCCCATAATGTGCTTCCAGCATAAAAGGAATCTAGCAATTGCATTCTTCGATGTTTTTCTGACATTATATACGTTATATATCCATTGTCACCCACTGAAATGCTTTGAAGGGAAACTTGGCAGTCAGGCGAAGTTAAGCTATTGTCACATTTACAGTAATGAGTTTTCCAAGAATCAAAGCATTCGCCATGGCCGCAGATGTCTTCCTTATAACAAGGTCCTTTTTCTTTTCGTTCACAATTTGGTTCCACGCCTAAAGCACTCAGAGGATTCGTTAAATTTAATGCTCGACCGTTTATTGTAATGCTATGCATACATCCTACGAAATCGTCAGAGTGGATTTGGCCTGGACGTTCTAATACAGGATCAGATTTGTGTAGTCCACCAATTAACAGAGGCTCGTTGTTAAAGTTCAAAGTTCTGTAAAGAATTTATAAAATAGTTAATTTTACATGTTTAGAAATTATAATAACGATAAAAAAAATAAAATGCACATGCAATGGATATCATAAAAGTATAATAAAATGGCTATATTATTTTATGTAATTTTTATATATTTATAGACTTTAAATTACAGTTTGAAAATATATTGAGTCTTTAATGCAAAAACAAAATTTTATATAATAAGTGTCGTGTTGTTTGTTAGCATACGACAGTAAATGCGATGATTGTGGGTTTGGTTTGATATGAATTTCCTCAGGCTTTCCAACATATTAAGCTAAACTGAAAATAAATATTTGATAATACTAATTGTACATACCCTGCTTGTCCTGTATCGTCTCCGTAGCATAAGGCGTCGCCTGGCTCACATTCTTTACAAACATCGCCATGATCAGTACAAGAGCCAACGCTCAGTGATATAACGCGGCCGTTTCTTGTTGCCGTTAACTTGTACCATTTACCATCAGCAAGATTTTTGTCGTTATTTATTAAAGCTACTGATGTGATAGAAGTTCTGGCACCACCAAATGAGAAAATTGGTTTTCCTCCAATTAATTCAATTGCAATGAAATCAGATCGGCCACCAGTTTGAGCACCATAGTTATAAAGTAATAAAGCGTCCGATTTGGTAGTTGCAAAAATAATTGTTATATCATTTGTAGATGCATCTAATGCTGGAAATTGCATGTAAGAAAGCTCATTAAAACCAAATGTAGAGCTCTCACAGTGTGTACCATAGCGACCATTCGTACAACTGCATCGATATCCGGGCTTAAGGCTTATACATATTCCGCCATACAAACATGGATTTGGTCTACACGAATCAACAAGAGCTTCACATTGATTACCACGATATCCAGGTCGACATAAGCAAAAGAACGCATTTCTATCCGAGCTTTCTTTACAAGAGCCACCATTTTTACATGGATTACTACTGCAAACATCATCTCGTTCCAACTCACATGTTTTTCCCTCCCGTCGTGGCGGGCAACTGCATACAAAATCATGACTTTGCTTACGACACTGGCCTCCAAATCCACAAGGATTTGGGGAGCAAGGATCTTGCCGTTTTTCACAGTTTTCACCCATAAATCTATCTGTGCAATGACATACATACTCATGACGTACAAGAGGCGACGAAAGTATCAAGGTTGAACTTTCAGTATTTTTTATACCTTCTAACACTTTAATTGAATCACTACATATGCCTTCGTTTTGACATCGATGTACAGAACATGGGTAAAATGGAACAATGATTTGAGATTTTAAAATTTTCTGAACTTCAGATTCCTTTAATTTTAAAAATGTTTCAGTATTTTCCCTTTTCCAGATTTTATTATTTTCTTTGATGGCAATTGTTACGTCTAAGCCGTCATCAACCTCATTAATGCTATATAAATAAATATTTTCTCTATTTTTTAAATCTATTTTAAGAATTTCAAGCAAAACTCTGTAAAAGTGTATCAAAAAATCAGATGACGTCATATTTACTATTTTCATAGTCACAGATTGTTCTACAGTATTATTATCAAAAGAAAAGTACTCAATACTGACAGATGAAATTACTTCCTTATGTATACCATCATTTCCAGATACTGAAAATGAAAATCCTTGTCCAGGTCTTACAGCGGTTGTATAGAGATCACACCCTTTTCTTATATTGAATATGGATAAATTGCTATCTAGCGTTGAATCTTTTACGATTTGGCATTTATAGTCGCCCACTATATCGGGGTCATTAGGTTTAACATCTGCAATTTTTCCAGACGGTATTTTGTTATTAAAAGTATGAACAAGAATGTGAACAGATCTAGGGGTTGGTGGGTTGTCATTTCTATCTAATATTTTAATCTGAATTGAGTAATTAGATCGCAGAACAGGTGTACCACTGTCTTCAATTTGTATAATGACATCTAAATATGGGGTGACCTCTCGATCAATTTTTTTAGAGGTTAATAAAATGCCTGTATGTTTGTGAACTTTTACATAATTTTTATGATTACCGCCAATTATATTATATGTAAAAGGAGCACCATTTGGTGGCAAATCTGGATCTGTAGCAGAAAGGGTAGTAATACTTGTATTAGGTGGTTCATTTTCATAAACAGAACCATCAAAGTGAACCACATCAAATACTGGACCGTTATCGTTTATGTCAGTTACTGTTATTGTGACGGTTGCTGTACCAGTTTGTGGAGGAATTCCTGTATCAGTAGCACCAATCACTAATGAATATACTGATAAAGTTTCACGATCTAAATGTCGAGCAACTTCAATTTCACCATTTTGGGGATCAATCTTAAAATCTTGATTAGGGTTTCCACCAATAATTGAAAAACTAAATTGATTATTTTGTGGTCGGACATCTTTATCAACAGCTGCTACTTGTATAACTTTATGACTGATATCTGCTCCTTCTGAAACACTAGCTTCATAATAATGTTGTAAAAATTCAGGTGGATCATTACCATCTTGTATTGATATAATAACTTGAGCTTCATCAGTATCATTTCCATGAATACCACCGGAGTTTTTGGCAAGCACCGTTAACACCACTCTATTTTGAGTTTCTCTATCTAAGTATCTTGCGACTCGTATTACGCCTGTTTGCGAATTAATACTAAAACCTTTATCGTTGCTAGATCCCACAAAAAGATAATATATTATGCCATCATCGCCCCTATCTTGATCAGTAGCTTGAATAACACCAACTTTGGCTCCAACTTCAGATGATTCAGATACGTCGAAATGGAATACAGGTTGAATGAATTTTGGATAGTATTCATTCACACCTGTTATATAAATAATTATTTCTGTTGTACTACGCATTACAGAATTTGGATTTTCTGCTATGATTTCTAAATTATATACGGCTTTCTCTTCGAAATCGAATACTTCATTAGAAAATATTTCACCTGTATGTTCATCTATTTTAAATAATGATGACATGTCGTTATTAATATGATATTTAATTACGGCATTCTTAGAAGAGTCTATATCAATTGCTTGAACCTTATATATGAAACTATTAATTGGTGCGTTCTCTTGTAAGTAAGCAATATATTTGCTATCATTAAATTGTGGGGCGTTATCATTAATATCGGTCAGAATAATCGTTATAGTAGCTGTAACCTCTTTAGGTTTAAAACCAAGATCTTTAGCGGTAATATTTAATCGATACTCTTGAATTTCATCATAATCCAATGGTCGTAATATGCTTATAGTACCAGTAACCGGATCTACTGTAAATTCTTTTCCTTCGTTTCCTGATGTTATAGCATATCGTATGATTCCATTAGGTCCGGTGTCTGCATCATTGGCATTTAATGTAAGTATGGAAGATCCAACCGGTTCATTTTCTGGAACAATTACTTGATAGCTTAAGGCTGTAAACTTGGGACTATAGTTATTTTCACCAGTTACAACAAATATTATCTCAGTTTCATCCCATTGTGGTGGCACACCACGATCTATAGCTTTTACTTTTAAGTCGTAATATTGGCCAGTATAATAAAATTGTTTGTTCACACTAATCCAACCATTTACCTCATCTATAGAAAAGTAAGACGTTCCATTGCCATCATACACAAAATAATTTATTTCAGCGTTGATTCCAAAATCTAAATTATCCTCAGCCTCTAATTTAATTATTTTTTCTCCAATTGTAGCATCATGTGGTACTGGGACAAACTTCTCGTGATTCTGAAATTTAGGTTTATTGTTGTTCGCATCTACAACATTGATCGTCACTAAGCATTCTGAAGACATTGGCGGCTTGCCATTGTCAGTCGCAACAACTATAACTGAATATGAATTTTCAGGGGAAGTATTAATCGACGTTCTTTTGTAAGTCATTACAAATTTACTTAATATTTCTCCAGTGGCGGGATCTATAGTAAACAAATCCGATGTTTGTAATAACGAATAAGAAATTATGGAGTTTGGTCCTTGTTTATCTTTATCAATAGCTATGACTTGACCAACGAAGCTATTCTTTTTTTGTAATTCTGGAAAGTTAAAGCTGTAATAGGAATATTCAAATTCAGGTGCATTATCATTTTGATCTTGTATAGTTATTGTTAAAGGTGTTTCAGAACGCCAAGCACCGTCAATGGCAGCTACTTTTAAAATATATTCATCTTGAAGTTCTCTATCTAAGGAACGAGCTACTGTAATATTGCCACTTATAGGATCTATTACAAATTTTTCTCCAGGATTATCAACAAAACTATATGTGGCATTAGCATTTGGACCAATATCTAAGTCGGAGCTAGTGACTTTTATAACAAAAGAGCCAATTTCAGCATTTTCAGTAACGTTTACACTAAACAGGCGAGTAAACCTTGGTGGATTATCATTCTTATCGGAAACAGAAACAAGAACTGTTGACGTACCAGTTAGCTGAGGAATTCCATGATCGACTGCTTCAACTAATATTTCGTAAAATGGAATTGACTCTCGATCCAATGCAATGTTAGTATATATCTCTCCACTCTCCGAATTTATCACAAAAGTTTCTTCGTAATCATTTAATAATTTAAATGATATTCTTCCATTTTCATTAGAGTCATCGTCATGTGCTACAATTTGAGTTACTATCTGTGGTGGTGATTCTTCCTCAGGTACTGTAGCGTTGTAAAGTAGTTTTTCTATTACAGGAGCGTTATCATTTGCATCAGTTACTTTAATTTCAATTTCTATAAAAGATTTAAGAGGGGGATTATCAGAATCTTTTACCTCAAACCATACCTCATAAAGAGGCATTGTCTCATAATCAAGTCCTTTACCAGTAATAAAAATTTCTCCACCTATTGGTTCCACTCTTAAAGCATCGCCAACATTACCTCCAGCAATGGAATACTGTAATAAACCTGTTGCACCTTTCTTTGGTGATGTTGCGGAAAGTCTTGTTACAAGAAGACCTTCCTTAGTGTCTTCAGAAAATGTGAATGTTAATTTGTTATTTATAGTAAATTTTGGAAAATTTTTTCCTGATTTAGGAATAAGAATTAATTCAGTGGAACTGTGCCTCGAAGGTGTACCATTGTCTGTAGCTATAATTATTAAATTAAATGTGGATCTATTTTTATCTTTATATTTTAATAAGTTTTCATTAGCTTTGATGACTCCAGTGTCTCTATTGATGTTGAAAATATTTTCGGAATCACCCTCTAAATCGTAAAATATTTTCTTGTTAAGGCCAATGTCATTATCATTTGCTTTAACACCAAATATGAAGTCGCCAGCATTGGTACGTTCCGAAATATAGACTTCATACACTATTTGAGGAAACGAAGGAGTATTATCATTTTCATCTTCAACGATTATGGTAAGATTTGCTGTAGCAGTTCTTGGATCAGTAGTTGAAGAATCTTGAGCCATTATAATCAAGTAGTAAATATCCCATTCTTCTCTGTCTAATGAAGTATTCGTTGAAATTACACCAGTGACAGGGTCTATTTTAAATCTTTCCGATTTATCACCGATAAGGCTATATCTAATTTTTGCATTATTTCCAACATCCTTATCTATAGCCTTTGGTTGAAGAATGATTGTTTCAGAAGGTAAATTCTCTTTTACATTTGCTCTATAACTCTGTCTTTGAAATTCAGGATTATTGTCATTTACATCTTGAACGATAATTTTTACAGTTCCAGATCCCGTAAGCGGTGGCGATCCTACAAAAAAAAAATACATTTTAACACTTAATTAGTTTTTAAAATTATAACGAGGAAAATGTATCATACAAAAAGATTATTTATTACATATAATAATTTCTGTATAAATTTGAAATAATCATATTTCCAAGAACAGCCAAAATATTTTTATGGGACTTTCTAGACTGTTTTTAAACTTGAAATTATAACATGCAAGATCGGGGATCACGCGCAATTAACATACGTGCATACTTCGATAAATATGAAATAAGTAAACGTCTCTTCACACGGCAGTTTTTGCGACCAAAATAAATTAATACCCAAGAGATGTAAATTAAGATTTATTTAACGTTAATACTATAATATTTATGTGTATTTATGTTGTACAACATTTGAGTATCTGCTTTGGTGAATTAGCAAATGAAACTTTTAATGTTTAATTACATACCTGTATCCATAGCAACCAATGATAGTACGTATTCATCTTGAGTTTCACGATCAAGCGTTCTTAAGAGAGATATATCACCAGATGATGCATTGATTTTAAATAAATCAGCATCTCCTTCTTTTATAAAATATCGAACTTGATTATTAGATGGTGGAGAATCTGCATCATAAGCGTGTACTTTTAATATAAAACCACCATTTGGTGGTATCACATTTTCCATGACGTATGCTAAATATGGGGAGTCTAAGAACGTTGGAGGATTGTCATTTATATCTTCAATTGAAATAGATAATTCAGCAGTATCAAATTTGATGTCATCCTTCGAACAGTCTTCCGCTCTTACAGATAATATATAACGAGATTTTCTTTCAAAATTAAGATTTTTAGCAACTCTCACTATACCAGAATCTTCACTTATACTAAAATCTCTATTTTCATCTCCCGAAGCTATAGAGTATCTTACTCTCCCATTGGCATCTTCATCAATATCTGTTGCAGAAACCTGTAAATGTCAATTACAATTTACGAACATGTTTACTATAAATTTAAATAAGTTCAAATCACTTGTCATGGAAGCTGTTTCTTAATGATTTACTTCTGTTTAATTTTGATTTCTTTTTGATTAACTGTACATCTAGCTATTTTTTTTATACTATTTTATATGAAGACTTCATTGGTTTATTGAATGTAAATTTGGTTTTTATTTGAAGTACTTGTAAAACTGTATGTCTTTCTTAATAAATAAATAAATAAATAAATAAATGTTTCATTACACTTATATTTGGTAGTCAATTATAACAAAAATTAAACTATATATAACTGTATTTTTACCTCTAACACGCTAGCACCGATACTTGCATTTTCGGGAACCGAGGCACTGTATTGTTTTGGATCAAATACAGGGCTATTATCATTTTCATCTAAAATAATAATACTTATTTTTGATCTGGTTATATTAGGTGGTTCTCCTCTATCTTTAGCAGAAACAGATATTGTATAATTTGATTTGAGCTCCCTGTCTAGTTTCCCTGTTGCTCGCAGTATACCGTCCACGTTTCCTAACGTAAAGTACCCGTTTACTTCTGGGTTTGACTCCATAAAGTATTCCACATAACCGTTACGACCCTCATCCTTATCTGTGGCTTTGATTGTCATAACTACAGTGTTAAGAGGTATATTTTCATATATAGCAGTAGTATTTGGTGAAGTAAACTCAGGAGCCATATCATTGACATCTTTAAGTTGAATAGTAACCTGAAAATTTATTAAATTTATAAATACTGGTAACCTTTATTCATTACGCAGATTATTATTTGTTTTTTTTTTTCACTTCACACTGCATCATGCACACAATAGGATAGTCATAGAAAACCTGGGAACCTAGTGTTAAGACACTCCGTTTCCATTAGGAAATTTCTGTTTATTTCGCTAAGGTTAGTTTCCCATTTTTCGCCGAATTTTAGACTGCTGTTAAGTGGCGGAACTCAATGCTGCGCTTTGCCAACGAAAAAGTGCAAAGCAATCTTAATATTCAATATTTCATTTTCTTGACTAGGTATCAAACCCACAACCTGCCAAGTGCAGAAGCGATCTGTATGTACATAAAGTTCGGGAGAAAGAAAGTGTTACGAACCTGAACAGTTGCAGAAAGTTGCGGCTCAGGTGGTTTCGCTGAATCTTTAGCAGCAACTATTACATTATATATAGGAACTGTCTCCCTATCGAGTAGTTTCGCAGTTACAATTGTACCATTAGGTGTAATATTAAAATCTTGGTTGTCATCCCCAGATGTGATGTAAAACTTCAGCTTACCATTTAGTCCTGTAAAGTATATAAAAAGAACTTTAAACAACGAATGTTCTATGCAATAAAGAAATCGGATTGTATTTGATATAGATATTGTTGCTCTTTCACATATTCTTATTATTTTTTATTTACACACCATTCCTCTTTACTATGTAGTTCAATGTTGATTATGCTTTTTACTTAAAAGGGTATATTCCAGACGTTCCTTCCCACACACACACACACACACACACATACACAATTATTGTCAATACTTTACTAAGACAACGTATACACAGTTTAAAGTTATATTCATTAAATTTATATCATTATGTTAATATTTATTTAAATATCGTATTACTAATAATTCACTTGCCTGAATCTATATCAGTAGCACTGACAGTGACAACAGAAGATCCAATTGGAGCATCTTCTAAAATTTCGTTGGAAAAGCTCATAGGGTCAAATATGGGAGCATTATCATTAAGATCAATTATGTTAATATAAACAGTTACAGTCCCTGACAACGAGGGGTGGCCATTGTCTTGTGCTTGAGCTACAAGTATGTAATGTTGCGTCTGAAAAAATTAGAAAATTCCAAATATATTTAATTACTCAAACAATGTATTATTGTTGTATTCATAAATATATAAATAATTGTATTCGTAAGTACTATATCGATATTGTACTTATACGTACGTTTTTCACGTTTTATCTAGCGGCTATATGCTGGGTATTCAAAAAAAACCCTAGTGTTACGTTCCATTTTCAACGTTCTGTTGAAATTCAAGACAAACAGTTTAATTCATCGATGTGCTTTATTTTACCAGAGTGAAGAAATAATAATAAATCTTTTCCCCGCGCGGTGATCGAACCTATACATGTTTACAGCCAAACAGTTTTTCGTTCAGTTTTGTAAACATAACATACCAATATAAAGATTTATATTATTTATATTATTTATTAGTTTAGAAAAAGAGTTTAAAAAAGTTCAAAGTTCTTATGTAGAATAAAAAGCAAAATTACACGTTTGCAAAGTTATTGCAATAAAAGTGATTGTACATTTTTAAAAACTCCGAAATATACGTATGCATATATAAAATTGTCATAGAATAACAATAATATACAAGTAATTCATTTTAATTAGCGGCGTTGAGTTCCCCCGGAAAGGCGAAAACAGAAGTTTCTTAATTGTAACAAAGTGTCTCAACAATTAATTCTCAAGATCAATCTGTCTACCCTGCTGGATACAGAAGCTAAAGAAAAGTAAATCATTAATACATGTTTCCAAAACATAATACAACAACATTATCATATTAAGGATCAGATCGGCATTTAGATTTTCCATATAATAGGTCACCAAAACTCTCCGACTATGACAAGCTCCCTCATTCGCGGACCGCGACGCGAGATGGCGATTTAAAAAACAAGCAGTGGCCTCGGAATCCGGCTCTTGAATGTTTTGCCGACGGCCGCTTTGTCAGACATTGTTTGGGCCTTAATTTCGATGGCGGATCGAGCGGGCAAATGCCGAATATGATGCGCGACGCGAAAAAACTGTACTGGGATGAAATTAGCAGCTCTCTAGCGGGGTACGCAGAATTGGCGGGCGGTCGAGAAAACGAATGTACAGCGAATTGTTTTTACTAATTAACAGAGCCGGTTGACTTGATGAAGGGCTGGCAAGACACTCTCGGACTCGAGTCGTGTGCTATTATAATATCTTCAGAATGTTTTGTATTTTAACAAAAATTGTAATTAAAAATATTTAAATAAACAAGTTTAACGGCTCGTATTCATATGATAAAAAAACATTAAAATGAAAGCGTTTTCTCAACTGCGACGTTTAGCAAAGTTTGCCACGACCACGGTTCGGGACAGACAGGTTTACATGAATAGCGGGATTAAATAATGCGTTGTATAGACCTAATAATACCAGGATGTTACAAATCATTGTTTACTTGCGTATTTAATATTGTATAATCTAATATATGAACAGTATTATATTCATAAATAAATAAATAATTATAATTCTATTATATTCACTAGGTAATTGTTACATGTAGAATCTGATGTACATGATTAGGGAAACAAATAAATATTAATAAGTAAAAGTGAACGTCGGCGATCGTACTTTAGTTAACTGTGCCACAGACGTTTTTTTAATTTGTTTACTTCATTTTAATGGTATTAACACCATTATTTATTATACAAATGTACGAGTATTCGGCACAAAAATTGAAGTCGATATATTGAGATCATTTGTTAGCTAGAGTACAGAGCAGCTGATTTATGACTATAAAAAATTAACAACCTACACTTTTTTTTACAAGCTAACAATAAATAATTATGTATAAAGTAGTATAAAAAGTCTGACATATACAGCTTCGGAGCTTTTCTTTCACGAAAAGAGACAACAATTGTTTTTTTTTTACTTAAATAAAATAACATCTAAAGGCGGCAATTAAATAAAATTAGGTTTTTATTTACAAAAAATTACTAAAAAAACTACGTAGTTAGGTCTACATCAGATAATTGATTAAAGTAAGCATTTTTTTGAGTAAGTTGTATTAAAAATTATGTCACATATCTCATGCATAAAATATTTAAAATCTTTTCTGTATGTTGGTGTGTTAAAGTCTAACAATAAGAAAGTAATTGAATTTAGTAAATAAAATAGTGAAATTCAAGCGGGCGAAGTCGCATCGGACCGGTCGCTAGTTTCAAATAAAATCAGTGTAAAGTTAAGTTTGATTATTTACCACGTAATAAAAGCCTGTTAGGATAGAGCCATAGACATACAATTATGAAATTTAACAAGAAGTGGGAACTTGCAACACAAATGATTTTTTTTCAATTCCACACTGTGTAACGCTGCTAGCAGGTAGAGGGAACTTGGAAATATAGTGTTAAGACACTTGGTGCCGTTCTCCACTTTACGCCAAATTGGAGGTATTGCCTGTTAAGTGACGGGACACAACGCCACAAATGAAGAACTTGAAACATAGATTTTATATCACATGATATATTATCTAATATTAGAAACAATTAATATTTAGATTGAAAATATTAAATATTTAATTTTCTCGACTGGGTATCGAACCCAGAACCTGTCGGTTACAGTCACACGCTAGTGCCGCTGAGCCACGAAACGCCTCAATATCAATTAGTATATGGGTATAAATCAAGAAAAAGTGTACATTACTTTTATAATATTTTTATTTCTGCATTTAATAATAGATGATCCGACCTTCACATCGATTGCTATATAAGAACCATTTAACGGACGGTCATTTTGCTGGACTTGTATTAAAACCCGCTCAAGGGCATCATCGCCCTTCGTCTCTGAATTGCACATCTTACCCACAACATGCAATATTTTATACACTTTGAAATAAATTTTACTTATTTTTACGCCCAAAAGGCATTCACGTAAGTGACTCAAAATATTTTACGAGAGAAATTTGATGTCTTTAATAATTTGCAAAGCTTTATGATAATTGACATTCCTGTTACAATAATAATTTCTTCTTCCTAAATAACATATTTTTATAAATTGGAATATTTTTAATATAAATAAATATTTTGAAGTTTCCGGTTCTAGTTAACTGTTTAGATTTTTGACACCATCAGTATTTGTGTATATTTAAGCACAAAGAGCTTTAAACGTGTAACATCGCGTCGTGCAATGTAACTACTTGAGCGGTCATCGCCCTGCTTTTAGATCTATGTTGAGATAATTGTATCAACCACAAATACAAGCATACGGAGCACCATCAAGCAGGCTATAGCTAACCCACCATACAATCAACCTAATTTTCTGTTTACTATAAAATTAAATATAATTATTAATACCATATTGTTTTTTGTCATTATAAATCTTTTCGAAAAAGATTTAAACAGAATGAAACTTATGAAATTCGTAAATCAAAAATATGTATCACATACATTAATTAATACCATACCATATATATTCACTTATGTATTAAACATAGAAATCATGGAAATTGGGAAAGATAAGAAATTCTTTGACCATCAATTCTGTTGGTGAATCATAAACAAGGGGCAATCTTGAGAACGAAGAAGCGGATTCATATTATACCTAGAAGGACTGGTCAATGCCCTGTCTAGAAATTTGTACAGAAAATTCATAACCTCTAGGCACATCGCAATAACGCTAGATGCACGTTTCTCCTGCGAAAAGTAGCACGAAGATACTCGAACAAAGGTATTAAATTCAATAAAATGTATTCTTATAATAATTTATAAGGTATAAATGAATATATTTGCGTACACATTTTTGTAATTATTACATGATATGGTATGAACACCTACATGTTAATACACCGCCAAATACCCCCACGCATAAATAAATTATGTTTGTCCTAAAAATATTATTATAGCTAGAGGAAAATAATATAAATATTCTAGTTATCTAGGCATATTACACTTAAAAAGTATTTTTATGTTTCAATTAACATTTCCACTATTTCCAGATCTGATACAGGCCGATGTGTAACGTGTTCAATAAAATTAACGTGCCAAGTAAGAAAGATATGCCGTATATCGACAATAATTATAGACTTACGGTTGTATGAGTATTTAGGTAAACAAGAACAATGATATTAAAATTTTATATAAAAATTCAATGTTGAAATTAAAGTTATTAAAATTTGGTTAATATCAGGTTTAATTGTTGATTAAATTGCGGTTCTTAAAAATATTGCCTCTTAAATTTTATTACATCATTGATATTGTATATGCGAATATTTCAAAGTTAACGACGATTTTGCACACTAACGCTACACGCAGTTTGATTTATTAAAAAAATATGTTTGTTTATAATATTGTAATTACAAAAAATGTTTCAAAATTACAACTTAACGCTTTATATCTCATATAGTAAGCAGTATCATATAGACTTTAGTAGTATAGTAGGCAGAGGGAATTTAGTGTTAAGAAACTTTTTCACTTTCCGCTCAACTCTTGAGACATTGCATGGTGGAACTCAACACCGATCTTTGTCTTGTTGTCAGAGCCAGGAAATGAAAATATTAAAAAATTAATTCCCTCGAGTGGAAATCGAATCCAATCAACGTCACTTTTCTTATCATACGTATTTGCTACGTGTCATGGCACACATGACGGCAAATTCCAAACCACACAGGCACATTTCAAATAATGCCAATAAATTATGGTGTAGCCTATATATTTTGTTATTTTAAATTAATTACACTCGTGAAAGCATACATTGATCTTAATATATCTTACCTCTTCGTAATCGAGTCTCGCTGTCAATGTAAAAATTCCAGTTTGAGGATTGAGAGAGAACACATCGTTGGCCCAATCTGATATCACAGTATACGTTAGTTGAGCATTTAACCCAGAATCTGCGTCAACAGCCCCAACGACACCAATTATTGAACCTCTTGCGGCGTTTTCGGGAATGTCAAAAGAATATGCACTTTCTTTGAATACCGGTGGATTGTCATTTGTATCAGTAACCTGAAAAGATTTTTTAACAATGCTTGCAAATTAATATTTTATAACGTGTGTTAACTATCTATAGCACTGTTTAATGATTTTAGCTCAGCTTCACGCTGTATCACGCACATGGCAGGGTAGACAGAGGGAACTTGGGAAACTAGTGTTAAGACACTCCGTTCCACTTCCATACCCCACTTTCCGCCGAATTTGAGGCATTTTGTACTGAGTCATGGAAACCAACGCCGCGTTTTGCCTTGTACCTGAGCTAAGAAATGAAAACATTAAATATTTAAATTGAAAATATTAAATATTTCATTTCCTCGAGTAGGGATCGAATCCACAAGCTGTCGGTTACAATGTGTGACTGTAACCGACAGGTTGTGGGTTTGTGACGCTGCGCCACGACAGGCCTCGAATAATTTAAGCTCAAATATATATAACAGTATAAATTTAACAAGTTAAAGCTTTATTACTCGTTTACATCGTTATGCTTAATAAATCGGCCAGTGTAAAATACCAAGCATTACATGGTAATTGAAAATAACAGAATCTGCTTTTTATTAAGGTTGGCCGTCAAAATCTAATATGATGTATGAAAAAATGGAAAGTCGTTTTATATTAAAGCCATATACAAAATAATAATTTTATATTCAAGAATATTAATATTCCGTATGAGAAATAAATGAATTAGTAATATTACTGACCTGCACATTAATTTTAACATCTGTATACTGCATTCCATCGTCAGCTCTTATTATCACCTGGTATTCTGAAATGTTTTCACGGTCAAGCGGTTCCTTCAATGTCAGTTGACCACTTAAAGAATCTAAGGCAAATGGTGTGGGCTCTTCAGTTTGTATACTGTATGTAGTCGTGCCTATTGTATCAGGATCTTCAGCTAGAATCGTTGCAATAAGTTGCCCAGGTGCCAAGTCTTCAGAGGCAAAGTATGCTGATGGAATATTCTTGAATTCCGGTGGACTGTCGTTTTTATCCAAAATTACGATTTCAACCTGTAAACAAAACATTAGGAGTTTAATTTAAAAAATTGGTCGAATAAAGGAACAAAAAAGTACTATTGGAACAATAAGGTATTTAAGAAAGTCTCGCATTCAACAAAACAATCTCTCAGTCAAGACATCTGATGTTTTATTTATAATACTAGCAGAAAATCGACCACTTTAACACAGTATAAGAACACGAACTAAATTAATAATTCTAAAAATGCAGCCTTCGAGCGATTGTATCAACAAATGTGTGTCTCCATTTACAGACAGAACGATAAAGTATGCTTTGGGATATATTGCATTGAAGGTTCAAAATAATTAATTTCCTTCCAAACTTAAATTTTATATATTGCACATGTATAAAAATATAAATCAGTAATTTAAAAAAAAACTATATAATACATATTTTTAGTAATGATTAATATACGTTATAGAATAGTTTACGATTCCACCTTAGGATATTTATATAGGGCTGTCAAATTTATCCGTCAAAGAGAAAAAAGTACAGCATACGGTTAAGATAAGATGATTTAGATAAGATTTACAAAATTAGAGGCAAGCTTTACAAATGCAGGCGGTGAACGTTTACAAAAAGCAATTCGAACAAAACTCGACAAGTCAACAAAGGGTCAGGGAAGCGAAAGACTTAAACCACTATAGTTTCGTCATCTGTACGCTCAAGCACGGAAAATTCGGAACACAATGATCGAAACCGTCAAAGATAAGAAGAAGCCGATTGTCAATAGTTCTCTGGCCTCGCCTTGGAGAAGCTGCACATTTGTTATGATGACTCATTCTTTTCTTTGTCCTTCTACAAGGGTGCCATCACAATGATAGTGCGTAGAAATATTATGTCGACGCCTACGATACTTTACGTAAAAGAAGAAGCAATTAACGTTGATTGTATGACCGTGTCAGTCAGAGAAATAAATTGAAATGTGTTAATAAAATTTATTGTTCAAAAAGAAGAAAGCTTGAGAATATTTAAGGCCTATTGTAAACGCTAGATTCTTTATTGATATTACAACCTATGTTTTTAACACGTGTATTAATTTGTAAACAGTAAAGTATGTGAATGTAATGTACTAATTGAATTAATGAAACGTGTAATGTAACATAAGTAGACAAATACTTGCATCAAAAGAATACAAAACTAAAATTCAAAATTTAAAAAGATTCTCGTTTTTTCCTATCGGACCCCCTAGAGCTCATGTTTGAAGTAATCGATTAAGAGAAGAGAAATGACAAGACGTCGGTTTTCTTGAAAAGTCGATTAATCAAGTTTTGATAATTGATGGTGGTACGCTACTAGATTAATACGAAATACTGAACGTTTGTTTAAACTCACGATTAAATAATGATCTGTGCGTTCCAAATTTATATAATGCATACATAGAGGATATTGAATCAAATATTAACGTTCATTATAAAGATTGATGGCCAGATTAATAAGCCAACTAAATAATTAAATATATTACGCCTATTTCTTATTTAAACTAGTATTTTTTATTAATTGCTTCCTTACTACGTACTTCCCACAATAAATATATATTTTTTTACAGAAATCGATTTATGATATCAACAACATATTGAAGCTATTTAACTATCATTATATAAGAATAATATGTGATATAATAAATAATTTGAAGCTCGAAATAAAACGCGAACTTTAAAAATAAGCACGTATGTAATATAAAATGTTACACATGTTGTGGCAGAAATTAAAAAAATAATTAATGAGCGCACTGTGAGTTCTTTGTAGTTTTTTATTGTTATCTGTAGGAGCACGATCGGGCTCCTACAGATCGCTTGGTATCCAAAAAAATGACCCCACAATTTTGTCGTTTTGGTACCACGCAATGTAAATTCAAGAACATCAATCATTCTAGTCATTTACCTCAAAAATTTTGACGTCACGCCTTGATTGCCTCTCCCAATTTTTATACAATTTCCCTTGTAACTCCAATTTCAAAGGATATTTGTTACTATGGTGATTTTGAAAGTAATTTATCATTTTGCAAAATTGATTGTTCCTTTGATACAATACATGTCTAATTTGCGTTCGACCAAGTAGACGTGATATAAGCCGACAATTTTGAGCAAGATTATAAAAACACTGTGGAAAAGGGGAAACTGATTTTAAATACACACATTCATATTTAATCTGATTTGATCTCTCTGATCGGATCTGATCTGATCTGATCTGTTATTTAAATTACGACACTAAACAACAAGCCACAACCAAAGAACTCAGCTATACTAACTATCAAAGAATATATTGTTATCTTAAGATAGACTACAAAAATCAAAAAAAAATAAATAAATATACCCAATTCTAATTCAATAAATGAATACGTAAATGAACGACGACCACACAGATTGGTAAATAAAATAACATTACGTAATTAGTAGTAAGTAAAAATAATTAAGTGTTTAATGGATAATATTTGTAAAAGGCAAGAAACTATCGTAAAAGATATACCATACTAATTATGTAACGTAAAACCTAAAGTAATTTTAGTTTTCATAGTAATTAAATGTATAAATACCTAGAAAATTAGTAGTAACAGCTTATACATGCTTATACGTACCTACTGACATGGGCTTAAATTATATATAATTACTCAACAGAAATTACCTTTTACTTGGAAATGTTGAATATAACGGATTCTTTTTTATTTTACACATAATTTAGTAGCTTTTCAGTCATTTTTACTTGCTTTTTTGATTTGACAGCATCTTATAAATCGCTGAGCGTCGGCTGAAGCTGAACACACGAAAACGACTCATTGTCATGTTTCCCCCAGCGTTTAAGCTAGGACGCGATACAAGCAGTAGAAATACAGCCAGCCAGCCTAAGCGTAAATAAATTCATTCTTTTTTTGTAAATCAATTTGATTTTCCATATATTATAATAGCCAGAATGGGTCATAGTATACTGTTGAGTATTGTGCACACAAAAAAGAAATTTTACAAACTAAGTATAATGTTTTTAATTATATGTTGTACTTCTATTTATATACTTTTACACGCTTTATAATAAATATAATATTAAACTGAATTTATTTGTATATATTCAACAAATTGACTTTATATGCCTACACGAACGCAAATAAAAGTTATAATAAAATACGAGCGCGCTCCGCCTACACATCGATATTCCGTAGATATATTTAAATAATGTACAGAATATTAAAGTGGAAAGTGCAAAGATTTATAGATTGCAACCTAAACAATATGTGTAGTGATAACCATAACTGTTACTGCTTGTGACATGAAAAATAAAAATAAAAACGAGTATCCAGAAATAGGGAGATTTAATTCTGTAACTTATTTGTAATACTTTAAAAGTTTAGTCTGACTTTCGATCTTTTATAATAAAAGTCATATTATAATACATAATTATTAGAAACGTAAAGATAAATTAGTAATGTGCAAAGTATTCAAAACAGGTTGCAATCCTATCCTTTAGTAAAATCTGTCGTCTCAGTGGTATATGATTTGGTATAATGGTTATTGTTAGCGATCATGTAGGTTTGTTCCCTTAAGGCAACACGAAGGACTCTCAATTTATCCTAAATTTCTGACCGTAAGGCATTATTTTCGTATTAAAGATTGATCGATAGTATAATTTTATTCTAAACTAGCTTTTGCCCGCGACTTCGTCCGCGTTTCCGTCGTTTTTCGAAAAAAAATTAGCAGATGTCCTCCCTCATAGTTTTGACGTAACAGGCAGATTCACTTTCGTATTTTAGAAGGGCAATAGTAATATAATATGCCAATCCACAAAACTGTTGAAAAATATAAGTAACCGCAGAATATTATAATATACCCACGCTATACCCACGACTCGGTCAGCGTGTAACTCCTTGTTTTTTATTAAGATAATATATTGCTAATATTTTTAGATCAAATTAAAATGTTTCAGCGCAAAGCTTCTGGGTAGACTATGTTAAGAGTCGACCCGTCCGGCACGTGAACGTAAAGATTCCTAGAATTGCTAACCCGGGAAAGAGCGACGTATAATTGACCATGCGAGAAACAGCTAACACCGAGATCTACTCCAGCAACACGAAAAGTCTGCCCTTGAGCTTTATTGATAGTCATGGCATAGCACACCGATACTGGAAATTGCGTTCTTTTAAATTGGAATGGAAAATTATTTGGTATTATGGGTATTCTGGGAATAAAGACAGTTTCTCCTGCACCGCAACCTGTTAAAATTTGAGCCTCGATTACATTTTGTTGCAACTGGGTTACTTTTAGCCGAGTTCCATTGCAAAGTTGAGGTGGTCTTAAATTTCGGAGCAGAATTATCGGTATGCCAATTTTTAAACAAATTATATGAGAAGGTAGTCCAGGCATACTTAAAGAATTTAAAAATTCTATCGGGTAATTAGTGGTTTCTTGTTCATCAACCATTCTATTTATTGAACTATAAACTTTGCTTTCTCCCTGTATATTAGACAGTATTTTATTATTAATTTCAGATGCCTGGTCATTGCGAGGAGTCAAAATGGACCTTTCGCAAAGCCAAGAATTGTCCCTATTTAATATAATTGTTATGTCACCGTAAACCGAAGATATAAGATGTTGTTGGGATTGCACTATACAACATAACTCAGGTGCCAGAATAAGTTTTCCTTGGTGTAGTTGTGGATAGGTACCTTCACCAATCTTCAATAATGTATCAGAAAATTCACGATTATCTGCGTTGTCTCCAGTTCTCACTCGCATATTTATAGTCAAATGCACCGATTGTATATCACGCCACAAATAAGAGCTTTTCAGGCAAGCCCTAATCTCATCAGCTCGGGTTCCCCGTGGTATTACCGGTAAGGTTTGTCGGAAATCACCACAAAATAAAACCGTAATACCGCCCATTGGTCGATCATTTTGTCTTATGTCCCTTAGAGTTCTGTCTACTGCTTCTACTCCTTTTCGATGGGCCATCGTACATTCATCCCATACGATTAAATTACACTCACGCAATACCTTAGCTTTGTCGCTATTTCTTGAAATACTACAGGTTGGACTTTCCGTGCGATCTAAATCAATTGGTATTTTAAACATAGTGTGAACAGTCTTACCTCCTGGTAGCAATGTTGCAGCTATACCTGATGAAGCCACGGCAAGAGCGATTTTACGCTGATTTCGAACATAAGCTAATATTAATTTAGTCAAAAAAGTTTTCTCAGTTCCTCCAGGTGCATCTAAAAACCATATTGTTCCTAAATTATTCTGCACACTCTCGCACACGCGATCATAGACTAAGCGTTGTTCTGCAGTCATCATTGGGACACCGTTTTCTAATGTTACCAGCAGTTCCATTGGGTTGTAACCAATCTCTGCGGAATATTCCCTATTGGTAACCTCTCCGACTGAGGTTGGCGTTGGCAAACCATATTCACAAAGTGATTTACCGCCTACTGCTGTTAAGTCTTCCTGAAGAGCTAATAAGCACTGATTTATAGCCAGATCTCGAAAATTATCATTAGTTGCGCCTTCATTATTGTGAGATAAATTCCGAAGAAAGTCTTCTGCAAATTTTTCTTTATATTTTTCCCATAATTGGACAGGATCAGATAAATTACAAAATGTGAGTAATGTTACAAATAAATGGCGTAACCGTCGTGGATTATCACTAACACAGGATTCTGCTAAAGCGTCATCCCAATATTGATCATTTTCAAGCAAATGACGCGCTTGGCAAGCTGCATGATAAGTTGGATAAACAACATCGTCTACTTTTCTCAAATCTATAAATGATGTTGGTCCTCGCACTGTATGTAATAATAATCTCAAATAAAAACACTCTGCGTTGTTAGGATGAACAGTATACACTCTACCAAGAACATGTTCTTTGAAAATACCTGTCTCGCCATCTACAGGCCTGCCTCGGCGTCTACGGTTAAAGACACCTCGTTGTTTATCGTAGGTATAATACGATGGAACTTCTTCATACAAAAGAGACTTTGCGAAATTATCAGTTTGGCAAAGTCGAAAGAATGCCAATAAAGTTGTTTGTCTAGGGTTCTCTAATCGTTCTGTAACATTTTCGGCGTTAAAATATATACGTTGACCGCCTTCCAGATGAACATCCAGATGGGTCACAGGTGGATATCTTTCGTGAATATTAAAACTTAAGATCCGCCACACAGCTTCTGAAGAGCTGATATATCTGCCTGACTGAAATCTAGTAACTTCATCATGTTCATTTCTTAACGCAAACGTAGCTTGGTCACTGCCCTTGTTAATGTACTTACAAATATATTTAATTGACTCTACACTATTACACATTTCTACATTTATGTGAGCTTGAAATGCTCTGGACAATACAGGCGAATACGGAACGACCCACCTATTATCTAAAGTAACCTGTTGTCCAGACATTCGCTTTTCAACAGTAAAACCACCATTGTCTCTTGAACGGCGACGATATAATGGGTATCCATCATGTCCTGTTACAGTTTCATCCACTAATGCTTTTGGATACCTTTTAGTGCAACGACCGTCTTGCATGCAAGGAGCATTTGCGTTAAATGCACCACATGGACCATGTATCATATGAGTTTTAACAATGTCGTATAACAGGGGATCTGCAGTCGGATCTGGAATTTCAGCACTGATTAATCTGTCTACATCATTAGGTCGAACCTTATCTTTTAACCAAAGCAAGATATGTGCGTGAGGTAAGCCGCGTTTTTGCCACTCAACACTATACATATAACACAATACTTCTCCAAAAATGTTATCTTTGGTAAGAAGATCTATCATTGATTTTAATTTTAAATGAAACACTCTTGCAATAATATCATGGCGGTCATGCGGTGCCTGACCCTCAAGAAGCTCCCGAGTGATTTCATCCCACTTGGGATTGGTAGTTACAGTAACAAATAAGTCGGGACGTCCATATTTTCTTACGTAACAAAAAGCGTCTTGAGTACGTTCATGCATGTAGCGTGGACCACCAGTAAAAGAAGAGGGTAAAATAACTAAACGACCCATATTCACAGTATCGTTATCTTGCTGCATGGCATCGCGAAGGTGCACGTATTCTTCAGCGCGCAGCTGCCTTTGATTAGATCGTATATAAACTAATCTTTCGGTTTCAATTTTTGCGTACATGTCAACAATAAACTGATTAAATAAGCCACGAAAACGTTGAAAGTATACCAATCTATTCCGTCTCACTTGCAGGTGGTAACAATAAAAAATAAAATTGAAGGCATGACACCTTTTTATTATAATTAGGTGCGCCTGTGCGCGGATCGGTTTGGTATACAGCGAAATTATAACCATCTTCCCCTCGACAATATATCATAGGATATTGCAAACTGTCGTAAGCCCTGTGGGTTTCGAAAATACGTTGCAAGCGATTGTCTCTGGAACGTATAACGATATCACGCCTATCACATTCCTGGTCGACCAGTACTACAGCAACTTCATTCGTGGATGGAACGTTATGACGCCCAGGGTGTTCCTGAGTTGGACGCTTATCGGCATTTATAACAATTTTATAATTGTTATTTCCATCTTGAGAAAGGGCTTCTAATGCCGATTTAAAACTGCATACGTACGAATTAACCTGATGTAACATGTTCTGAAGTTGTGAAATGAGTTCAGTATTTAAATTCGGAAAATATTGATTTCTTATATTCGACTGTTCGTTGTAATCGGATACAAAATATATTTGAAGAAATTTAGGTTGTTCTTCAGGCAAAAGGGACCCTATCAAATGGTAAACCTGACCTTGTACCTTAAAAGTAGGCATGAAAGGTCCTTCTGAGATTTGTTTAGCACCAAAGGATGTCATTTGGAATGCACTATTATAAGTGCGAATATTATCTAAAAACTGTTTGGATTGCAAATGTTCCCCTAAAAGTAGTGATTTTAAAGGTTCCGGTGGGTCTTCGAACGAAGGCAAATTTATTTTACCTCCAGAACAACAGAAACCAGCAGACTCCTTCCTCCACTTCGAAGCATTACAAAAGGAACATACTACGTTCATATCGCCTATTTCAGAAGATGATCTGTAATCAATTGTGAGGTTATAAGCAAACCCACTTTTATATTTATCGGACCACGCCACCGAATTTGTAGATTGATCTACCACGTGTATATCTAAGTCATTAAGACCATGTCGAAATCTATCTGCAGTAAGACGGGCCTCTCGCTGTTCTTCTGTTTCAAGCGACCGAATATTTTCAATTCTTAATCTTTCATTAGATAAAGTAATCAATTTTTCTTGTCTCAAAGAATTGTAATAATCGCGTCCCGACTCTAGTCGTTGTTCATGCTCATGTTCATCTTCAAGAGATCGAATCATGTTATGGTGCGCCCTATCATTTGTCAAATGGTCTTGATATTGAGTAAAAGTTTCAGATTCTCGAGACAAAATATGACGTTCGCGATCAGCTGTAAGCCGTAATTCCCTCTCAGTGAAGGTTTCGGACTCGCGAGATAAAATATGACGTTCGCGGTCAGCTGTAAGCCGTAATTCCCTCTCAGTGAAGGTTTCGGACTCGCGAGATAAAATATGACGTTCGCGGTCAGCTGTAAGCCGTAATTCCCTCTCAGTGAAGGTTTCAGACTCGCGAGATAATGTATGCCGTTCGCGGTCAGCTGTGAGTCGCAATTCTCGTTGTAAAGCAGTTTCAGCTTCTCGGGATAACGCATGTTGTTCCCGGTCAATGGAACGCCTTAGCTCTCGTTGAGAAGAGCTTTGAGAAGCCCGTGTTGTAGCTCGTCTCGCTCTTTCAGCTGCTAATCGCATCTCTCTTTCTGGAGAGCTTTCATTAGCTCGAGATGTTGAGGCACTAACTCTCATAGAGTTTAACCGATGTGCTCTTTCCTCTTCCGATTCTTGAGAACGCGTCATTCTCATTCTCCTAGCTTGACTCGAAGTTCGAGATAAAGATTGTCGTTTTTTAGGTGGCATCGTTTATTTTATTTTTAATCGACGGTAACTTAAATTCTATTTAGTTACCCAACAAAAAACTTACGTCAGAGGTCCTAACTATAGCTAAGTATATAATAAATAGAATATAAATCTAAGTGCCTATTAAAACTAAAATAATATTCTAATCGAATTATAAATATGTACGTAGGTACCTACAAATTACAAAAGAATAAAAAATGAAAATAAAGCTATACTTAATGCGTGTGCAATACTATCTACACTTACCTACTTCACTTAAAAATGAATAATAAGAAATACCTACAACTACTGTAATTAATCAAAGTACCTATGCTAATACAAAAAAAACCTTAGATGTTCTAAGTACAGCTGCTATATAATAAAGAAATAAAAATCTAAGTGCCTATTCTAATAGAATTAAACTAAGAAATATGTACCTACCTACCTACAACTTAGGTACAAAAAAAAAAGAAATGAAAATAAAGCTAAAACACGTGTGCAGTATAGGTAGATAGTAGGCAATATCTACCTATACCTACTTCACTTAAAAATAAATAAAAAATACCTATGAATACTATAATTAATAAAAGTACCTACCTACGCTTTTATCTACTCAATACAAAAAAACTAAACATAAAATGCCCAAAACTAACCTATCAGTAACTAAAAATCTAACAATAATCTAATCTATCTATCTATTATCTAATCTAAAAATCGAATCTAAATCTACTTAAAAAGAAATAAAATAGGAACTATTAATAGTTAAGAATTTAAACAAAACTAAAACTAATTTAGAAAATAACAACAAAAGAAATTAAAACAAACTATTTAAAGACAAAAAGTCGCGCTGATAAGCACGGTTTATAAAATCGCCTCCCGCCCATTTCATACTCTGCCGCCGCGAGCCCCGTCGAGCGCGGCAACCGTTACGCAAAAATAATCCTTATAGCTTGATTCACTTATTCACGCGCGATGTCTTGTTGGCGTATTTCATGTAAGTAAGTATAAGTTTGGTGTTTCTATACCGATTTCAATGATTCTTTTTTTATTGAATTGGTGCTAATGTTTATTTTTTTTTAATTAGGAATGATGGTGAGCATTATTGGTTTTATAAACGTAAAAGTAAACAAATATAATAAGAAATCTCCGAACTGCTAAGCTATCGAGAGTTATGCGTGTTATTGTGAGTTAACTATAAAAGATAGATATATGCTGTCTTGGAATATTTTTCGTGTATTTTTATGTAGAATATTTCCGTTATACATAGTTTCTATGTAGCTCTAACCATTAAGGCTGCACACGCGACGGAAGCTTAAAAAATCAAGCAACTTCTCCCATTTTCTCAACATTTCCTTTCACTGCTCTGCTCCTATTCATTGTAGTGTGATGAAAAGTATACTATTACCTGCCCAGGAGTATAAAGAATAATTGTACTAAGTTTCGTTAAAATCCGTCGAGTAGTTTTTTTTTCTATAAATAACATACAAACAGACAGACAGACAGACAAAAATTTTTTTAACTGCATTTTTGGCATCAGTATCGAACACTAATCACCCCCTGCTACTTATTTTGTAAATATATTTCATGTACAGAATTGACCTCTCTACAGATTTATTATAAGTATAGATTAAAAAAAAAAAAAAAACAAAACTTAGAGAGTTTCATAAAGTTTTGCACTATGTTAACATTTGTAATTTAATTGGGTTTGCTTAATTTAAAAAATATTTTACTTTAATAGAAACTAGTACCTATATACTTTTTTCATTACTCTGGCACTGTTTTTTTTAATCAAAAGGGCAATAATAACAAAAAAGGAAAACATTAAAAATATTAATAATTTAGCTGTCTTATTTAAATAATATCAGATATCAGGTTATCTTTGAAATATGACAACAGATTATAAATTCGTGAACAAAAGCTCAACCGTTAGAAGTTTGAACTGTAAAATTATAATAGCCGTTCTTATATATAATGGTTAAGTGAAACAGATAGCTGGCAACTTCTAATATCTCGCTGTAAACAATATTCACAGTCTCTCGGCAAATAAATGAAGTACACGAACGAAAATCACGAGTTCAGAATTTTTCAACGTCGTCCTCGGATCGAAATCTGCGCGAGCGCTGCGGCGACTACAAAGTGGTTAACGATTAAGGAACTCAAATTAAATGAGAATATAATATTTTTGTTTTGTTTTATTTCACTTTGGTGACTGAAAATACTACAAGGGCATCATCTATATACTCTGTATATGAAATAGGGAACGAGCTTGTGTTTCTAATTTATAAATATACCGTAGCTGTCTACTTCTATGACTATTTCAACACGTTTAAGTAAGTAGGCTTATCTGAAATAAAATACTATATTACCCTGATGATAGAACCCTAACGTAATTTTAGTTCTCTCAACGAACCATGTACAAGGAATTATAATAAATGTATCTTCCATATTCTTATCTAGAAGTATCGATTAGGATGAATTCCAAGTCATCGCGGCGAAAACAATAGCATTAATAACAAAAGAATTACAATGTCTGCTGCCAAATCGGCATTATAGTTTACAGGTGTTTCTAGTTTATAGCGATTTATCAGTGGGCGATAAAACCGTTGAGATAATAGGCCGATAGCCGTTCCGCGTGGCGTCGCAACTCGCCGATTTCGGTCCGTTGCGGCCGGTCATCTCTAACGATGGAGCAATAATTAAGATCAGACGTCAGCATTATTTACGCCTGCAGCATCCCGCCGACCCCATTGACTCGGTCACGACTTTTTCCTTGTCAGGCAAAACTATTGTGTTTACTCTTGGTTAGTCCGACTTAGAAATGGAATTTCATATTTTTCAACTTCTAATAGCAATGTCATGAAACGAATTGCATCGTATTCTATTGTAATGTGATTTTAGGGTTCTTTATCACAAGATGTAAAAACGGAATCCTTATAAGATCACATTGTTGTCTGTCTGCTCGTCTGTCAAAAGTATTTTACGTGAAGGTATCAAGCTGAAATTAAAACGGTCGCTTAGAGCACAGAAAAAAAATCAAGTTAACGGAATAATAAGATATAAAATTTTATCGATTGTATCTGTTTTGCTACATTTTGTATGAAATTCACTGTGTAATTAAAATTTATAGGGCACTTCCTAAGGACCTATACTTATGAAATTTGATACAAAGTGAAAACATACAATACATGTAAAGGATAAATCTCGAAAAGTTATAATGACAGTCTCGAAAAGTTATAATTACAGTTCAACAAAACAAAAAATATAAAAAATAAATGGATACGTCCTTAGCTTAAGTTTGTCAACATTATGCACAGCGTTATCAAAACCTGTAGATTATTTAAACTGAGAAATTCCAGTACAAAAAAGGTAGTAATAACTATAGCAAACTATATAATTTTACTTTATTTGGAAATGCCAGCAAACTTAAGCTTGTGAATTTTTATCAGAGGTACTTCCCGGGAGAGTCTGACTCGCACTTGAACTGTTATTAAGTCGTTATTTAATATAATATTATTAATATTTTCCATATCATGTAAAGATATATTTTTCAAACATATTTTATACATTTACCGTCCCCCATTGTCCGCCGAACTCTGGAGCGACGATAACTCAACGCGGCGCTTTGCCTTGCTATAAGAGATTAACATAACACAAGAAAATGTAGCAAATAGTTTGGATCATAGTCAATCTGACAAAAGCAAAAATGTTAATTCAGAATGCGCAAGCGAGAAATACGAACAAATAATAACAAAGTAATCACCGGTCAATTTCCCACGAATTGCGTATTATCACGTCCCTAGTCTTAGATATGTATCTACGCGTAAATTGAATAATAAATACCTTTTTCGTAGCGGCGATTGTGACAGCAGTGAAATTAATGGTTTATCTAAATGCTAACTAGTTTCAGGTTATTACTCATTCAAACCTTAGTTATGGCGCTTTGTTTAAGCTCGAAGACCGTTCAACCAATACATTGAACGATCCCGCCCATTACATAATACATTTGGCGCCAATTAATTGAATATAATATAGGTAGTACAATATAGGTACACGTGGTAGAGTAAAAATGTGGATAGCACCTCAACATTAGTCAATATTGGCAATCAAAATGATTTTGAACATTGAGACATCACTAACAAACGCGACGAATGGAGTTAATATACAGTTGTGTACAAGAGGAAGTCCTTGGAAGGGCAGAGTCACCAGAGAATATTTTGAACAGAACATTAAAATTGAATCCAGAGCATATCAGATACAAAAACGTAAGAGATTCTCAATTTTTAGTTGAGTAGTTCAGGATTAGCAATGCGTGCGTGTCATTTGAATAAGTACAAGGCAACTAGCTTCTATATATTTTTTGATGATGTTGGGACTCTTTTGCGAGCATCAAGAAAAATATCTTTTGGGTCTTTTTTAGATCAGAAGAAAAGCAGTGATTTCGTCTACACTGTCTTCTAAGCTTAAACCTTTTTCCAAGCATATCATTTTTGAAACAATAATTGCGCAGATTTAGAATAAAATTCATATTATATATATTTATATCACACTCGTAAATCATAATATAATTAAAAATTTCTTTATCATATCATAATAAATGAAGTTTAAAAACATTAAAGAATCATAGTTGTCCCAGTCTAGTTAACAAATTTAAATATTCACGTGTTTCGAAGGCGGCGAAACAACTATTACATTCCATTCTATTACCATCTAAACTCGTTTGGTCACTAATACATGTATATACTGAAAGGATCAGTGGCGGAGAGCCCCAGAAAGTGGCTGATTTGTAAGTGTCTCTGAGACTCCACGTCTATAGTCAAAAGTAAAGAAAAAGCATCCAAGTTTAGTTTATTATCGTTTGCTTTCCGAAAAGATTGGTAAAAAAATATCAAACTACACTCCGAAGATTTAATGAGATTGAATAAATGTTTGATGTCATCTATATGCTATGAATAAAATTATATAAATAAATTTAATGGATTATGTGATATTTTAATATGTATACATAAAATATTTAAGTTAGTTATTGGTCGGATTTTAGTGTTACATTATTGATAAATACTTCTTTACAATTAAAGTACATGAGCAGAAAACAGTTTTGGCCTTAAATACGAAAATAATACAATTTTACTCAGCTTCACGCTGTATCCCGCACATGGTATTATAGTCACAGGGATCTTGGGAATCTAATGTTCAGACACTCCGTTCAACTTTTGTTTCCTACTTTCCGCCATATTTGAGGCATTATGTGTCGAGTGGCGGAACTCAACGTCGCGATTTCCCTTGTACCAGCGCGAAGAAATGAAAACTTTAAATATTTAAATTGAAAATATTTAATATTTCATTTTCTCGAGTGGGGATCAACCCGCAACCTGTCGCTTACACGCTTGTGCCGCTGCGCCACGAGAGGCCTCAATATAATTTTAAGCTCACTAAATAAAATGAATAAAGTTTATATATATTCAAAACCTGTGATAAAAGTATTCCTTCTTTTTTAACATTATAAAACAATACTACCACATTTAGGGTTTAAAGCATATTGAGGTTATAATATGTATAATATGTAATTATAATTGAAAGGACATCTTAGAATGTCCTCGAAAAAAAAATTAAACTTATTTTGATACGGAATTTTATATGTAACTACTGCAGTTTGTTACTTTTGACATTTTTGTAGTTTTATAATTTTTGTTCGAAAGCACAATGGGCTTATTGTCATAGTTCGACACAAGATGGTTAAAACAGATTGAAATGCTTTTATACGAGAACTAAGTTAACAAATAATTTCATTGGCATTTTACTTGAAATAATGAGTTTCAATTATGTACTACATTAAGATACATAAAAGAAGGTACAATAATTATGTATACCAAAACCTAACTCAGTTCAATAAAATGTTTATTATTTAACACTTTATTACACCAAAAAAAAGTATATACAAGTATAAGGAAAGTAAAACAAAATTTTTTGTATAAACCATTTCATGTTTGTATTACCATTCGTATTAATACCTATAAGA
The DNA here is from genome assembly GCA_019049475.1 of Eueides isabella. Classification (NCBI taxonomy): domain Eukaryota; kingdom Metazoa; phylum Arthropoda; class Insecta; order Lepidoptera; family Nymphalidae; genus Eueides; species Eueides isabella. Next base: position 9,445,883 of record CM032386.1, on the reverse strand, counting down.
AATAATCTTTTTAAATATATATAACCTAGTCAAGTGTGAGTAGGATTCGCACACAGAGGATCCCATATCAATTTCAGGATTTTAACTTCCTTACAAAATGTGACAAAAACGATGCATAAATGCTCATGTCTTTTTATTACTTTTCTCTCTGATGCGAGAGTCCATAGACTTGAGTATTTGGAATTAATTTCAGCTCGACCCTCCTCTACCTCCCTATCCCGAGCCCACCCGATCTCGAGATAAAAATATAGCGGCTTATTATTTATTTTCATGCTCTAAGATTAATTAAAAAAGTAGAAAAAGGTCGTCACAGGAAAAATTATTCACACACTAAGCGCCAAACGTACCTAAAGGTATCATCACACTTGCGTCGAGATGTAAATGATATAAATTATTATATTTAAAATATAAAACTTATAACCTTAGTAAATTTAAAAAAGCTTACCTATTATTGCATAAAAGACATAATAATATTCAAAATTTAATTATATGATTCTAGAATACAAACAAATATTTAATTTTTGAAACAGTTTAACGCGTACCAAGATTTGATATCTTACGAACGGTCCATGAAATTGTTCTCACTACGTTTTACAACTAGGCCAATCAAGTATATAATTGAAAGACTTTATTACCTTACTCCAATAGTCTGAACAAGACTTAATTCTGCGTATTATATTACCTAAAGGCTAAAGCCAGTTCATTAAGGATCGTTCAATCATTTGTTAAGGGAAGGTAAAGACTTTTCTAAAGCCTTTTATTATTTTTGTTCGACATTCCTTTGTGCGTGTACACAAAACGCAAATGGCCCTCACAATTAGATATATAATATGCTTATGAAAATTAAGACAAGCTGTAATACAGTATGAATACTGTTTGGGGGCAATTACATGATTATAGCTATATTTAAATTGTAATATGAAATTTGCTACATATGTATGTACTTATAGGTACTAATGTGTATACGTACGTATAGTCCAATATTGCAGAAGCCCATAAAATTTAATCATATTTACCATTGTTTACAATATTAATATTAATATTTTAATTTCTTCTTTCTGGTAATAAGGCAAAGCGCGGCGCTGAGTTCCACCGCTTAAAACACAATGTGGATAACGGAACGAAGTATATTAACTATAGATTCCCAAGTTCCCTCCCAGCTTTACTCTGCCATGGATACAGTGTAAAGCTGGGAAAAAAAAATATTATATTTATAAAGTCTTTAGCTATTTTGTTCATTTGTTTGTGACATTTATTATGTTAATGAAGCATACCTGCAGTAAACATTATAATAAAAAGAGTAAAAAATATTTCAGCGTTTACAAAACCAGCACTAAAGAAGTACAGCCGTAAAGATTTTATGATCGCTCAGAACATTAAAAGTAACAACTTTATCCACTATTCTTATCTAAAATCAATTTTTACACATTGACCGGTCCCCTCCTGCTAGGTATCTACTTATAAGCAAAACCAGTTATGTGCGTGTCAGAATACGAAATTAGGGCTCCGCAATCCGAGGCTTATAAAATTCCTCATTTAAATATGCGCCTATTTAATTTAATACACAAAAAATCAAACGTGTCCGCTGATTTTTTGTTATCAGGAATTAAATCTACATAGAATACAGGCTTTTAGCATATATGATTAGTAACATGTTGATTCATTATGGACGATGTTTTATTATCGAATATACGAGTATGTACTTACTGTGTTGTATTTTTGGTTAAAATTCATAAATATTGCAAAATTGAATGAAATGTTATATTCAAAGAAAGCAATAATAACTATTTACATATTTTAATAATGTATTTTTTTTTAATAAACAGGTAACACAACATAATTTATCCCAGCCCCGGACTCCGACACATATTACTAAATTTCGCACGCTCTATACGAAGCATATAAAAGTTTATTACTGTAAATATATCCGGCTTCATAGGTGTCACATTATATCACATATTTTATGGTATTTGATGTAATCGTCTTCGCTTTTTGCATTAAAACATATAGAGTAAATAGGTTTTAAACCGCGTAGGTATTTATAGGATTGTTAAATAATTATAAACGCTTTATATGTGCATGGCAGAGAATGTATGTATTATTAGCTTAGAATATATAAAACACAATATATATATATATGTATATATATATATATATATATATATATATATATATATATATATATATATATATATATATATATATATATATATATATATATATATATATATATATATATATGCTAGAAGATAAAAAAATCCATTACGGAGAACTGCCTACGCCCAATGTCACTTCTATGTATCGCTAATTAGGTGCAAGTATGACATAATTATATTTTTTTAAGTTATATCTCTCAACTGTCTATGCTTTACTAAATTGGATTGTTTCTCCTAGAATATAAAAAAATGCAAAATGCGTTATATTTCTATCAAATGCGATATGTCCGTACTATATTTAGATATGACGGGACAAGTAAGACAAACGTTCCCCACCAAAATATAAATGTGAAATCAGAGCCAAGCTTAATATTGAATAATGCGTCGTCCACTTCGTTGTCAAAGCAAGATGGAGATCTATATAAATTCCAAGTACTGTTCCCCTCGGCGTATAATTAATTATAAAAAATTGACTTCACATACACTTACAATTACTATATTATATTTGTAGAGTCACTTACTCTACAAATATAAGAAAATGAACTGGACTTGTACTATTATTGGTAAATATATTTGGTTAGGTCGCACACAACTAGTCATAATGGCTCAGTGCGAAAGTAAAGTCTAACATGTAAACGAGATGATTGGAAGTGCCAAACTCATTCAGAAGATAATTCATTTTCATTTCTCTGTTCTGCTCTCTTTGATTTCTCTCTCTTTGGGAGATTCAGTGTGAAGCGGAAGAAAACCATATATTATGATTTTGAATAATATTTAAATTATTATCATACGTCGTAAAGAAAACTCAGGATTTCAAGGAATATAACCTTATCGCCAAAAGTCAGTTTGTATCTTTGCTACATTCTCATATATATATTTACACAATCAATAAAAAATAACACAATATACATTTTAAAATTTTATTCTAAGAAATAAAGAAAGGCAAATATAATTTTCTATCAATGACTTCGACAAGGTGATAAAGAAAGGTTTCGTGTTCATAGTCTTGAAAGTTTCATTCGATTTTTGTTCCTTAATTGTAAGTTAATTAAAAGCTGTTGTACCAATGATTTGTATTTGTATTCTTGGGGATACCGTAAACGTAAACTACAATTACAATTATAATACACGCATGACAATACTTAATTTTATTTATTATTTCATAACGTTACTTTAAATTAAGTGTATATTGCTAAGATACACGTTTTAAAAGTAAGATAAATAAAAAATCGACATTACCACTTGACTAAGGTTTATTTATGAATTAAAGATTGTTGTACATTGATACACAGTACTAACTGCGTTTAAACTTAATATTGTTTGCATGTTATGTATTATTAAATATTTTTTTTTGTTTCTTGTAAAAGATATCCTCAAAAATTACTGCTTTACGTGTATTCCCTACGGAATATCTTTTATGTAACTTTTCTCTTGGTTGGTCTTTTTTGCCATTCTTTTACCACTCATTTATCCGACTTGCTCAAACCACCTGAGCATAATCTGCTTCATTCTCAATGTGACATCCTCTCTAGTACTTGCCATATTGTGTGTCTCTTCATTGAAGATTGGATCAGCTAAATTGATACCGCCGTATTTCAAATGGCGCACCAAATTCAACAGCCGGCTAGATGTCAAATCAAGTCGATATGGCAGCTTCTTATCGCACGCAGGCTTGGCGATCTTTGTAAAGAATCTTTACAGCCTGCAGTTAGGCCTAGGCATTCACAATGCCAGGGGCAGTATCTCCCATATTCTTTTTCACAGCCCTGTCGAACGGCTTATCCAAGTCCACAAATCTCAGAAAACTTTTTGGTTTACATACTAAACTTTTTCCGTGATTATGTTAACGGAAACGATCTGATCTATGATAAAAAATACTGGAACGAATTAAATAATTCTTCACCATTATAACTTCCTCACACGGGCGAGTAAGAATCTATAATTTAATTTAATGTATTTATAATACAAATACCGAAATTTTTAAACGATATAGAGAGAATGGTCTTTAAAGATGAAAGTAAGTGCCATCGAGTGCGCTTTTGTAACTCAGTAATTAACTGAGTAGTACTACAAAAAAAAGTTATATATTCATAGGGTTCTCATTAATATGAATAAAAAATACCACAAAACAATTTATTTAACTATTAAAGTTACAACATTAATTAGGAATGTTTTAATGTTATTAATAACCTTAAACACGAATTCTTGTAAAACGTTATTATATCCCTATCATGATATCATAATCATAATATCATAATCTTAAAAAATGAATTATAGAATCGGTTCATTTGTTTTGAAATAATGATGAATGTTACAAAATAAAATTGTAAAGGCAGGTAAGTAAGTCTTATTTTATTTATTTACTTATATATTAAAACCACAAACTAGTTACAAATACTGTATATACTTATTTTTTAATAGAGTATTAAATTACCTTTAGGAAAATATATAAAATAGTTTGATATATATAATACGATCGCCATTTCGTCGACTGTGACGACGACATGGATTCATTAACGCTATCGAATGCACAAATCCAGCCGATATTGTATACGAGCTTTATCTCTCAAAGCTTTTAGTCTCAAGATTTGTGTTCAGATGTGTAAATTTCAATGTGACAGCGGATATCTTCTTATAATAGGTTGTTTATCAAAAAACTATTTATTTAAAAAACTCAAGAGTAGGTAAAGACACTTCTTTTTACATCTATTATGCCCACAAATTGGATTATTTAAAAACAAGTGACCGCTGGCGGCTCCCGGCTCGCGGTTTCGCCCTCTTTGATATTGCGATTATTTATTTATTACACTGATTTGCGTTTAGCATGAAATTATTTTTCACTATTTTTTAAATAAAACACACAACCTATGTTGATATTGATAATTAAAAAAAAAATAAAAAGCCTTTTTAAAGTTTCTTACTTTTTTTGTAGAACTATATACAATTTTATTAATGCTATGAATTATAAGCATTCGTTTGATTTTTCAAAATATTTTTTTTATCATTTTTTTATTAAAATAAAAGATAGTTATGTTACTCCGCTATGCAATTTATTGAAGAAAAAAAAATCAATTCTAATCTCTGCTAAAAGTAATATTTGTTATATTAACACAATATGATTTGAAATTGAAATAAATACATATATTCAGTTGTTATCAATATTTCAAGTTACTGATCTTTATCGGTATTGCTTTAGGAATCTACAATGAATGAAACCTAAAAAAGTACACCTCTAGACTCTAAGCCATTACCATACCAAAATTCATTTATTTTTTTTGAGTAGTTTTTGCATGGTTGACAAAGAAGCTAACAGAAACACAGACAAACCAAAAAAATATTTTCTGTCATTTTATTATATAAACAGATTATTAGTCTCACATGTTCCCCAGATTAAGTACTTAAGCAGCGTTTTATAACTAAACCAATGCAGTCAAATTTCCAATAATAAATATTTCTTAAAATCAAAATTATCATAATTATACACGCATACAATAAAGCCCGTAATTAAATTGGCTTTTAAACGACTCGAGCGCATTGAACGCTGTCGCATGCACCCGTTGCATCGCGAATGAAACCGCGACGCGGCGCGTAAAACTGTCACGATAAGAATCGATTGCAAGATAGCATCGACTCGATCGACTCGTCCGTAAGACAGTTGCCTGACTTTACCGACACCGCTCTATCCTACTATTAATGGTACCCTAATGAACCAAACAGAAAATCTTGTTCAATAACGTGCGTGAGGGTTGCTGGTTCAATTAAATTGAAACTAAATGAAATGTTTAATTATGTTTTTTGAGCTGCTTTGGTTTCAACGCTTCACGCTATATCCCGCATAGCAGAAAACAGACAGACAAACATACAAAAACTAGTTTACGTTAATTATGACATAGTAACCTGGGAACCTAATGTAAGACTGTCCCTGACTTATTAAAACACATCCATTCCCCACTTTACGCAGAATTTAGGCGAATGGCATTGGGTTCTGCCAGTCAATAAGTAATGCTTCAGATGTGACGGAAGGTGGCGAAGGGAACCTGAAGGGTGCCTAACATGCATCATAAAGCTGCAAAAAATTAATTGAATATTATGGACCTTGTTCGTGAACTTTTTAATGATGTTAAAGAGAAAGATTAATATATAGGTGTGATATATTTAACATCAATTGTTACACAGCACACGAAAGAAGTGTTTTAAGGTATTTTCTTATATTTTTTGTAAAACTGATAAAATAATTTAGACATAATAGACATCTCAAAATTAATCAATCTGCTGTTCTTATCATATCTATGAAAGAATCGGTTTATAAATCAGTTTAGTATTTTTTAGGATTCCATACCTTTTAAATGGTAAAAACGAAACCCATATAGGATCACTACGATAGCCGTCTGTACCGACTATTTCTCTTTTTACATCTCTTCTTCATCTTAAGACTTAATGAATGTCTCAAGGTGATATTAATATAAAATATCAAGGTCCACCTCTTGGATCACAGAAAAATCTTAGTTTCTGAGTCGACGCAATCAAAACATACGAGAGCATATATGAAAATAAAAATCGCTGCAAAACATGAAATTAAGAAAAAAAATCGAATAGTGAAAATTTATATAATATTTATATAATATAATAGAATAGGTACTTTATACAAAAAAGCATTACAAATATTATATTTGTAATGTTTTGTAATTGAATGATTCTGCGTCTGCAATCGCGAAATTTGGTTTTAACTGACAAATTTCAGTACAAATAAAGGTATTAATGACGATTACAACCTTATTACATGGACTGTACCGGCTCGCACTGAACCGGATATAGTATGTACAACAAAAACATTTTCTCACAACTTTAAATATTACGAGTATTAACGGAACATAACTAAAATCGTTTAATTACATTAATTAAGCTGTCTTGCACATTTTACTTTTAGTTATCTGAACCTGTCACAGTTTATTTACTAGAAGACAGAGACGGCGTCTATCAAATAACGCTATCTTCAATTTAAAAAGAATTATTATTGAATCTGCAACTTGCTACTTTGTCTCATATGGCGTACAAGACTAAATCATTTAGTGGACAAGGATTACTTTACCATAATATCATTTCAAATTATAAAAATATCTGACTTATTCTATATCAGTACCCCGGCGCGCTGCTAGCACATACATAAGTATATAATTGTACATACATATCTGGAAGCAACAATCGTCGCAGGAGCCGGTCGTTCACACGGCGTTGTCCAATTTATGTACTTTTTTCCCAGGTGTAACGTTACGGCTATAAAATTCAGTTTTTGTTAGCCGGGCGCATGCTCGCTAGATCTCCCGTCGCGAGATATGTTGATTTACGTTTAACGCGCGTGACCTCTCGTCGGATCCGATCATAGACTCGATAGACGATTCGAACTTGCTCTTCGAAGATATCAGCACACAGCCACTCGCAGCGATGTATCTTAGGAAATATTTCGCAGTATACAACCTCTTTGCAGACCATTCGGACAAAGATGGCCAGATTTCTTTGCATTTCACACGATTCAGTTGCCCTTATCAAATCTACCATCCAAATATCATAAATTTTTAGTTTAAATACTTGCCGGTTGCTTGCATCTAAAAGGTTAGTTACTACATAATTACAATATATCCTGCATTGTTTCAGATGAAATATTAAAAGACATTATTATTTTACTTTTATAGTTAACGCTATAGGATTCAGATCTAAGAAGTAAGTCAATAATCATATTTTACAAGTAATTAAGTAATGTGTAGGATCTATAGTTATAGATCTCTTGACCTTGACCTAACGATAGAGAACGTATTTAGTTTTACTTAAAGTACAACAACGATTTATTATATGAAAACTAAAACAATGTTAAAAAGTGACCTTCACATATGAAAAATACGATTGACATTCTTGATAATTTCTTCCACATAGTAAAATATTAGAGATAGGTAAGGATAGGTATAGAGATAAGAGTTTTAAAAAACCTTAATTTGTTTGCATTATAAGGCTTCAATCAAAGTAAACGATAATTAAAATGAGTATTCATTTCATACACAGAGTTTTTTTTATTATTATATTCACTCACTCACTCATGTTCACGCTATATTCCGCACGTGGCAGAGTAGACAGAGGAAACTTGAGTACCTAGTGTTTAGACACTCCGTTCTGTTTCACACTTTCCACCGAATTTGTAGCATTGGGTGTAAAGTGGTTATGCCTTGTTACCAGAGCGAAGAAATGAAAACATTAAATATTTAAAGTGAAAATATTAAACATTTCATTTTATTGAGTGGGGATTGGGAAATAAACTCATCATTGTTGCGCAACCAATCGACAAACTGGTCGATATTCGCTGTCCTATCGAAGGGACAATTGAGCGATTTGTCAAGTATTGCATTTGGTAACCGGTCGCAGCAATAAGAGAATCGATGAAACGATGCTCCTGCGCCCATTCTTATTCATCTCTCTCTTAAAGTTATATGATGTCGAATAAATGTCGAAAGCAACGAGTAATGTATAGGTACATTATAGACGATAGCGTTCGAAGATCTACACGTGGGTGGAAGCCGGCAAGAATAGCGAGCTTTACGTAAGATATATCTATCTACGAGGGACAATGGACGAGGAATGCTCGAATAACAAGCTTTTTGGGGATTTATTGGAAAGGTTTCATGTGGGATGGATTTGCTTTCCTTGCATCCGCCTACAAATTTTAGTAGAAATGTTTGTTGCTATTTTTGAAATATAATTTTGCAATAGATTTTCTTATATATTTGTGTAAAACAATTTATTATTCTCTATTCTGAAAATTTCATGTAGTCTTTGTTTTGTCTGATACTTCGAGTATAAATTTAAAAGCTTTGACTGTCAACTAATTAAAATTAATATATTTAACCATTGCTGTAACGTACAAGGCATCAATTCCCCGTGACCCTCCTCGACCTCACTGAACTTATGTTGCCACCCGATATCGCTTTTCACTAGGTCGACAGCAATTGCTCCGTAACGCCGCCTATTTGTACCGTTTAGAATGTGCACTAAGCTTCTTATAATATTAAGTTCTATTTTAATATAAATTCTTTTAGTAAAGAATTTACTGTTTCTATATTATGGTACTATCGCAAATGGTATGGTAAAATTTCTCCTCCTAAAAGTAAATAAATAGATTATGGTTATAACAACTCTAGCTCTGAACTGCGACTTCACTTGAGAAATGAAAAGACTACGAATTGTGAATGACACATGACACATTCTAAGTGCTCTAACCACAGGTGGGTAATATTCGAATAATTAACGTAATATATTCTAACCTTTCTCGATAAATGAAATGTCGAACGTAAAAATATTTTTTTAATTCGAACCAGTACTTGCTGGGAATAGTGCGTTCAACCAAATAAATACATCACATGTCTAATGTTAGTATAGATTTTGCCATGAGGTTTAGATTTAATACTACGGAAACAATATGACTATAAATACAATGTTAATTAGTAAAAGAGTCAGGACAATCTATAAAAGATCATTTAAAATATAAAAAATATGGAATTCAGACTCTTTGAATTTGGTGAATTCTAACTACCATTGTGTTAACAATAACTTTTATTGTATAATGTCATCTATACTGTTTGTGTCGATAAATATATATTCATCGATGTACATCAATATATAATAAGATACATCTAAATAATTAGAAGTTACAAATTTTTACTACTCATTGTAAGTATATAGCAGATAGGACCAATTAATTAATTAATTACATGAATAAACTAATAATTATGTATACAATTATAAAATTTATACAGTTAATAAAGAATAACAATCTTCTTTGGTAATAAAACAATATAAACAATCTATAGAAATGTAAACTTTATCTCAATTGTGGTATTTCCAATACAATTAAATACACTCACGCGACGGAGAATATCTCGTTTTGATATAAAAGTACGGGTGCTAATGAAACCGTGATTTCTAAACTAAGGCTTAATGGTTTATAACCCTTTGGCTAGTGTGCTGAGTAACGGTGGATTCGCCCACTCTAGGTGTCGCCTGGCTCCGCCATCCGTCCTTATGTACCGGCGATTTACGAGACATCGCCTACTTTATTGGGTAAAGCGATTCACATAAATCCACTAAGAACATCTTCGAGTATATTTTTAACAGGGCAGTTTATTTTCGTTATATTCCAATTGCTCTTTGCTATCACATATTAAGCCGACGACGACGATTATCTATAACGTGTTAATGCAATGCAATGCAATGCAATGCAATAATATGCAAACAAACTTAATAAACATTCAAGTAATGAAAATTATTATATTTTCAATTAATTAATATATTATTCAATTGTAATAATTGTAAAGTTCTACTATTATTTTTTAATTTAATTCAGTGGAAAATGTTTTAAGGGAACAAAATATAATAACATTAGGTTCCCAAGCTCCCTCTGCCTATTCCGTCATGTGCAGGATACAGCGTTAAGAAAAAAAATCATTTTTTTGTAATCAATGTCACCTTTATAACAGTTGTTACGGTACTAATGTAAATATAATATTATCGTCAATGAGAACTAAACAATAAAAAAAACTTGTTAGGAAAGAAAGGAAAATGAAAGTTATTTTGTAAACTTGAAATAAGAGGAACTTACCTACTTACATGCATGTGGTACCGGATCTGACACAAAAAGTGTCTATTAATTAAAAATAATTAGAGATTTATCATACCTACACTTTACCTACATATTAAAAATATTGCCTTATATTGAGTATTGCAAATAAATAAAGTTATAATAATATTTATAAATAGCGAGACAATTTCTTTTTTGTTTTCAATTTCATGTATCCTGCATGTTGCAGAATGGGCAGGGGGGACTTGGGAAAATAGTGTTAAGACACTCCGTTCCGTTCCCCAGTTTCCGCCGTTTTGAGATATTTCGTGTTAAGTAACGAAAGTTAACACCGCACTTTACCTTGTTAGCGATGACAGGAAAATATTAAATATTTACAATTTCAGTTAAACATGTAATACACAGTACAGTTACTAGCCTACAATCTCAAAGACTGACTGACAGAACAGACGCAGGGACTGACATCACACGCATAAGTTATATCCGTTAGGCATTCAAGGAGGCTTGGAATTTGACTAGGTCTTATCATGTGCTTAGAAATGGTGGTAGGTTATGACCTAGGATATTTTCAAATAAACCTATTGTTTTTTAATCAAAATATTAAAATATTAAACACCATCTATTATATTACATTGTATAATGTTTCAATATAAAAGGATAAATCATTTAGAGGTCGAATCTATGTATATCAGCGTGTGTATATATAGTCAGTCTAGCACTAACTAAAACGCGTTGACTTTCATTATTTAATTTTCTATATTAAAGTAAATTTGGTAAATTTAGTTTGTTACTTTTTCAAAATTTAAAATAAATATTGGAAACAATTAGCCGTACAAATTCACATAAAATGTTTAATTATTTATTATTGCATTATTAGAGGCATAATAGTTGTCTTCTGATTAATACTGGCATTATAAATCTGTCTCTTCTGTCATGTAGAAAAAGTCATAAGATATCTTAATCTCGATCATAGATCATAACTTTCTAATCGGGTCAGCTAACGTTCAAGTTTACAAACTAGTTAAAGAGCGGACGTTACTACTTTAAAAAAAAAGAAAACGTAGCTGCTCTGATTACAATTAAAACATAATTTAATGTCGCTTAGCTAAGTATAATATAAACAATAACAATAATTAGCATAGCGTGTAATTGTCTAGAAATAATGTTAGGTACATTATAGCCAATTACAGAAAAAGGCAATAAAATCCAGAGAATTATAAGAATATTATCTTTCTTACAATATAAAATATTATGATCACATGTTATACTAAAAATAGTTAAAAAAAAAATATCAGCGTCATTTTGAAATCCTTTCGAAAGCACATTTTATATTGTCTTTCATGTTACAGTCAATTAAAACATGTTATTATTTATCGATTTGTGGTACATAAAACATATATATTTCCTTATACTTTTTTACTAATCAAAAAGCATTTTTTATTATGAAATAGCGGCCCGCACGCAGCTTTACACACCTGTAGAATGCTGACGATTATTTACTTATATACAGTTATGTTAGTCATTTTAGTACGTTTATCTATTATAGGCCTCATATATTACATAAATCGTGTTATTAGAACCATAATAACACGATTTATGTAATATATGAGGCCTGTCGTGGCGCAGCGGCACAAGAGTGTGACTGTAACCGACAGGTTCTGGGTCGGACCCCCAGTCGAGGAAATGAAATATTTAATATTTTCAATTTAAATATTTAATGTTTCATTTCTTCGCTCTGGTAAGAAGGCAAAGCGCGGCGTTGAGTTCCGCCACTCAACACGCAATGCCTCAAATTCGGCGGAAAGTGGAGAACGGAAGTGAAACGGAGTGTCATAACACTAGGTTTCACTTCCGTTCCCTCTGCCTACCCTGCCTAGTGCGGGATACAGCGTGAAACTGAAAAAAAAAATGTAATATATAACAGTACGTTACTTATTAAAAAAATCGTGATTGAAACCATTATTAAATTTTCAGACAGAAAATAAAATAAAAACCTTTGTTCATGTTTTGGCATCGTATAAACAACTATATGAATTTAAAAAAAAACACATGTATAAATTAAAATTACAGAAAGATATTTCAATTATTTTTATATATATGTACTCAAATTATTAAGAAGAGGGCGTCACGGCGCAGCGTAACGAGTGACTGTAAGCCCAGTGGTTTGACTCCCACTCGGGGGAATGAGCTATTTTCATTTCGTTCCGTTACGAAGACAACGCGCGTTGATGAAGACCACCACTGGGCACAATAACTTTCAAAATTTGGCGCTGCTCGGGGAAAAGAGTGTCGTTAGGTATCCCTCTACCCTTTATATGAAGGAGTAAACTTCTAAGAATACGAGTATAATTAAGTTGGTACCAATTTATTATTGACAAAGCTGAAATTAAAGTTTTGCAAAAGGAATAAGAATGACTATACAATGATATCAGTGTTATTAGCTGACTAAAAACAACAATAATTATGTTTTAAATGGTAAATTAATTAACATTTGCAAAAGTACGAGCATTAATGAACGTTAATTTTAAATTTTAATACTATGCGTAGTCAAACTAGTTAATTTAAGCGCCTACTTGGGTAAATTTATTTTACTCATTCCGGTATTAATAATGTATTCAAAATAAAGCCATAAGATGGATAATTGGAGCCACTATATCATGGATCAGAAGTATTTAAGTGTCCAATTGCCTTACACATTATCTTATCTTTACTAACATTATACAGTTTAACTTACAAATAAAGGAAATGTTCTATTGGTCGCCCGAGATGTCCCCAATATTGAAAGTTAATTAAAGACTGATCGATGCTTGTCTGGGAATCTCAAATTATTATTTAAATCGTGTTTCAACGACGTGACGGGATTCATTGTTTTGCCCAACCACTCGGCACAGTCTGCACTTCACACGCAATGCCAATGTTACAAAAAAGCTCTGCAGTTGTATAGTGGACAGCAATTTCTTTTTGTTTATATAAAATTTCAATTCATGGAAGAATATACTTTGTAAAAACGTTTATCAACACCATACATATGTATACTTTAAATATTATAACGTAGCTAATCTATCTGCGAGATTATCCAAGCTACGAACTATATTACTTTATTTGGAATCTAGTGATTATAATTGATACTACTACTTGTAATTAATATAGCTAAATTCTTCATGTTTAATCTTCTCTTAATACTCTAGCGACCCAAACGCGGCTTTACCTTCTTAAACTTGTAGTTATATCGTAGCCAAATTATATAAATCGTTACATAAGTCAGTCCACGAGCTGTTCTGACGCATACACTTATATTACTGTAAATTATACACAATACCATTCCGTAGGAAGTCTATGCGTGATGTTCGAATAAATTTTTATTTACACAAACGTAACTAAGAAGTCTTTGCGATATGTTGGAATAAACTTTATTTTCACAACTTTTATATTTTATTTAAGGTTTACCAGCAGTGTTATTTATTCTATCACGCAAAGATATTGATTCTATCATGCAAAGCAATAGAAAAACCTGTGTATCGTAATTTTCTCTTCGTCTCTTCTCTGTCGTCTATTGCCTCTTTGAGAGTGTTGTCAGGTCCTGTGGACATCTATAGGAAATGGCTCCGGACTGATGATTGTCATAAGGTTTGGTCCTCTGAGGATGTTATGTATATTATGTAGCTATTTTTGTATTAATAGATATTATTAATAAATATTGAATAACATGTATGTGTAGAATAACACCCGTTGGTATTATATTTAATCACGCAACAACCCAAAGCTCAAGATAATCGTGAAGACAATTTAAAAGTTAAAGATAAGAAAATACTCAGCTTTACACTGTATCTCGCACTCGGGAAACTTGTGTTAAGACACTCCGTTCCACTTCCGTTCTCACTTTCCGCCGAATTTGAGGCATCGGAACTCAATGCCGTACTTTGCCTTGTAACAAGAGCGAAGAAATGAAAGCATTAAATATTTAATTTGAAAATATTAAATATTTCATTTCATCGAGTGGGGATCGAACAGACAACCTGTCGTTTACAGTCACATGCTTGTGCCGCTGCGCCACGACAGGCCTCAAGATAAGAAAATATGGTACTAAATAATATTGTTAAATAAAACAATGTACAGTAACTCCAAAGATGAGATAAAATATATTATTTTTTACAGTAATAATACGGCATACAAAAAAGTGAGAATAAGGGTCATTCATAAAATAAAAGTACTATTACACTATAATATAGACTATATCTTGCTTAGATGTATACACTTTATAATTTTTAACTACTTAAATTGTCACTGAGATACAGAATTCAAGCTAAGATATTGACAGATTTTAAGCAAAATCGTTATTTTAGCTTATATGCACTTTTCTAAGAAAAATAAATACACGAAAGTAACTGTCGTGCCGCGTTGACTAATCTCAGGGTACTAACTACGATTTGACATTTTAATAGGGTAGGATATGTTTGTAGCTATTTAAAACTATATTCATAAAACTGAAGAGTTTTCTTAGGGACTTAACTATTGCTTCAATTTGAAAAAATATGCATTAGATAACTCATTTTATAGGAAAGCTAAATATGTATATACATAGCTATATATGTATATGCACGACGATAAATCTACTCCTATAGAGTGGCGAAAACACTGGCGAAGGTTAATAACAAAAAACAGTTATTTTCAAAACTATTGTAAGCAGCACAGAAATCATTATTCAATTAAATGACTAAGATATGTTGTGCATTTAATATAGATTAAACTTTTTACGGCATATTCAAATTTATATTTTAGAAGATATCATAGTTTTAAAACATGAGAGTCACGTTTATCATTATCTATATTAATAATAATAAAAGTTTAAATCTGAGGGTTGATAATGTATTAAATCGCAAGGAAAAGTTTATATGTTATAAGTAAGTAAATGATAAAACGGGAATTACACAGTTAAAATCAGTTGCCAATAATTACACATAGTTACCAATATTTTACGAGCCTTGTAAATATCTTTACGAAAAACATGATTAATATAATCTGAATCTCCGTACAAACAAACACACATCATGTAAAGTTCTTTAAATACAAAATAATTGCTATCTATTTATGATTTACATTTCATAAAAAATAATACAAAAAAATAAAAAAAAATAGCAAATTATAACAGATAGTATATATAGATTTAATCTCGATCTGGATAAATCTGATTCATTTTAAGTCACGATAACCTAACAATGTCATGTTTTATAGTATTCGTAACTCCACTGTGAAGATATTCTGTGTCCGCGATAGCATCAGACGCCCCGTTGCCTTATTGATAAGGTTTCCATACTTCCCGTGTATGGTGGAATGCTTCTGAGTTTATTTAATGTAATTTATATGAAGATCCCGGGATATCTCGAAGGGAAATTTATAACAACGCACGCGTATAACAATCGTGCGTTATATGATAACGAGTCACCGGTATTTATTACATAAATACGTTTGGAATAAATTGATTTCCTTTAGTGTTTCTTATTTATGTCGGTTTTGTATATTTCCTTTTATATACATGAAAAGGAAGCTGGTACCTGTAAGACCTCTTCATATGTGAGCCAATTATTATTTAGCAAATGTTAAATGCTTTTATTTTATAACTTACTTAGTGAATGCAGACGACGCACCATGAAAATAGTGCAAATATTTAGAAAGCCACCGTTAAATAAACATCACCTCCATGGATTGAGCGATAGAAAAAAGTATAGGAAACACAACACCGCTTTATTCGTACATCAAGTTCTAGAATAGCCACCTCAAATTGAAACGGTTATGATGTTCAGAATAGATTCGCCCGGGGTCGAGGCGACATCACGAAGCGAGCGAGGTTAAAGAGCGAACTGATAGTTGTGGAATTCATCCGATACAATGGCCAATTTCATGATGAATTTACCGTACAACGAGCTCTTTAATCACAACCTTTGAATTTTATAACTTTTATGAACAATCGTTTGTAGTTATATCCGCGAGTATTCGTTTAGGTTGATAAATTCTTAGTTACAAAAGCGTGACGTGCTACAACGCTATAGGAACCGGTTGACGAAACCTGATTTAGTGAAAACGTTGTTGATTAGTATTGATGACAATATTAGAGGATAAATTTTCACTGTTTTATATTATCGCCTCTGGCTTGTCATTAACGAAAAAAATATATATGAACTTATATGAGATCCTATAAGACAACAAGTGGTATGACTTACTTTAATTAACATAGTAACAAAAAATAAATATTATCGTAGCACGATTGAAAACAATTTCAAAATACAATGGTAGACGTAAATCAGGAAAATTATTATATCAGTCATACAATTTTGGCCCTTTGATGCAATTTCATTAAGAAAAAGGAAAATTAAATTTTGATCTTAAGATCCTCTGTGTACTCTATATAATTGTAAAGACAAGACAAATAACAATGCTATACTAAATGTTTAATGTTAAAGACCAATAAGAGTGCTATACTAAATATATAAAAGTTCTTACTTATATTTCAATACAGCCTTGACTAATATATTCTAACCTCTGCCTGCCACAGCCTTCATGTTAGTACTTAACCTTTAATTGTTTCAAGATCCAGAACAATGTATGCCGGTGTGTTCTTACTTAGTAACGATAAATCTATCTAAATACTCTATAGCCAAGTACAATAAAATTGTTCTACAAGCGCCTATGCGACCCTATGCCCTTCGCCTGGTGGAGATACTATTACTTACGTGCTTTACGGTGTCCTGTACGAAATGAATGCATTGAATGGAAAATAATAATTATTAGTCTAGGGATATATATATATATATATATATAGATAGTATATAATATATATATATATATATATATATATATATATACACACAAATTTACAAGACGTAGAAAATTCTTCATATGCTCCTTGTTAATAAAATTGTAATGAGCATCGCAGCGACAATTCGACACAGAACCGACTGGCTCCGTGGATCACAAAGCTTTCTCATTAAACCGTCAACGTTCCGAGCCGTGACACTAAAAGTCATTCAATGAAAAAAAACTCGGGACCGTTTTGTTACATTTCTTGACGCTCGGAAAAAGAGGCACAAAAGATTTTTCTTTTTTTTTTTTTTTTTTTTTTTTTTTTTTTTTTTTTTTTTTTTTTTTTTTTTTTTTTTTTTTTTTTTTTTTTTTTTTTTTTTTTTTTTTTTTTTTTTTTTTCGTATAAATATTTCAAATGACATATGAAAATAAAAATGTAACACATACCTTTCATTGAATTAGGCATTGACTCCTCATAAAAATAAGTGACTTTTAGCAACTTCGGTCGTATGACTTTGAACATCATATTATTTGAACGTAACAATATTATACGATATAGAAGAAATAAATAATAGTTGAAAAACTAAAAAATATGTTTTTGTGAAAAAGTACTAAAAAGTAATCATATATTTTTAATTTGAATTATGATAAAGTATAAAATATGTGGAGCATAGTGTCAAAGCGCTTGTTAAGAGGACATCCGGCAATTTTTTACGTTATTATAAATACTTCTAGTTTAAAATGTTTATTGCTTTTTCAATTTTTTTAAATGGGTTATTTTTTTATTACCTACTAATTGTTTTACTAAAGAAGTACTTCTTGTAGGCGTTTCCAAAGTTATTTCTTGCATTCTTATATAAATATGTTAATCAATCTATAGGTGTTTTATTTATATATTATGAAATATTCAATAAGTACGCTATTAAATTAACTTTCCTTTTATTAAATTTTATTAACAATATTCAAGTTAAAAGCAATAAATTAAATATTACTCTTCGATAATGTAATACATTTATATTTCAAATATTTTAGTCTGTGGTTGACAATAAAACAAGACCAATTTTTTTCAAATTTTTATTTACTTGATATATATAAATACCAACGAGATTATCAATAGTACTATGTAAAATTTTTAGTAAAAAAACACAAACTTCAAATTATTTTAATTATATAAAAACTTATATATGAGTTTATTATATTAAAACAACGAATTAATCAGCTAAAAATAGTTAGCTAGAAAATTGTTTCATTAAAACATTAATTAAATGTTTTAATTATATCATTAGAATTTCAAAAAACTGTAAATAATTAGTACATAAGATATAATTTGATCACGATATCCTGTATTATAAGCTTTGCTTGATTATGAAGTTATTTGGGACATAAGTGAGAATTATCATGATTATATTATAGATAGTTTTATTTTTTTATACTGGTTCTAAAGTACGTAATATTATAAATATTACTTTCTGGATTGAAATTCGCAATTTATTTTTCGTTGTATTATCACAGTTAATTCATAATCATTTGTATAATAATAATAAATAATTTCGTTTACATTACTAAAGTCGTTAGATTATTAGATTTAATAATAATGTAATGAGTAAAATGTTATTTTAACGAATCTCTACGCCGTCAATTCTGTGTTGTAAAAATAATTGAATTAAATTTCATAAGAGGACTATTACTTGAATATGTAAGCAATTTCCATATATCATTGAAAAAAAAAATCATTTGATTAGTTCTCATTTCCATAATAATGTATTTTTAATATTTCTTAGGTTAAAATTTAAGAGCACCATTTGCAGTAGGAAGCTATGTTTAATTTAGTACAACGATATCTATACTATTAAACAGAAACTATCAGAGAAACCGTAGTGATTATCCCTAAGGGCTATAAACAGTATTTTGGTTTTATAATGAATAAATACTATCACAATAGGTTTTTTATAATTTTATATTATTATTTTATGTAGATTTTTATATATTGTTGTATATGTATATTTTTTAAAGAATAAAATCTACTTCCAAAAAAGTAACACAAAATGTAAGTAATGATATGGCATAATTCATTTCTTATTGACAATCAAAGCCTATTCTGAAAAAAAAAAAAAACACTTTTTTGAAAAAAACTCATCAGCATATTCTTATTTCAAATGGTTATTTTTATTTGGAATCGATAATTTTCACGATGTCCAAAAATAATGGCGGAATAATGGCGATAGTGGTTCTCCAAGCACTTGTTGTATGTGCACAACATTTGTATGTATTTAAAAATATTCTTATAAAGGTATTATTAAAGTTCATAAATAATTTTTAATAAAAAAAAAAGTTGCGAAAAAAGTACAAAACAGAAAATAAAAAAAAAATCTACCTATTAATAAGACGTAATATGTGTTAAACACAAAATAATCTAGATTTAAATTTAATAAAAACATTAAGTATGTTAATGATTTGAAATTAATTATTTAATGAATGAAAAATTGAAATTGAAATTTATGTCATTTAAAACAAAATACCCGAATTAATTTACGTTGATGCGTACATTTTCAGTTTTCTCGTAAATTATATATATGTAAAAGTAATATAGGTATAGGTAAGACAATAGGTAAGACAATAATAACTAGGATTAATACGGGGTGATCCCACTCCACAAGGCTGTGCCGACAATAAAGCTTTTACAAAGCGACAGTAGTGTAGGAATAAGTCTCATACAATAAGTGCAGTATACATTTAATAAAAACTTTTTTTTTTGTTCTTAATATTTCAATCAGCATTCGGGTATCTCCACAAATTGTATATTTCTTGTACTTACCGATACGTACTAATCGTGGAGATATTTCGTGGCTTGCCCACGTTCATTTTGTACATACATTAATACCTTCTCTCCTTTCGTTTGTACTCTACTGCTAACAGAATAAGAATGGCCACGAGACATTTGTAAACCTAAAGTGAAAACTCGAATCGAAAAAATGACAGTGAAAAAAGATAAAAATATAATATCCCAGCTTCACCCTGTATCCCGCACATACCTGCTATGTAGGCAGAGGGAGAGAACTTGGGAATTTAGTGTTAAGACACTCCATTCCGTTCCTCACTTTCCGCCGAATTTGAGGTGGTGCGTTGTTACCAGAGTGAAGAAATGAAAATTCTTCGCATGGGGAACGAACCCACAACCTGCTGCTAACAATCATATGCTTGTGCGGCAGCGTCACGACAGTAGCAATATAATATAATACCCGAATTTACCCGAATGCGCTTCAATACAAAATATTAACAATCAATCAAGTTAAAGCCGACAGACAATAAATGACAATAAACATGATGTAGTGTGTAAATACGTAGATTTTATATTAAGACAAAATATAATATTGTATATTTTAAATTGTATTCTAGTCTTTTATAAAATAAAGACTCGACATTTTTTTAATTAAAATTTACAATACTTTTTTATATTTAATTTATGCTTATTTTATTTTGTATGTGGAAATCTAGTTACAATTTTATTATTGGTTATTTTTTATATTTATTAACTTTTTCTATATATATTATTTATTTCCTTTGTAATATTTACATATAATATAACGATATTTATACATTTTTGTAATTTTTATGTTAGTACATTAGTAATAACTTTCGTATAAGAATTATAAATAAAGTAAGTATTCTTGCAAGAAAGCACTGACTGGTCAATTATGGATTAGACTCATATATAGGGATTTGGTTTAAAAGTCCTAAACTGCAACGCTGTACATATATTGTTGCCACAATTCGTTTTTTTTTTCATTTAAAAGCAAAAAATATTATCATAAGCATCTAGATTCTTCAAATAAGTATATAAAGTTAGTCACAATTTTACGATTTTTTTCTTTAAACCAAGTGGTTTCATCAATGGTTTTTTTTTTCATATATCGAATATATCACAATTAGGACATGTGACCATATAAATTTAGAGCTCTTTTTAGTAGGTAGTCTTCATTATTGCTAATTTTACATTTTCATAATTCCTTATGTTAGTAGGCATCAAGTGCATAGTTCGTTATTAATATTGGTTTTAAGCATTGAAAAATTTCAAGCGAAGCTCAGTTTCAAACAGGCCTATAACAATTTTTATAAGATAATTACCAATCGGTAATAAAAATTAAGTTAATCATAGTGTTTATTGTATTCTTGTATCATAAATTATTGCGTTTTGTTCATTCTGATGTGTTGTTCGTGCATCCTTAAGATATAACGATTTAAAATATTCATAAATAAGTAGATATAAAAGTTTATAGAATATATAAGAGTTTGAACGTAGCGGGATTATAATACAGGAGATAATTTCGGAAAATGCTCACCACACAAAACGGCTTTTGTTATGGAAGCATTTAAATATTTTTTATAGTTTAGCGGGACCTCAATCTCTGTTCTGCATCGGGTGTAAAGAAGCCTTTAAAATCAAATATAGACTTATTTAATAGCTAAACAAGAAAAAAGTTTCATTCGAATCGGTCCACTAGTTCACAAGATGTGCGAATGCAAACATATATATAACAATTTTAAAAATCATAGATTTGTATTCTATTAGCTATTTTCAACTCTCCTACATTATTTTTCGTAAATATATTTAATGTATGAACACTTTTGTTACTGTTTTAATATAATATAGATATTATATATTAGCATTTTGGCATTACGCTGTTCAAAGATAATTGAAAAAAGTTCAAACAGAATTGTCATTTGATAAGAGCTGCTGCTGCTGTTTATCATAAGTTTTTAATATTTTTAAAGTTTAATTTCGAAGTGACTTTTAGAGTAGAAATATACAGTTCTAGAAAACTTATAATTTTTTGAGTTAGTGGATAGAGCGCTTAGAATATTTCCAGAGGGGAGAATTCCAACCTTTAATTATCATATTAAAAAAAGGTTTTCTTTTCTTAAGTGTTTTACACTAAAAAAATATATACTAAAATTGTAGGTAATTGCTTAATTATAATTAGACTTTAATATAGATTGTTAAATCTAAAAAAATAACTTAATTAAAGCAATTTCTATTGCTTAATAAAAATAAAATTATTTATGATCTCTTCTATACAATAAGAACATAGTACTGAAGAGCTATATAACATAGTTATGAATATGATAATTTTACTACTATATCATTAATTAGTATTCTGACTTTTAATAATATTTTTATATTCAAATATAACAACTACAACTTTGTATAGAGGATTCAATGCCTGTTACAGTCTGCAAAAAATAATTGTGTAAAACATAGATAGATCTATGATATTACATGTAATATATTATGTTAGTTAATTTTCTAAAACTTCTTTTAGAATTCATAAAATTTATAAAAGTTACTTTTAACATTTATAAATTTAATGATAATAACATATTTTATGAGTTATTTTTTGTATTTTTTATCATTGCATATTATTATTGTAGGTATCACTCAAATTATATTTTAATTTTAAGCAGTTGTTACTATAATGTTATAAATATAAATAATAAAACAAATGAACACAATATATTCCCTTACGTATATAAATTGAGAGAACGTAAATTATGTTTATTTAATTGTTGCTGTTGATGTGTGATAGGACTTGATGTATATTTTATAGTACTTACATAAATACCTTTAAATATGTAAAGGGTTCAGGTAATAAGATGAGAGGTTATATTGTTCCCTAATTTTTAGTTACTTGTAGTAGTTAATTGTATTTCTGAAAAAATATATTATATGTTAAACAATCTCATCTTATTATGGATAATATCTATATTTATTGTTTACTGACCTTTACGTATCTGTGAAATTAATTCAAGAATTAAACTAAAATAAAAATAAATAAAATTGTTTCTTTATTTACTTACACCCCCAACCACGAAACGTATACTATACATAGTCTATCAAATAAAAAATAAATTAAAAGTATTAATGGCAATTCAAGAGTTAAGGTACAGAAAATACAAACTCAAAATATTTTCAGATAATATGGCCTAAGAGCCCATGGAAGTCTGACTTTCAGTATTTTATAAAACCGGAAAGTTCTCAAAACACAGGTAAGTGCGATAAGGGAATATACATCTTAGATGGTAGTTTGTAGGTACATGTATTAAATAGTAGCTCACTTTCGTTTATATATAAATATATAAGAAAGTTTTCTTTGGAATAATAAAATTATTATAAATTCCATGAGCTCTTTTCTATTACAATAAAGTGAATGTTATCTTAGTTTATTTTTCTTATATTATATCCATAAAATTAATGGCAACCAATATAATAATCGTAATTTGGTTTAAATGAAATTTTATTTTATATAATTTTTTCTTCTAAAAAAATATAATACATATAAGTAATATTATACATTTTGCTGCTTAGCTTTCTTTGCACAATCCCAGCTTTTCAAATTTACATAATTTAAAAAATATATTTTCATACCCTTTCCCAGGTAACTTAAAATATGAGGTAGGAACTAAAGATTAGGTTTAAAAATAGCACAAAAGTATAAATTTCTCCTTGAAAACCACAACATTTTATCAACTATATGATGTAATAGATCTTAATCTTCGAGATTTTCCCGGGAAAACCCCTTGCATATGGAGGATTCGCATTAGTTGTCACATAGTATACGCCTCGTGCTCTTAAAAGAAAAATATACGGATTTTAATAGAGTCATTGTGGCTAAGTTCGATAATTTCTGACTGTGAAGTTTATAGGTTTTATGCCCTCTAGAAGAAATAATTTTCTTTAGCTTCACTCTGTATTCTACACTAGGATAGGGAGGGGAAATCTAGTATTAAAACATTTCGTTCCCCACTCGTTCGTTGAATAGCGGAACTCAACGCCGCACTTTACCTTGTTTCCAGAGCGAGAAATGAAAATATTTTGTTTCTTCCCCCGTGAAGATATTAAACTCAAAACCAACGAAAGCGTTTCCAGTTACATGCTGGTGTTAATGAACCAAGTATTTAAGTTTTTTTTTGTCACTTACGATATATGTATAGTATCTCTTAGTGCCTACCCCAATTATTTTTTTTTAATATTTATTGGATATATACAAATAAAATGTTATATAAATTCAATAAATGTTATATATATTCAATCAAAAGTTTAAATTGGGATAGGTACCATACTTTTAGAACGATAGATATAAATCATTCTGATTTACCTATATAATTTATTCTCCTCCATCCTGTCTTACTGTTAACATATATAGCAGTATATGATACATATACTGTATAGTATTTTCTACTTACAATAATCAAGTTCATAGTCTGACATAATCCAAGCACATTTGCTTAAGAATGAATATTAATCACTGGTCTAATAATAACTTACTTGTGTGTAACGTGTTCACCCATAAGAACATATTCTGTGTCTTTTGGTTCGCACCAACCGATTAAGTAAGAGAACAAATTTGGACACGGACCAGCCCAGAAACCAACTTTACTATTAATAGACTCTATAAAGTATGGCGTGACTTTCGTATGATCACATGAAAGAGTCTCTGCAATGGAAATATATATTAAAATATATATATACTAAATGGTTTTATATGGAAAGAGGGTACTTTGGAATAAGATTTTCCATTTACATCACATTAAGATAACATCGTTTATCTTCATTGTCTTTTCTGTTAGGTCAGTCACTTCGTGCATTGAACGACCCATATTTAAAATATGTATATATATATTTATATACGAGTATCTGACTGTAAGCGCGAAAGATTGTGTGTTCCACCACTCGACCACCACTCGAGGATATGAAATATTAATATTCTATTTTTTCCTCACTCTGGTAACGAAGCAAACCGCAGCCTTTATTTTTTTTATTGTATTTCAAGTGAGTTATTGCAATAATTTGCATGAGGAGTGCGGAATTAGTCATCAATATCCTCTCAAATAATATATTTATTTTTCACTGTTCACATTAAAAAATGTTATTTAACGTCAAATATGATATGTAACGTTACTTTTTCTTATTCAGAATATATTTAAATTATAATAAGAATCTGTGACTAAATGATTTTACACTGAAATTGTTAAAATATTTAATATAAAAACTGGTTATAGGGTACATTAAAGACAGCGCCATCTGTTGGTTACAAAGGACATTGAAATATGAGCGACATCTAGTATATTTAATCTCTATTATTCCGACTAGCCTCATTCGCATAATTAAAGTCTTACAGTCATAGATGTCGCTTATATCAAACTGTAACTAAAACAATTATAAGATTGAAAAACAGTAAAATATATATATACATACGGAAAATAGTGTCATGGGCACATCCAGGCTGGCTTGAACCTCCATTGACATAGAAGTCCGCATGCCCATTAGGTCCCCATTGTCCAAGTATACCGGCTCCAGTGTGAAAAATATCAACAAAAAGTGCATCAGTATAATCCAAATCGCGAGATCTATTGTTGCCCATATAGAAAAATATTGTTGGATCAAGACCTGAATTGAAAATAAAAATTAGTATTATGTTATTTTATTGTACTTATAAATTGTAGACAATTTGACTGAACACGTGAAACTTATAAGTTTGATGAACCAGGTTAAAATAGCTATATTTAAATTCGCAATGCAATACATTGTCGATGTCCACACGGAAATCTTAAAATAGGCTTAGCTTTTACTCTGTTGCTTCTCAAATATTAGAAAAACCGTAAACTTAAGAAAAGAACCTGCCGAAAAGAGCAATTATACATTTTACCATCCAACAAATACCTATAAGCGATAAATATTTATAAGTTTAGTTTAATATACATATATAAATATTAAACTAAACTTATATAATATATATAAGTTCAGTTTATTAAAAAATGTATAATTGTGTACCTAAATAGTTACGAAATAAATTATAATATTTTTTAAATGAAACACTTTTAAACGGATAATCGCGTGTATTGAATGGTAAACATTTTTGGGAAACCCGACGTTTCGAACACTTTACAGTAGTCCGTGGTCACGGGTATATATATATATATATATATATATATATATATATATATATATATATATATATATATATATACATATATATATATATATATATATATATATATATATATATATATATATATATATATATATATATATATATATATACATATATATATATATATATATATATATATATATATATATATATATAAATATATATATATATATATATATATATATATATATATATATATATATATATATATATATATATATATATATATATATATATATATATATCTGTATTAGCAATTAAA
Source organism: Eueides isabella (assembly GCA_019049475.1). NCBI lineage: Eukaryota > Metazoa > Arthropoda > Insecta > Lepidoptera > Nymphalidae > Eueides > Eueides isabella. Next base: position 9,419,057 of record CM032386.1, on the reverse strand, counting down.
AGTAAATATATGATGAAATATATAGCAAACTTTCTTACATGATATATATATTAATCGCCCAATAATAGAGATACATTTATACACTATCGTAAAGAAAAAAAAATGCAAATGTTAATAAAACATACTGTAGCGTGATATGAAAACTCGCGTCCAAAAATCAAGCGCTATATTCACAGATCTACTTCTAAAACCGATCATTTTGTAAAAAGGAATTTCCCGTTTTAAATATTTTCACATATTACTTATTTAATTATCTTACAACCTAAATCATAAAATATAAAATTTTATTACCATCATTATAAATACATATATACTTTCTAACTGTTTAAGAAGGTTATTAAAATAATGTCTGAAATAGTAAAATTTTAATATGCATAATACCTGTTATTCTTCCTAGTTTCCCTTCTGTCAAATGATTAGCCACTAATCCAAGAATATGAGCGCCGACGCTATATCCAATAGTGTGGATTTTCTCTGGTGGAACTGGTTTTATAGGGTGATACTGAATATATTCCACTAGCTGCGTTATGCACATACTTGCAAAGCGAGGAGCCCATTCTATCTAAAGTAAAATTCGGCGAAAGATAATCAATACAAAAAAACCTTTATTCCAAAAATAAAACAAAAGTGATTAAATAAAATTATTCTTATACGTGAGTATTTGCATTGACGTGATATTGATATATATTTTTATTCATCATACATAATTTTGAAATAGTAAAACATACAGTTTGTTAAAGAATATGATTTAATTCATCGACCCCAGTCGAGGAAATGAAATATTTTAAATAATTATTCCTCGACTGAGATCGAACCCAGAACATGTCGGTTACAGTCACACTCTTGTGCCGCTGCGCAACGACAGGCCTCGATATGTATACAGGTTCGGCGTAATTCCATTTTAGCCTTCAAGTATTTGTCTTCTACAAATTTAGTACTTACCGCAAAATTTTACCACAAGTACAACCGACTGCCTAATTAATGTCTTAATATGTATATTCAATTACCAAAAATATTAGTAATAGTGAAAATTTCAATATATGACATAATAATTTCATTCTAACATTTAAAAACATACGATTAAAGGTTTCGTTTTTATTGCTTGCCTACTTAATCATACCAAATGATACTAAATTTGATTGAATTTAGTATCATTTGGGATGATTAAATACTATCCACAAATATTCTGGTTTAAATCAAAGCGCCATATTCGTATACGTACATATATGAACATTGAATTATTTTTTTTATAGATCTTTGAACTTTTAAAACATGCAAATTTAAAGTTGTTAATGAAGCCGGCTTATTCATTAGTAATAACCTGACTAAGGCAAGGTTCCTTGACGAGTGTTCCATAATCCACGATGATAATATTATAGTTCCCCCTTTTAAAGTAGGCTTCCCTCATGTCAGTACTTGGAGATAGGTTCCTTCCTCCGCCAAATCCATGAACCACTATTTTAGTTGGGTGCTTCGGATTGAAACGGGATAATGTAAGCGAGTCATTGTCAAGAGTATTTATCAACTCTCCTTTCTCTTGTGTCGATCTGAGGACAAAATGTTGTAATCGACCTTTTATTAATTTTTTATCTGTTTTATGTACGCATTTAATTTTTATAAAGAACGTGTTAAATTAGGTTGATCATCCAGTATGTAAGAACCTACACCTATAAGATAAGAATACGAATTAGTGAAACAATCAATTTAAATATTATATTATCTAAGCGTATAGCTCCATAAGCGTATAGCTTTGCGCTATACGCTTATGGATATGTAGGTTTCAAAGAACAAATGTGAACATGACTGTAATACTGATAACAATTAATTGGTATGCTCATTACTAAACTGTTGAGACATTTAACAAGAGAAACCAAACAATTAATATAGCACATTATATTATTATATCAAATAAACAAACCTCGTATACAAATAGTACTGCATTTTCGGGTGAGGACATCGAAACGGTGGTGGAATACATGATCCCGTTTTAAAAAGATCTCTTACAGATTGAGGTTTTTTTTCGCGTTCATCCTTCACCGAATTTTGTTCTTGAGATTGAAGCACTGGAAAAAATATATATGTTAAAAAATAACAAAAAAAAAAAAGATTACAATTATACTATTGTCATATATGTATAAAAGATTACGCAAAGTACGTAAGAATGTGTGATTACAAAAATATTAGCACACGTTCTACGGTTGACGGAAAAGTGAGCAAGTGGGTAGCTATTTTGGTAAACGTGTTTCTTTGTTGTAAATCTAGAGCATTTACTTTAAATACCTGCATAATAAAAGTGTGAAATGTATACACGGATTCAGCCTTGGATGGACTTCAGCCCAGTGTATTTTATAATTCTTTGAGTCTTAAATAACAAGAAATTTTATTATTTTCAAATTATTTTATAATTATTACTTATACGTTTTAAAATATACATTGTATTCCGCACATAGCTCTCTGCCCTACGTGACCTCGAAACATTACATTTGCGCAACTCAACGCTGCGTGTTGACTTGCGGTAGAAGAGATGTAAAAAGTAACGAATTTACCTGATTGAATGTCAACGCCAGAACCAATGCGTTTACATTCTAACGCTATACCATTGCTCTATGCGTATCTATCGAGTATCAATTTTAATTCAACAATTATTCATGTATCAACCTTCGCAATAAAAATATCTTTACTACAACGAAGGTCACTTTATTCTTATAGTTTCAAGCATGCAAACTTATTAAATACGATTATGCAAAGCAACATTTTATAATAAAAGTAATTATATATTGAAAACTATTATAACACACTTATGCACAAAATGAGACATGTTTTACCATATAAAAAGTGTAACTTGATATGGAAGTAACAAGTTATAAAACCTTCGTATTTCTTAACATTGATTAAGAAGGCCTTTAGATCAACATGAACTATACAAAATTGTACTCTAAAACGTTTCCTCACATTAAAAATGTTACATAGATGAACATACGGGTATTTAACATGTAGTAAATTAAAAGAAAATAGTAAAAAATGTGCATACCTATATCAATTTTTAAAGGAAATCTTGGATCTATTAGAATAAAATATTCTTAAGGTATCGTTTTCAAATTGTATGTTTATTTATGTTTATTTATTTATTTACTTTACTTTATATAAGAGTTCATATATTCAGAGGGTTCTATATATTTAACTTAATATCTATTAACTTTATACGTTAATACTTGTTACAATTTTATTCTACACCACAATTTTATTTATTTTGATGGTATTTTCGGTCTTTCAGGGTCGGTCATAGGCTAAGAAAGTCATAACCTCTACTTTACAGGACATGACTACCTTGTTTTTATCATTAACAGCCATTTTTCAATTTACTCCACAATGTCTCAGGTAGCTCGTTAGGCCCTAACTTTTATTTTTTTTATAGAAATATATAATGTTGTAGGTAGAAGGCGTCTTTAGATTCTTCAGTACCGGCCTCGCCGTCATATTCAGAAGCCTTGTGCATAAGGCAGGCGGCAAAAGAAATAAAAATATTTCATATTTTTATTTCTTTGCTTTGGTAACAGCCGAGGCAAAGAAATAAAATAATCAAATATTTCAAATTCCTAAGCGGTAATCGAATCTACAAACATCGCATATTCCTATATGCGACAATTCACTATAGTAGTAGTTGTTAGGTACTATATGAGTATTTAAACAACCTATTATTAAATATCAAAACAATAAAAGATCGAACGCCATATTTTAAACAAAATATAAATTGAGTATTGAAAATTATGAATCTCGTTAAGCCACAATTGCATAATGCAATGATAATTAAAAAATAATTTTGTAGGTAGTTATCGTTTGTTACTACGCAGTATAAGCAGTTAGCAGTTCTAAGTTCTAAAAGTGAACAAACTGTATAAGTACTAGTAAGTGTTAATAAAAACAAAAAATGTTTACATATAAAAAATGTTACAATGAAGAGAACTGTGATATGAGAAGTTTATGCAATCGGATTTCCCACAAGCGTCCAACATACTGTGATCTTTCTGGAAACCTATTATGTACCGCATAAGGAGTCAACTTTTATTGGATAGGTCAATGATTATAATTCCAAGTGAGACAGGTCACGATACTTTCACTTTTAAACTTATTTGCTTTTTAAATAATCGAATATAAATAAGCTTCACGCTGTATCCTGCGTCCAACAGGATGGGCAGAGGAGGCTTGGAAACCTGGTGTTAAGATCTCACTCCGTTCCCCACTATCAGCCGTATCGTTGAGGTAATGTGTGTTAAGTGGCTGAAATTAACGCCGCCTTTTGCCTTGCTACAAACGGGAGTAAATTAATAAATAAATACTTTATTTCGCTGGGAATGTCGTGATTTTTTTGTAGGAATCGAACTCACATACAGTAAATATTTCATTTCCCCGAGTGGGGATCGAACCTACAACCTGTCGTTTACAGTCACACGTTTGTGCCCCTGCGCCACGAGATGCCTCAAAAGGTTGCTCCATTTGATCAATTGCAAATTGAAAAACATTTAATGTTAATTATTTTATAAATCTAATTTATTTTATTGTTGATTTCTTATTAATGCGTTACACGTTTTGCCTTTTTAGGCATACCTGAACAAAAGACATCAACGAACATCATAAAGAAATATGTTATATTTTTGTCATAGACTGGTTATTATAGATTTAAAATCAAATAAATAAAAAAGAATGAGTTATATATAGCGTTATCAGTGGAAACAATTGAAGTGAGAAAGACTCCCATGTAACTGATTTTGTTATGATTAAATATATAGGACGAAGGTTCTTATTTAAGTACTCCGTCTGCATCGTCTGAAACCACTAGGAACGTATGAATGACCTACGAATGTCCATACTTACATTTTGGAGAGACTCGTCATTATATAGAGGAATAAAATTAGATAATAATCCACTTAATTATAGTATATTGTTACGTTTTATTTATTTCGCTAGATCATAAATTATGTACTTTACCAAGGACTAAAAATTATTCCAATATAAGAATAAAATCATTAAGAACAGACTCAATTTGACTATTTGATTTTTTATTTATAAAAAGTAAAAAAACCACATTATGTCTGTGGTCCGGACAAAATCTAATTTAGATTTATTTAAATAAGGTTTTTTAACACATCGTTTGACATTTTATAGATTGCTTAACATGTTGGTAATACATATCTCAAGATCAACTTGTTGCTTAATATTTTTCAAAATATTAATTTCTAAATACATAATTATGTACCTATGTCAATAGTTAAAACTGTGTCAAAAATAAACATACTGTATTTTAGTGAAGCAATATACATAAATACATTTATTTTTGAAATAGAAGGTCTTATTCTATAAAACTGATGATTATCAAACATAAATAATTTTTGATAATCTTTTTTTCTTCAATTTTAAACTATGTTCCTTCATTACTCCATCCGTTGACCTCCAGGACTAGTATGTAGAGGTTGCGCGTCCTTACTCGTAACTACTGTATTGCCAACAATACGTAAGACTTGGTTGAAAAAATATTGAATTAAATCAGATAAGATATAAATTGATATTATTTATATTTATTAAAAAGAAGCAATTTCTATTTTAACTTTGAACAACATAAATATATTTAGTTTTTATATTGTTTAAAAAACTATATATTTTTGATTTTGTAAATACCTATAAATATTTTTATATTGTGTAAATACCTATATATATTTGAGGCCTGTCGTGGCGCAGCGGCACAAGCGTGTGACTGTAACGGACAGGTTCTGGGTTCGATCCCCAGTCGAGGAAATGAAATATTTAATATTTTCAATTTTTAATATTTAATGTTTCATTTCTTCGCTCTGGTAATAAGGCAAAGCGCGGCGTTGATTTCCGCCACTCAACACACAATGCCTCAATTTCGGCGGAAAGTGGGGAACGGAAGTGGAACGGAGTGTCTTAACACTAGGTTCCCGGGTTCCCTCTGCCTACTCTGCCTCGTGCGGGATACAGCGTGAATATATAAAATTTTAAATTCATAATATATTTAAATATGTAGTATATATATTTAAATATTTTATAAATTCTCAATAATTCTTCAATTTTCTTCAAAATACTCAATAATGTAAAAATACAAAATAATATTCTGCTTGTATGTGAGAGCAAAGATTATGCAACGAATGTTGGCCGACTCACTTTTGTAACGTAACCCACTCGGAAGTAGGCGCATTGTGCGCAATGCGTCTACGCTCTATAATACGCTTCATTTAATTCAAAATATCACTCAATTAATAAAGAAAAAAAAATCACATATCTTTGTATATATTTTTAAAATAACAGCTATAATATAAAATAATCTTCTATTTTATCCTTTTATATTTGTTTACCAAAAAGTGACTAAATTTAATTTAAAATCTAATGAAATTATATTTTTTAAGCAAAACTTACGATGCATGATTTATCCTAGTCCCAGTGTTCATTTTAAAACATATTATTTACATCAAGAAACGTATAAATATTAAAAAAAATGCTAGTTTTTGTATATATTTAGGTATTTTATATGAAATATTTGAATTATATACACATATAACTAAGTTGTGAATATTTAATAGTATCATTTTAAAACATTATTTCATAATTAGTCAGGTTGCTTACCAGCCACTTGCAATGCAGAAATTCCAATAATTAACAACCACTGTGTATGTGTCACCATTATTAAAATATTATAGAAATAATTTAAAATCAATTATCACAAACAAAATCACGCGAGTAACACATTAAGTTAAAAATATTATTTTACTTTAAAAAAATAATTAAATGGGCACGTGTGGTTTATGTTTCAAGGAACCCTAATACGTCTGACACGTACGTTCTTAGTTTCGTTACTGACAGCGAAAGTGAGTGTACAAACCTTGCTGTTTGGTTCCTCTTGCGAAAACAAAAACATAAACTTGCTTTTAAATTACCAAAACTTTATTATAACCATAATTTATCATCATAATTTTAATTTATAGAGAATAATAAATGTTGTATTATTATTTAATAAGTATTCGAGTTATTTCGACTCAGTATAACGGCGTCCGTAAACACAATTAGGATACTATTATCAGTCATTCAACATGTAATGTCTCACAATTGGAAAGAAGGTATCTTATGAGAAACTGTATTGACATCTACTTTTTAACGCCTATGCTGCCTGGCTGTGTGTCTGTCCGTGTGCCGTTGTTCATCGCGGGGATCTTACTTCTTAACTATATTTTATAACTGTCGGGTTAGCAGTTTAAGAGGTACAATTAGTAAGCCAAGATGGGATTGATGAAATATTTTTTGAAACCAGAAAAGTTTTTTTTTATTTTGTTTGCTTGTGTTGTCACTGTTATATCCTTATGCGTTTTCAGTTCTATCCATTATACTTTGTCTCTTATTTGTTTAAAAATGTTGTGTATAAGTGTATAAAACAGTTTAAAAAAGATCTACAGTCAAAATGTAATAAAAAAAATGGAATATATATAGAATATTTGACGTTTAAAGAGATTTAACAGTGTTAATATACTAAAATGACATATGTTATTTTTTTAATTAATTATTTCAAAATATATTGTATAATACCTTTCCTTCATAAATTTAAATATATTATCATAGCATTTAAAGTAAGAGGTAGCAAATTGTATGTGTTTTAATAGTTACTACCCAAATATATTCCTATTTGCTCAATAAATTGTCTCTAACATTGTATATTAGGAAAGCTAATGCACAATATATGTCAAGAAATTGATACTGAGAGTAAAATTTGTAAACGGTTTTTTCCTGCTTACTCTACTTTTTGGAACATATAATATGTTATAAACAATCACAAAATGTGATATTGATTGACTGATGTCCAATATTCTTTTTCATGATCTTTTTAGCTTATTCAAAGTAAAAAAACGTCGTTGTGTTTTGCCACTCAATACGTAGTGACTCAAATTCGGGGGAACGTGGGAAACGGAACGAAGTGTCTTAACACTAAGTTCTCAAGTTCCCTCTGCCTACTCTGGCATGCGCAGGATAACGCGTAAAGCAGAAAACAGAAAAAAATCGTTTTGTGTAATAGAAAATGCAAAGAAATTTATTTCCCTAGTAATAATTGAACCGCAGTCACCGCGCCTTGTCTCGCGATCGCTCAGAAGATTTCCTACTTGGCTACGATGGCCTAAAAAATATTAGGTTTGATAACGACTAATTTGTAAATACCTAAGTCCTAAATGTTTAGTAAATTTATACGGTAGCCATGATTTTTGATTTATACTATACATAAACATGTTATGTTTATGTATAGTATAAATCAAAAATCACCAGATCGTTGTAATACTTGCGACACAGCATAAACATAGGTAATTAATAAATATGTCAAAGTTATTTCGCAATTCAGAACAAGGATGGCTTTAAGGATATTGGCAAAGCTGTAGAGCGCAAACGACTGTCCATCGTGTGTATCCGCTATGAAATGTGATGCCGGCTGGTTACCTAATAATGGAGCCTTGTTCCTCAACTTGCTTAACGTAAAAACCAGCTAACAATTTTTAATGAAACTTAATGTCGTAATGCCTGTTTTGTAATATAACATTTTTGTGCATTAAAACTTTTTCATTTTATTTTCTTATTTTAACGCTGAATTCCCTCTATTGGGTATTGAATGTACAACCGTTGAGTCTATAAATAAACAGAAGTTGTTTCACTGCGCCAACATTTTTTTATATAATACTATTAAGTATGTATATACTTAAATGAGTTACTGTAAATTTAAATTTATATTAAATGTCAATAATAATTGAATATCTTAAATAAATCAACGTCAACATCGTGTCTTTTTATTTATTTTGACGCTATAAATTATAATATATAGTATTTATATAAAAAAGTGTTGTCACTTGTATGTAAGTATAAAGCTTATAGAAACTTTGATTTTTTTCTTGCAACAACATATGTAAGTATTGAAGGTTAACGTGTTCTATATGAACGCGGAAAAGAATTGATTAAAAAGAAAAAACAAAATCACCCATGTCTTATTTTTTTATTCTGTGATTTTAAACTGTGATCTGATTTACTGAGAAATTTTACTATATATTTTTATATAAAGTTAGTGTCTTTAACATTGCCTGTCGTGGCGCAGTGGCACAAGCGTGTGACTGTAACGGACAGTTTTTGGGTTCGACCCCCACTCGACAAATATTTAACATTTTCAATTGAAATATTTAATTTCTTCATTTCTTCGCTCTGCTACAAGGCAAAACGCGGCGTTAAGTTCCGCCACTCAACACACAATGCCTCAAATTCGGCAGAAAGTGGAGAACGGAAGTGGAACGGAGTGTCTTAACATTAGGTTCCCAAGTTCACTCTGCCTACCTATCATGTGCGGGATACAGCGTGAAGCCGAGTTTTTAACTTTGTAACACAACAGACAGTGATTACTTAGTATTCTTAATTTCTTACAGCCACAAATATATTTTATAAACTCATATTAACATTTATATTATACTAGAAAACCAATTGAGCGTACAATATGTTGCCATAGCACTTTATTAAAAATTTGTATTGTCGAACATAATTATTTATATATCGACGGGTCGAAAGAACAAAATCGTATACGAAAAATGATCGACTTTCATTATGAGGTTTTGAATGTAATCATCAACTATTGAACAGCTATTAAACATATTTTTTGGAATTATTTTGTATTTGCGTTAATAGTTGATGATTACATACGCACACAACTTCAAAACCTCATACTGAAAGTCGATCATTTTTCTTTCTTTTTTTTTCCGCTTCACGCTGTATCCCGCACTAGGCAGGGTAGGCAGAGGGAACGGAAGTGAAACCTAGTGTTATGACACTAGGTTTCACTTCCGTTCCCCACTTTCCGCCGAATTTGAGGCATTGCGTGTTGAGTGGAGGAACTCAACGCCCCGCTTTTGCCTTATTACCAGAGCGAAGAAATGAAACATTAAATATTTAAATTGAAAATATTAAATATTTCATTTCCTCGACTGGGGATCGAACCCAGAACCTGTCGGTTACAGTCACACTCTTGTACCGCTGCGCCACGACAGGCCTCAAATTTTTCATATACGATTTTGTCCTTTGGACCCGTCGATATTGTCCAATATAATACAGTTTTAACTCTTTATAACGATAAACTCCCTATAAAGTACAAGTGAGCAAAACTTGGTTGGTTTACGATAAACCCACTCACTGCGTTAGAACCCACTCCGCATAACGATAACTCTCTATAACGACGAAAAATATTCAGTCCCTTGAGTATCGTTATAAAGAGTTTACACTGTATATTCATTTTCGCATTCCTTCTCATCATAAAGTAGAATAGTTTACTTGGTTGTATGTCTATATTATTTTATCATTCAATTTTAAGTATCTATTATAAGTTTATGACATTCATAGAAGCAAAATTTTATAAGATAATAACACCAGTAATTGGCATCTGAAGGAAGTGACGTGTTTATATTACAGATATAAATTATATATATATATATATATATATATATATATATATATATATATATATATATATATATATATATATATATATATATATATATATATATATATATATATATATATATATATATATATATATATATATAGCCTTATGGCTTAAAGCTATAAGAATAATTTAACAAATTTTGTAAATAATAGAAATATTTTTTGTAAAATATAACAATGAAAACATTTTCAAATTGTATTAAAATTGTATTATCCTAAAACAGAGAACATGTAATGGATTGGACAAAGTCGATAACTGGTTGCTATTTTTAACACGCTTTTATTAGCTTGGGTTGTATGTATATATATATGTAAGCTTTGAGCATGATTTTCAGCAATTTCGAGAAGTCGAATTAATTTGAAACGTTGCATACCTCTTAAGGATCGTTGCCAATGCAATAATATGAAAATAGTTTGCCATTATCATTATGAGAACCGCCAGGTTTAATAAATTCTGTTACGGATCCTTCTATCTCTCTTACTTTTCGAAAGAGTGATAGAGCTAGCGCATATACGCATGCTAAAAAACACCTAAACAAAGTAAAAACGGTGAAAATAAATAATAGTTTAAAAAACTAAGCGTGTTTTTTTTTTGTTTTTAAACTATTTTATATTTTAAACTATTCAATTCAATTCAATCATCGATACCCAATATAAACACTTAATTATCGATTAAAACAGAATAAGTGGTCTTGGAAACATTTTTTTTTATGGAAAAGACGGCAAACGAGCGTACGGGTCACCTGATGGTAAGTGATCACCGTCGCCCACGGCTCCGACTAACTCCAGAGGAGCTACAGGAGCGTTGCCGTCCTTTAAAGTGGATGGGCACCGGGGCCCAGCATTACCTAATGCGAAACGCAGTGGCCAAAACCACTACTTAACGCCGGTCTTAAATGCCGGGGGTGGTAATAATCCGGTCGCGTCTGCCCATGCGTGCTGTCATTACTGGCAACGTGACTCTACCACACGCACTTTAGTCGCCTCTTACGACACCATCAGTACCAGGGTGATCCTATTCTAAGCCGGAATCACACGGCAAACAATAACAATATTATTTTATTACTCAGTTTCACGCTGTATCGCGCACATGGCAGGGTAGGCAGAGGGAACTTGGGAATTTAGTGTTAAGACACTCCGTTCCACTTCCGTTCCCCACTTTTCACCGTTTTGAGGCATTGCGTGTTGAGTGGCGGAACACAACGCCGCGTCTTGCCTATTTACCAGATATTATATTATATTTAAATACAAATTATATTTAAAAACAAAGCAATAAAAACTTAAAAATTGGAGGTAAAAAGAAAAAAAGAAGAAAACATAGTCGGATTGCAAACATCTGAATTTGAACCAATATCTTTAGGGTCTGAAACCTACTAATTTCTCTCTAGACCTACTAATATTTTTTATTTTGCTGTCTTAAATTGTACCCATGATTAATATAATGTAAATCTTTTAATATAATGCACACACACTTCCCACAACCTGCCGCGTTTACAGCCGCCCACTTGTGCTTATGCGCTACGCCAAGACTCCATAAAAGAACATAAAATTTAAAATATAACGCATCATCAGATAATATTAATTTAATAAATAAAATGCCACAAATGCAAACTTTAAATGTATTATATCTTCACAAAATTAACTATATAAATAGCTTCCACATGGACACTTATGTACATATACATATATCAATATTAAACAAAAAAAAAGAAAATTAGTAAGATTCTTAAATTTAAATGCTCATACTGTAATCACCAGACCAGTTCAATTTACTTGTCCTGAGCATCTTTAGATTCTGCTTGTCTTGATCCACGAGCATAAGGAGATTTAGAGTTTGTATTAAAGAAATAAATACCTGATGCACTGAAAACGAAATTCATATTAGAAATAATATTTAAAAGATTCTTTTCCTTACAAAAAAGAAAATTATATGGAATTAAAATATATGTTAGTTTAGTACCTAAATAATAATTAACCAATTGAAAATCGAATAAATATGATATAACTACTGTTCATTTCAACAAATGCAATGCGAATAATTTCAAAACATTGCGTTTATTTAATTTTTTTATATAGAAATCATTTTCTAAATGTTTTTGACGTTCTAAATTCTAACTGTAGTATTCCTTATCACATTAAAATAACGTAACGCCTTTTGTTTTAAAAGAGCAAAAATTCTTTAAGAAAAAGTGTACATATATATGAGCTACAATTTATAACTCATTTTTTACCTCCTTGATACATGTTCGCCAAATAAAACCTCCTCACTAGAATGAAAGAAATCACACAAGCCTATCATGTTCGTGAACCAAGAGTAACATTTTCTCGCATAGAAGCCTTTACTAGTAATAATTGATTCGGCGAAATATAATGGAGCCCGAGCATGGTTACATCCAGATGTTGCTGTAAAATTAATTAGATTCTTTAGAATTATGGTGTTCTATGACTGTAACTGACTAGAAATGCTGTGGTAGTCCATTGTCCTCCTTCTCTATAGAAAAAATATTATTTTAATAAAGTAATACAAAGAAAATAATGATGCTATATTTAATTAAAGGTTCAAAATAACAAAGGGATATATAAGCATCATTAATTTTTCAATTTTCTTTACTTCAATATATTTTACTACTTTTTGTATTAGCGTAAGCTATTAACGTAAGCTTTGAAGTCTGTTATTCTTTTCAATATCTAGATTTTGCATTTTAGTTTCAGTTTAAAATTATAGTAAACTGTTATTAGACAGACTAAGAATAGGTACCTATTAAAATTATCGACCGGTTCTGGTCCACTGCTATTTGCTAACATATTTACAAAGGCATTTCTTTTAAAGGTGTCAGGCGGTATAAGTCTATAATTGCATTTTTAAAAGACATTTCGGTATGAAATCTACATTAGGTACAAGTTTATTTTAATATGTATGTTTATTTTGAAATTGTTAAAAAAATCTCAAGCCCAAAAATCCTTAACAATATGCTGACATACTGGTCCCTAATAACATCATCAGAACTTGTAACAGGATATATCCTATGTTTACTAAATACTTGTACAAGTGCCGAAATATCAGCTGCTCATAAATATTAAAAGCCTGGTAAATATTTTGTTCAAATGCTTATGATAACACTAATGTTACTTCAAAGGTGATACTTATAATATGTGACTAGTAAAACAACAAGGTAAATAATATTTTAGCATTTTCATATTTTGTTTCACTGATTTCATCATTTGTGATCGCTTTAGCAACAATTATGGCTGTAGTTAAAAATAAAAAAAGTACTCTATTTGAACATTACTCTTTTAAATGAGATTCATATTATAAATACAATATCCGAAAAATAACCTAGAGATAACAAAAATATCGGGCAACTTTTTTCAGATTGACCCAGCTCTCAATATAGCTGACGATAGCTTTTATAACAACTACCAATTATAAAAAAAAGAAATAAAATTTAATAACTTGATATTTGTTTTAAAATTCCATCAGTGTAGCACTCTGTTAATAGCTTCATTAATTATATAGTTTTTTTAGAAACACCTCCTGTTTAAAAAAATATCGCTTAAAATATAGTGTTGTCTCACGTTAATAAATTAATTTGTTATATACTTTGATTGTGAGATGGCCTACATCCAGGCTGAAACATTCCTCCATTAGCAAAAAAGTCGACATGACCGGATGTTTCTAGTTTTCCTTTTTCTAAAACATTAGTATGTAAAACATCCACAAAATTTGCATCATCCGGATTCACTTTATTCTTTTTATCCTTTGTAGCAAACAGTGGTAAAGCGGGGTCTAAAGCTAAAATATTTTAAAATGAATTTAAAACTTCACTTTGTTTTATTGAGTAATTTGGAAAATTATTATGATAATTTACTTAAATAAGTTTTATTAAATCGTATACGCTATAAACAGAAATACAAATAGACACATCTTTTACCTGTAATTCTTTCGAGTTTCCCTGTTTTTAAATAGTTTTGAATGTAACCAGATGCGTGTGCACCAAGACTAAACCCAATAATATGAAAATTTGGCAGCTCCCAGCCATGCTTCTGTACTAGCTGGTCTATTAATTGAGCAGTGCACATGCCGACAAGTTCAATATTACGAGCTGCTTGAACGTAGCATGGTTCTAATGCAACTTTATTGTAGTCTACACTTATGATGTTATAGTTACAACATTCTAAATACGCTAAAATGAAATATAATGCCAATGTTAATATACTATATTGTAAAAGAGCCCAAGGGAAAAACAAAACAAATTCTTCATTAGACTCTTCCTTGTTGTGTTCCGTTAAAAGCAAATAAAAAGAGCTAAAATGAAAGCCAAAATTTTAAACAATAATATCAAGTAATGTAGTGGTTCTTAAAAATAATGCTAAAGTAATAACTGAAAAAGAGGTCATTGATTTATGAAATACCTGGTCTTATTTCAACATTAGGAGAAAAGTCTCTATGGCCTGTGTATCCATGGAGTAATATTTTAACAGGAGCATTTTTAACCCAAGGCGCTGAGGCAATGCTATTGCTTTCTGATGTTTTTAACTCGTGTGGGTCATTTGAATTGTCTCTGATATGACAACATATAATTTGTAGTAAAATACATTCATATTAAATATTTGATACAATAATTACTTAAATATTTGTACCTTGTGTATAACCAAAAAGAAATATTTGCGTTCGGACATTCTAAAGGTGGTGCAACACATTCATCTTTCAACAAGCCAAGGGATATTTGATCTGAAACTTAACTTTCAGTTGATAAAACACATCATGGAAAAATTAATAAAGCTGCAGACTGAAATTTAGCGACAATAATTGCTTGTAAAAACTAAATAAAAATGTAACTCGTGGAAAAATGTCGGTTATATTGAATTTAATTATTTTAAGCAGCATTTAAGAACACCTTGACGATTACGTACGACTATCAGTGATAAGATATGCTAAGAAGACATTATATTTTTATTTGGTAAACAAAATCTTAAACTGCAAATGTCATTAGTCTGGTGGATACAAAATAATATTCAAGTGAAGGTTTTGTTCCAAATTGATGTTTAGATCAACGGAAAGTACAACATATGACATAAAGTCGACAAATCTGCGAGAATATGCAAAAAAGACAAGATTATGTATAGGTAGTTCATTTCAACATATGTTGTATGAAATGAACTTCTTAAGTATGTAATGATCCTGTTATCATGAATTCAATAACATCTTCTGTTCCAATGTACTATTTGCTCATATATAACTCTACAGTAAGTAATAAATACTAAATAATATTTTAATATAATTTGTGCTTAGTTTTGATAAGTATGCTGAGACTTAGAAAAGTGTGATAAAATTACTCATTTAGAGAAAAAAGTACATATCATAGTTTCTATGATATGTATTTTTAGGATCTGCTTAAGATTTTTTAGTATTTTACTACGTGTGCCATATGAGTCTACCAACAGGTGTCTCAGAAATACCAATATAAAGAAGAAACCTCATATACGATACATGTAGTAGCTGTGACTTTAAATAATTAGAAATTAACTAAAACCTTTAGCAACTAAGCAACCTATAAATACCTTATTCATGATTAACTATGTTTATTTTTGTTGAATAAATATAGTTCTTATATGATTATGCATCTTTCAATTAAATTATATGGGTTTTTGGCATAAATTGCGCAAAACTTGTATAACAAATACGTAAAAATATATCGTCGTGTTAGTACTTCAGTTTAGTTTATTCAAAACTAAAAAATTGCGTATGTGTGTGAATTCTATTCTTGAAAAATACTTACAGATCGATATGAAAAATAAAAATTGTAATAGCATGATCCTTTCTGGATAAAAAATATTTTCACTCACTGTAAATTTTAAATTTATAACTAAAATAAGACCACTTTCATCAATGTTAGCGTCATTAATGCCGTCTATATATATTTTATCATTGAGTTTTACGCTAAGGTAAGTCTATACTAAAAATGTAAACACACTCAGTAGATATATTATTTGTTTGTCTTTTGTCAATAAATAATACTAAGATTTTTTAGATTTTAAAATTTCAAACTGCTGTTGACAACTGATAAAAATTCTGAAATAACTCATATAACAATGTATGTCGTCGCGTGTATCGATGAAGTGTGTTCAATTTTATGTGTGCACTAATGAAATCCACCAGTATCATTAGAGCACACATAAAATCGAACAAGCTATTTTTTAATTTCTATTTCATTATGACACTTTTATATTAATTTTCATAATGTAATGTTTTTCATATGTTATAATTGGGAGTACACATAAATTGTAAGTATAATTAATCTAAAAATATATAATTAAAACAAATAACAATCTATCTTATTTAAATTTCGTATAGAAAAAAAAATCAAACGCTAAAGATTGGTGTCTCTAAAAGTTTGCTGATTTAGATTTTATACCTTTAAAGTTTGTATATTCATAAATTAATAACACTCAGTAAAAATACCTAGTTTATATATACCTTCTTAAAGTTAATTTTCTTTATATATTTTCTGCAATATTATGGTCCTGAAATAAGTTATTTGGAAGTTACTTTTTTATGTCAAATAACATAATGTATGAAAACAACAGTTATGCTAGAAAAAAATATAATTTGTTTGCAATATTTCAACTTCGACAAAAATGAAAAATAATTTTGACCGCAAGTGATTTTGTATTCATTTATACAGTAGAATACTAAGAAGATTTTATGAATAAACTTAAAATAAAATGTTTATTTAACTCTCAATGGCTTTATTGTTCCGAAATAAGTAAAGAATGTTATAGGACAAGGTTTTGTCATCTTATCGCTGTAATACTCGGATATGTAGTTTTTAATGGGCCCTTTTAAAGCCCTACTTGATAATGAAATTAGTACACATACGAAATAAACAACATTTTTCTTATCTTATTTATTTTTTCGAAGTTATATGTAATTTTTTGTATATGCTGTAAGATGATTGTATAGTAAACCAAATTTAAGTGTTTATTCTGCTCTACTTTTGTACTTATACAAAAGATATACTTGTTTAGAACTAACTTCATAAATATTACATGTACATGTAAGTTTCAGTTAGTAAGGTGCTTTCTGGGCGATAGATCGACGCATAACTGATTAATCGATCTATAATTACTAAATTATAGATACGTTTCATTATTAAAACATGTCTTTTCATCCGTGTTTTCAGGCAATGAAATATTTCTACAAAACGTCATTAGATTAAGAAGGTCAATCGGGCTGTTATAAATTTAGAAGACCTTGATTTGAATCGAAATCATTTACTTATGATTTGGTATTTCAAATTATACAACAAAATAATTTAATTCATTTATTAATTATACAAATATAAAATCAGTCATTTTGTTTGTAAAAAGACGCATTTGGCACGTAGTTTTTTATTAATAATATGGCTAATATAAAATTGCAATACAGTTAAGTAACAAGTATCTTTTATCTTTTTGTGTAAAATTTTCATAATTATTTTATTCTTTTTCATATATCTTGCAATATTTTAATATAAATTACACCCACACACACATATATATATATATATATATATATATATATATATATATATATATATATATATATATATATATATATATATATATATATATATATATATATATATATTATATATATATATATATATATATATATTATATATATATATATATATTTATATATATATATATATATATATATATATATATATATATATATATATATATATATATATATATATATATATATATATATATATATATATATATATATATATATATATATATTATATATATATATATATATATACTTGTCATTTCAATACATACAGTGACATTTCAGTGAAGTCAAAGTCACAATGCGTTAAACAAACTAATAGGATATCCGAACTACAATAATTTCTAAGACAATATCTACATTATATTACTACATCTATTTACAATGAGGTTCACGATAATATCTTTTAAATACATAATTACTTAACTCTTATACTTTAACAAGATATGGCAAGAAAGAGAAAACTAATATAGAATCTTGATACAAGATCCCAACAATTTTGTACAAAATTTGTATATTCTAATGTATATTTACAGGATTCAAACGTACTCTTCGGACGGTTTTGGAGTTCCGTTTGGTAGTCTCAAGAGGAAGACATGCGACCGTTTACAGCAGAGTCGGGTAACTCTGCAATGTCTTTATAAACACCAATCATGCTTTCAAAATTAGGACCCCAGTTTAGATAGTCGCCCCAACTCAAAGTAGCTGGAGCTGGTGATCCATTGGCTTGTCTGTAAAGTACAGACCCCACATGAGGAGCTAAATCATCATCTGACGCTACTAAAGTACTTAAAGAACCACGAAAGGATGAGTCGAAACTTTCATATGGTGGGGGTAAGATTGGCTTTTTATTATTATTTCCATTATTGATATTTTGTCTTCTCACATCTTCTGGTTTATCAGCACTGATGCTATTGTTGTCGTATTCTATTTCAGAACATGTAAAGCTATCATTACCGCTCTCATCATCTGAACCAGTCGAACTTCTGTTGTCAACAGGTGGAGAATGATGTCTATGAGACATGTGATGGCCGACACGAGGTGCTTCACTTGAGCTAGATACTGCATCAAGAGTAGAAACTAAGCTAGATGTTCGTTGTCTTGCATTCATTCTTTCGATTTCTTCTGCAGTTAAACCCACAGCTCCAGGTCCTACAGATACTACTTGTGAAACTTGAGGTGTAGCACTAGGGGTTTTTCTTCCCGCAGAAGAACTTTGGCCACTAAGCTGCGACATTACGGGACTATTTAAGCTGCGTTCACTATTACTATGTAAAGCATCTTTACCAACACCTCCTGAACTCGAAGTAGTTGCTAATAAAGCGCTTTGAAGTGGTTTCCCAGATATATCATGAAGAGTAAGAATTCTTGGTTGTTGGCTTAACTCACTGCTGGGCGACAACCTTGCTAGAGGTGTTGTTTGATGTTGTCTTGACTGGGGAGGTTGCTGTGAGGATTGCGAAAGTACTCTAGTTGGATATCCGCTTGGATGATGAGGGGAATGTCTGTGTTGTGGAGTTTGATGTTTATGATGATACCCAGACATTGGAGGTGGAGTAGCCTTATATTTTCTAATTCCACTAGCTTCTCGAAATCCTTTATAATGGTAAACAATGTCAATATCAGAAGGCGCTATGGAACTTGCATTTTCTAGATCATAATGTTCAGGTATTTCCGAATTCATATCTATGCCATTAGGGTGATCATGTGTATGGTGTGATGTATTTATAGAAGGAGGAGGTTGAGAATGATGGTCTTCTCTAAGAGCTGGACTTTTACCGACGACTTCCCGCTCTATTATATCTGGCCTTTGCGGCCTTGGAGCATCTAAGTTCATTATTTCCCGATCTTTATATTTTTTTGACAGTAACTCAGGACCCACAATATGCCCAACATTTTCAGAAATATAACTATTAAGACTTGTCTCGTTATTATGTACATTTCTACTCATTATACTGTCATTAGTTCCAGCTATCAAGTTTGGGGCGTTAAGCATAGCTGCTCCACCATTTTGTTTAGTATGGACTACGTTTGTTTTTCCAACAGGAGTGTTAAGATTATCTTTATTTTTTTTACGAACTCGATAGACTATATACGATACTACAATTGCGCAAATTACGATAACAAAGAACGTAGCAACAGCTGTGATACCTATAGATAATGGGCTAGAATTTTTCGTTGATCCAGCACCAAGCGCACTATGACATCCAGTAAAAATTTTACCTGACTTAATTACATCTTTAAATATACTCCCATTTCCTATAAAGGGTTGAACCTCGTTATTAATACTAAAATTGGCTAGACAACCTTCAAATTTATTATAATTTGAAATAATTTCTGTTTTTATACCTCCTAAAGTAATTGTGGTCAAGTAAGGATCTAAAAAGTCATGAACCCCAGCTGCATCTAGCTCTTCACCTATATTTTTCCCATCAACAATTAATCGGATACTTCGGCCGTGTTCTAGTAATGTTATGTTATGCCAATTTCCATCTGCAATATCTTCTTGTTCTATTTGACTCATGTTCACAATAGTATTTTGCTTAGAGGTATAACTAATTCTACCATTTAACAGTTCTATTAAGGTATAATATTTATCAGTAGCAGCATAGAAAAGAACTCCATCTTTTTTGAGAGTTCTGAATGAAAAACATAAGAGCTTTGTCGGATTAGCCATTTTTACGTTTAATTTTCCTTTAGTCGGTTTTCTTTCCCATAATGTGCTTCCAGCATAAAAGGAATCTAGCAATTGCATTCTTCGATGTTTTTCTGACATTATATACGTTATATATCCATTGTCACCAACAGAAATGCTTTGAAGGGAAACTTGGCAGTCAGGCGAAGTTAAGCTATTGTCACATTTACAGTAATGAGTTTTCCAAGAATCAAAGCATTCGCCATGGCCGCAGATGTCTTCCTTATAACAAGGTCCTTTTTCTTTTCGTTCACAATTTGGTTCCACGCCTAAAGCACTCAGAGGATTCGTTAAATTTAATGCTCGACCGTTTATTGTAATACTATGCATACATCCTACGAAATCGTCAGAGTGGATTTGGCCTGGACGTTCTAATACAGGATCAGATTTGTGTAATCCACCAATTAGCAGAGGCTCGTTGTTAAAGTTCAAAGTTCTGTAAAGAATTTATAAAATTTAGTTAATTTTACATGTTTAGAAATTATAATAACGATAAAAAAATGCATATACAATGGATATCATAAAAGCATAAAATGGCTATATTATTTTATGTAATTTTTATATATTTATATAGACTTTAAATTTCAATTTGAAAACATATTGAGTCTTTAATGCAAAAACAAAATTCGTCATGAACCTTTCAGAACATCATATATATATATATATATATATATATATATATATATATATATATATATATATATATATATATATATATATATATATATATATATATATATATATATATAGATATATATATATATATATATATATATATATATATATATATATATATATATATATATATATATATATATATATATATATATATATAGATATATATATATATATATATATATATATATATATATATATATATATATATATATATATATATATATATATATATATATATATATATATATATATATATATATATATATATATATATATATATATATATATATATGTATATACGGAGAACGGAAGTATCTTAATAGGAACGGATGATGTGAAAACTAACTGTTGCAGGTTACATAGTTAATCTATAATAAATGCTATACCTAGTTGATAAGGTTTTGAATATTATATTAAACATATTGTAAAAAGCAAGAAAAGAAGTCGGTTTTTATGGGCACTATGTATAATGTCACAAAATTAGAGTTCTAGAACACTTCATACAAAACCCCAGAATTTAAAACTGAGCACGATGTCCGCTATATGTATATCAGTTAATATACTGCTAGGATAGAATATAATATTTTTATATTATGTGTATCTACGAGTATATTAATTAATAAGATACCAAGGAGGCCAGCTACCTCTAGCGATTTTGTTTGCATGGACTTAATGGACATGTTTGCCTTGATATAGTATAAAATTTACGATGTAAAATATATATTAAATATATGAATTTCCTCAGGCTTTCGGACATATTAAGCAAAACTGAAAATAAGTAGTTGATTATACTAATTGTACATACCCTGCTTGTCCTGTGTCATCTCCGTAGCATAAGGCGTCACCTGGCTCGCATTCTTTACAAACATCGCCATGATCAGTACAAGAGCCAACGCTCAGTGATATAACGCGGCCGTTTCTTGTTGCCGTTAGCTTGTACCATTTACCATCAGCAAGATTTTTGTCATTATTTATTAAAGCTACTGATGTGATAGAAGTTCTGGCACCACCAAATGAGAAAACTGGTTTTCCTCCAATTAATTCAATTGCAATGAAATCAGATCGGCCACCAGTTTGAGCACCATAGTTATAAAGTAACAAAGCGTCCGATTTAGTAGTTGCAAAAATAATTGTTATATCATTTGTTGATGCATCTAATGCTGGAAATTGCATGTAAGAAAGCTCATTAAAACCAAATGTAGAGCTCTCACAGTGTGTACCATAGCGACCATTCGTACAACTGCATCGATATCCGGGCTTAAGGCTTATACATATTCCGCCATACAAACATGGATTTGGTCTACACGAATCAACAAGAGCTTCACATTGATTACCACGATATCCAGGTCGACATAAGCAAAAGAACGCATTTCTATCCGAGCTTTCTTTACAAGAGCCACCATTTTTACATGGATTACTACTGCAAACATCATCTCGTTCCAACTCACATGTTTTTCCCTCCCGTCGTGGCGGGCAACTGCATACAAAATCATGACTTTGCTTACGACACTGGCCTCCAAATCCACAAGGATTTGGGGAGCAAGGATCTTGCCGTTTTTCACAGTTTTCACCCATAAATCTATCTGTGCAATGACATACATACTCATGACGTACAAGAGGCGACGAAAGTATCAAGGTTGAACTTTCAGTATTTTTTATACCTTCTAACACTTTAATTGAATCACTACATATGCCTTCGTTTTGACATCGATGTACAGAACATGGGTAAAATGGAACAATAATTTGCGATTTCAAAATTTTCTGAACTTCAGATTCCTTTAATTTTAAAAATGTTTCAGTATTTTCCCTTTTCCAGATTTTATTATTTTCTTTGATGGCAATTGTTACGTCTAAGCCGTCATCAACCTCATTAATGCTATATAAATAAATATTTTCTCTATTTTTTAAATCTATTTTAAGAATTTCAAGCAAAACTCTGTAAAAGTGTATCAAAAAATCAGATGACGTCATATTAACTATTTTCAAAGTCACAGATTGTTCTACAGTATTATTATCAAAAGAAAAGTACTCAATACTGACAGATGAAATTACTTCCTTATGTATACCATCATTTCCAGATACTGAAAATGAAAATCCTTGTCCAGGTTTTACAGCGGTTGTATAGAGATCACACCCTTTTCTTATATTGAATATGGATAAATTGCTATCTAGCGTTGAATCTTTTACGATTTGGCATTTATAGTCGCCCACTATATCGGGGTCATTAGGTTTAACATCTGCAATTTTTCCAGACGGTATTTTGTTATTAAAAGTATGAACAAGAATGTGAACAGATCTAGGGGTTGGTGGGTTGTCATTTCTATCTAATATTTTAATCTGAATTGAGTAATTAGATCGCAGAACGGGTGTACCACTGTCTTCAATTTGTATAATGACATCTAAATATGGGGTGACCTCTCGATCAATTTTTTTAGAGGTTAATAAAATACCAGTATGCTTGTGAACTTTTACATAGTTTTTATGATTACCGCCAATTATATTATATGTAAAAGGAGCACCATTTGGTGGCAAATCTGGATCTGTAGCAGAAAGGGTAGTAATACTTGTATTAGGTGGTTCATTTTCATAAACAGAACCATCAAAGTGAACCACATCAAATACTGGACCGTTATCATTTATGTCAGTCACTGTTATTGCGACGGTTGCTGTACCAGTTTGTGGAGGAATTCCTGTATCAGTAGCACCAATCACTAATGAATATACTGATAAAGTTTCGCGATCTAAATGTCGAGCAACTTCAATTTCACCATTTTGGGGATCAATCTTAAAATCTTGATTAGGATTTCCACCAATAATTGAAAAACTAAATTGATTATTTTGTGGTCGGACATCTTTATCAACAGCTGCTACTTGTATAACTTTATGACTGATATCTGCTCCTTCTGAAACACTAGCTTCATAATAATGTTGTAAAAATTCAGGTGGATCATTACCATCTTGTATTGATATAATAACTTGAGCTTCATCAGTATCATTTCCATGAATACCACCGGAGTTTTTGGCAAGCACCGTTAACACCACTCTATTTTGAGTTTCTCTATCTAAGTATCTTGCGACTCGTATTACTCCTGTTTGCGAATTAATACTAAAACCTTTATCGTTGCTAGATCCCACGAAAAGATAATATATTATGCCATCATCGCCCCTATCTTGATCAGTAGCTTGAATAACACCAACTTTGGCTCCAACTTCAGATGATTCAGATACGTCGAAATGGAATACAGGTTGTATGAATTTTGGATAGTATTCATTCACACCTGTTATATAAATAATTATTTCTGTTGTACTACGCATTACAGAATTTGGATTTTCTGCTATGATTTCTAAATTATATACGGCTTTCTCTTCGAAATCGAATACTTCATTAGAAAATATTTCACCTGTATGTTCATCTATTTTAAATAATGATGACATGTCGTTATTAATATGATATTTAATTACGGCATTCTTAGAAGAGTCTATATCAATTGCTTGAACCTTATATATGAAACTATTAATTGGTGCGTTCTCTTGTAAGTAAGCAATATATTTGCTATCATTAAATTGTGGGGCGTTATCATTAATATCGGTCAAAATAATCGTTATAGTAGCTGTAATCTCTTTAGGTTTAAAACCAAGATCTTTAGCGGTAATATTTAATCGATACTCTTGAATTTCATCATAATCCAATGGTCGTAATATGCTTATAGTACCAGTAACCGGATCTACTGTAAATTCTTTTCCTTCGTTCCTGATGTTATAGCATATCGTATGATTCCATTAGGTCCGGTGTCTGCATCATTGGCATTTAATGTAAGTATGGAAGATCCAACCGGTTCATTTTCTGGGACAATTACTTGATAGCTTAAGGCTGTAAACTTGGGACTATAGTTATTTTCACCAGTTACAACAAATATTATCTCAGTTTCATCCCATTGTGGTGGCACACCACGATCTATAGCTTTTACTTTTAAGTCATAATATTGGCCAGTATAATAAAATTGTTTGTTCACACTAATCCAACCATTTACCTCATCTATAGAAAAGTAAGACGTTCCATTGCCATCATACACAAAATAATTTATTTCAGCGTTGATTCCAAAATCTAAATTATCCTCAGCCTCTAATTTAATTATTTTTTCTCCAATTGTAGCATCATGTGGTACTGGGACAAACTTCTCGTGATTCTGAAATTTAGGTTTATTGTTGTTCGCATCTACAACATTGATCGTGACTAAGCATTCTGAAGACATTGGCGGCTTGCCATTGTCAGTCGCAACAACTATAACTGAATATGAATTTTCAGGGGAAGTATTAATCGACGTTCTTTTGTAAGTCATTACAAATTTACTTAATATTTCTCCAGTGGCGGGATCTATAGTAAACAGATCCGATGTTTGTAACAACGAATAAGAAATTATGGAATTTGGTCCTTGTTTATCTTTATCAATAGCTATGACTTGACCAACGAAGCTATTCTTTTCTTGTAATTCTGGAAAGTTAAAGCTGTAATAGGAATATTCAAATTCAGGTGCATTATCATTTTGATCTTGTATAGTTATTGTTAAAGGTGTTTCAGAACGCCAAGCACCGTCAATGGCAGCTACTTTTAAAATATATTCATCTTGAAGTTCTCTATCTAAGGAACGAGCTACTGTAATATTGCCACTTATAGGATCTATTACAAATTTTTCTCCAGGATTATCAACAAAACTATATGTGGCATTAGCATTTGGACCAATATCTAAGTCGGAGCTAGTGACTTTTATAACAAAAGAGCCAATTTCAGCATTTTCAGTAACGTTTACACTAAACAGGCGAGTAAACCTTGGTGGATTATCATTCTTATCGGAAACAGAAACAAGAACTGTTGACGTACCAGTTAGCTGAGGAATTCCATGATCGACTGCTTCAACTAATATTTCGTAAAATGGAATTGACTCTCGATCTAATGCAATGTTAGTATATATCTCTCCACTCTCCGAATTTATCACAAAAGTCTCTTCGTAATCATTTAATAATTTAAATGATATTCTTCCATTTTCATTAGAGTCATCGTCATGTGCTACAATTTGAGTTACTATCTGTGGTGGTGATTCTTCCTCAGGTACTGTAGCGTTGTAAAGTAGTTTTTCTATTACAGGAGCGTTATCATTTGCATCAGTTACTTTAATTTCAATTTCTATAAAAGATTTAAGAGGGGGATTATCAGAATCTTTTACCTCAAACCATACCTCATAAAGAGGCATTGTCTCATAATCAAGTCCTTTACCAGTAATAAAAATTTCTCCACCTATTGGTTCCACTCTTAAAGCATCGCCAACATTACCTCCAGCAATGGAATACTGTAATAAACCTGTTGCACCTTTCTTTGGTGATGTTGCGGAAAGTCTTGTTACAAGAAGACCTTCCTTAGTGTCTTCAGAAAATGTGAATGTTAATTTGTTATTTATAGTAAATTTTGGAAAATTTTTTCCCGATTTAGGAATAAGAATTAATTCAGTGGAACTGTGCCTCGAAGGTGTACCATTGTCTGTAGCTATAATTATTAAATTAAATGTGGATCTATTTTTATCTTTATATTTTAATAAGTTTTCATTAGCTTTGATGACTCCAGTGTCTCTATTGATGTTGAAAATATTTCGGAATCACCCTCTAAATCGTAAAATATTTTCTTGTTAAGGCCAATGTCATTATCATTTGCTTTAACACCAAATATGAAGTCGCCAGCATTGGTACGTTCCGAAATATAGACTTCATACACTATTTGAGGAAACGAAGGAGTATTATCATTTTCATCTTCAACGATTATGGTAAGATTTGCTGTAGCAGTTCTTGGATCAGTAGTTGAAGAATCTTGAGCCATTATAATCAAGTAGTAAATATCCCATTCTTCTCTGTCTAATGAAGTATTCGTTGAAATTACACCAGTGACAGGGTCTATTTTAAATCTTTCCGATTTATCACCGATAAGGCTATATCTAATTTTTGCATTATTTCCAACATCCTTATCTATAGCCTTTGGTTGAAGAATGATTGTTTCAGAAGGTAAATTCTCTTTTACATTTGCTCTATAACTCTGTCTTTGAAATTCAGGATTATTGTCATTTACATCTTGAACGATAATTTTTACAGTTCCAGATCCGGTAAGCGGAGGCGATCCTACAAAAAAAAAACATTTTAACACTTAATTAGTTTTTAAAATTATAACGAGGAAAATGTATCATACAAAAAGATTATTTATTACATATAATAATTTCTGTATAAATTTGAAATAATCATATTTCAAGTGTATATTGTTACTTACACTATACTAAAATACTAACAGAACAAGAACAGCCGAAATATTTTTATGGGACCTTCTAGACTGTTTTTAAACTTGAAATTATAAAATGCAAGATCGGGGATCACGCGCGATTAACATACGTGCGTACTTCGATAAATATGAAATAAGTAAACGTCTCTTCACACGGCAGTTTTTGCGACCAAAATAAATTAAATCCCAAGAGATGTAAATTAAGATTTATTTAACGTTAATACTTTAATATTTATGTGCTTTTATGATGCACAACATTTGAGTATCTGCTTTAGTGTATTAGCAAATGAAACTTTTAATGTTTAATTACATACCTGTATCCATAGCAACCAATGATAGTACGTATTCATCTTGAGTTTCACGATCAAGCGTTCTTAAGAGAGATATGTCACCAGATGATGCATTGATTTTAAATAAATCAGCATCTCCTTCTTTTATAAAATATCGAACTTGATTATTAGATGGTGGAGAATCGGCATCATAAGCGTGTACTTTTAATATAAAACCACCATTTGGTGGTATCACATTTTCCATGACGTATGCTAAATATGGGGAGTCTAAGAACGTTGGAGGATTGTCATTTATATCTTCAATAGAAATAGATAATTCAGCAGTATCAAATTTGATGTCATCCTTCGAACAGTCTTCCGCTCTTACAGATAATATATAACGAGATTTTCTTTCAAAATTAAGATTTTTAGCAACTCTCACTATACCAGAATCTTCACTAATACTAAAATCTCTATTTTCATCTCCCGAAGCTATAGAGTATCTTACTCTCCCATTGGCATCTTCATCAATATCTGTAGCAGAAACCTGTAAATGTCAATTACAATTTACGAACATGTTTCATTACACTTATATTTGTTAGTCAATTATAACAAAAATTAAACTATATATAACTGTATTTTTACCTCTAACACGCTAGCACCGATACTTGCATTTTCGGGAACCGAGGCACTGTATTGTTTTGGATCAAATACAGGGCTATTATCATTTTCATCTAAAATAATAATACTTATTTTTGATCTGGTTATATTAGGTGGTTCTCCTCTATCTTTAGCAGAAACAGATATTGTATAATTTGATTTGAGCTCCCTGTCAAGTTTCCCTGTTGCTCTCAGTATACCGTCCACGTTTCCTAACGTAAAGTACCCGTTTACTTCTGGGTTTGACTCCATAAAGTATTCCACATAACCGTTACGACCCTCATCTTTATCTGTGGCTTTGATTGTCATAACTACAGTGTTAAGAGGTATATTTTCATATATAGCAGTAGTATTTGGTGAAGTAAACTCAGGAGCCATATCATTGACATCTTTAAGTTGAATAGTAACCTGAGAATTTATTAAATTTATAAATACTGGTGACCTCTATTTATTACTCAGATGCAGTGTAAAGTGAAAAAAAAAAAACAAATAATATTTGTTTTTTTTTTCACTTCACACTGCATCATACACACAATAGGATAGTCATAAAAAACTTGGGCTGGGTTCCCAAGGTTGTTAAGACACTCCGTTTCCATTAGGAAATTTCTGTTTATTTCACTAAGGTTAGTTTCCCATTTTTCGCCGAATTTTAGACATTGCCTGTTAAGTGGCAGAACTCAATGCCGCGCTTTGCCAACGAAAAAGTGCGAAGAAATCTTAATATTCAATATTTCATTTTCTTGACTAGGTATCAAACCCACAACCTGCCAAGCTTTCTATTTTAAATATATGTACATAATGCAGAAGCGATCTGTATGTACATAAAGTTCGAGAGAAAGAAAGTGTTACGAACCTGAACAGTTGCAGAAAGTTGCGGCTCAGGTGGTTTCGCTGAATCTTTAGCAGCAACTATTAAATTATATATAGGAATTGTCTCCCTATCGAGTAGTTTCGCAGTTACAATTGTACCATTAGGTGTAATATTAAAATCTTGGTTGTCATCCCCAGATGTGATGTAAAACTTCAGCTTGCCATTTAGTCCTGTAAAGTATATAAAAAGAACTTTAAACAACGAATGTTCTATGCAATAAAGAAATCGAATTATATTTGATATAGATATTGTTGCTCTTTCACATATTCTTATTAATTTTTATTTAAACACCATTCCTCTTTACTGTGTAGTTCAATGTTGATTATTCTTTTTTCATAAAAGGGTATATCCCAGACGTCCCTTCACACAACACACACACACATACACACTATTATTTTCAATACCTTACTAAGACAACATATACATATTAGTTTAAAGTTATATTCATTAAATTTATATCATTATGTTAATATTTATTTAAATATCGTATTAACAATAATTCACTTGCCTGAATCTATATCAGTAGCACTAACAGTGACAACAGAAGATCCAATCGGAGCATCTTCTAAAATTTCGTTGGAAAAGCTCATAGGGTCAAATATGGGAGCATTATCATTAAGATCAATTATGTTAATATAAACAGTTACAGTCCCTGACAACGAGGGGTGGCCATTGTCTTGTGCTTGAGCTACAAGTATGTAATGTTGCGTCTGAAAAAAATAAGAAATTCCAAATATATTTAATTACTCAATCAATGTGTTATTGTTGTATTCATAAATATATAAATAATTGTATTCGCAAGTACTATATCGATATTGTACTTATACGTACGTTTTTTCACGTTTTATCTAGCAGCTATATGCTGGGTATTCAAAAAAAAACCTAGTGTTACGTTCCATTTTCAATGTTCTGTTGAAATTCAAGACAGTTGAGTTCAAACGGCTTAATTCATCGATGTGCTTTATTTTACCAGAGTGAATATATAATAATAAATCTTTTCCCCGTGCGGAGATCGAACCTATACATGTTTACAGCCAAACAGTTTTTCGTTCAGTTTTGTAAACATAACATACCAATATAAAGATTTATATCAAGTTTAGAAAAAGACAATTTAAAAAAGTTTAAAGTTCTTATGTAGAATAAAAAGCAAAATTACACGTTTGCAAACTTATTACAATAAAAGTGATTGTACATTTTTAAAAACTCTGAAATATACGTAAGTATGCATATATAAAATTGTCATAGAATAACAATAATATACAAGTAATTCATTTTAATTAGCGGCGTTGAGTTCCCCCGGAAAGGCAAAAACAGAAGTCTCTTAATTGTAACAAAGTGTCTTAACAATTAATTCTCAAGATCGATCTGTCTACCCTGCTGGATACAGAAGCTAAAGAAAAGTAAATCATTAATACATGTTTCCAAAACATAATACAACAACATTATCATATTAAGGATCAGATCGGCATTTAGATTTTCCATATAATAGGTCACCAAAACTCTCCGACTATGACAAGCTCCCTCATTCGCGGATCGCGACGCGAGATGGCGATTTAAAAAACAAGCAGTGGCCTCGGAATCCGGCTCTTGAATGTTTTGCCGACGGCCGCTTTGTCAGACATTGTTTGGGCCTTAATTTCGATGGCGGATCGAGCGGGCAAATGCCGAATATGATGCGCGACGCGAAAAAACTGTACTGGGATGAAATTAGCAGCTCTCTAGCGGGGTACGCAGAATTGGCGGGCGGTCGAGAAAACGAATGTACAGCGAATTGTTTTTACTAATTAACAGAGCCGGTTGACTTGATGAAGGGCTGGCAAGGCACTCTCGGACTCGAGTCGTGTGCTATTATAATATCTTCAGAATGTTTTGTATTTTAACAAAAATTGTAATTAAAAATATTTAAATAAACAAGTTTAACGGCTCGTATTCATATGATAAAAAAAAAAACATTAAAATGAAAGCGTTTTCTCAACTGCGACGTTTAGCAAAGTTTGCCACGACCACGGTTCGGGACAGACAGGTTTACATGAATAGCGGGATTAAATAATGCGTTGTATAGACCTAATAATACCAGGATGTTACAAATCATATTGTTTACTTGCGTATTTAATATTGTATAATCTAATATATGAACAGTATTATATTCATAAATAAATAAATAATTATAATTCTATTATATTCACTAGGTAATTGTTACATGTAGAATCTGATGTACATGATTAGGGAAACAAATAAATATTAATAAGTAGAAGTGAACGTCGGCGATCGTACGTTAGTTAACTGTGCCACAGACATTTTTTTTTAATTTGTTTACTTCATTTTTTTTATTTATTTAATTAATATTTTAAACAATAAATATTTTAATGGTATTAACACAATTATTTAATATACAAATGTACGAGTATTCGGCACAAAAATTGAAGTCGATATATTGAGATCATTTGTTAGCTAGAGTACAGAGCAGCTGATTTATGACTATAAAAAATTAACAACCTACAGGTTTTTTTACAAGCTAACAATAAATAATTATGTATAAAGTAGTATAAAAAGTCTGACATATACAGCTTCGGAGCTTTTCTTTCACGAAAAGAGACAACAATTGTTTTTTTACTTAAATAAAATAACATCTAAAGGCGGCAATTAAATAAAATTAGGAATTTTATTTACAAAAATTTTGTAACTGCGTAGTTATTTCTACATCAGATGATTGATTAAAGTAAGCATTTTTTTGGGTAAGTTGTATTAAAAATTATGTCACATATCTCATGCATAAAATATTTAAAATCTTTTCTGTATGTTGGTGTGTTAAAGTCTAACAATAAGAAAGTAATTGAGTTTAGTAAATAAAATAGCGTAATTCAAGCGGGCGAAGCCGCGGACCGGTCGCTAGTTTCAAATAAAATTAGTGTAAAGTTAAGTTTGATTATTTACCACGTAATAAAATAAAAGCCTGTTAGGATAGAGCCATAGACATACAATTATGAAATTTAACAAGAAGTGGGAACTTGCAACACAAATGATATTTTTTTTCAATTCCACGCTGTGTAACGCTGCTAGCAGGTAGAGGGAACTTGGAAATCTAGTGTTAAGACACTTGGTGCCGTTCTCCACTTTACGCCAAATTGGAGGTATTGCCTGTTAAGTGACGGGACACAACGCCACAAATGAAGAACTTGCAACATAGATTTTATATCACATGATATATTATCTAATATTAGAAACATTAAATATTTAAATTGAAAATATTAAATATTTCATTTTCTCGACTGGGGATCGAACCCAGAACCTGCCGGTTACAGTCACACGCTTGTGCCGCTGCGCCACGAAAGGCCTCAATATCAATTAGTATATGGGTATAAATCAAGAAAAAGTGTACATTAC
This sequence comes from Eueides isabella, assembly GCA_019049475.1. Classification (NCBI taxonomy): domain Eukaryota; kingdom Metazoa; phylum Arthropoda; class Insecta; order Lepidoptera; family Nymphalidae; genus Eueides; species Eueides isabella. The sequence goes on along the minus strand of CM032386.1, from coordinate 9,386,105 downwards.
TTTTATAATATTTTTATTTCTGCATTTAATAATAGATGATCCGACCTTCACATCGATTGCTATATAAGAACCATTTAACGGACGGTCATTTTGCTGGACTTGTATTAAAACCCGCTCAAGGGCATCATCGCCCTTCGTCTCTGAATTGCACATCTTACCCACAACATGCAATATTTTATACACTTTGAAATAAATTTTACTTATTTTTACGCCCAAAAGACATTCACGTAAGTGACTCAAAATATTTTACGAGAGAAATTTGATGTCTTTAATAATTCGCAAAGCTTTATGATAATTGACATTCCTGTTACAATAATAATTTCTTCTTCCTAAATAACATATTTTTATAAATTGGAATATTTTTAGTACAAATAAATCTTTTGAAGATTCTTCCGGTTCTAGTTAACTGTTTAGATTTTTGACACCATCAGTATTTGTGTATATTTAAGTACAAAGAGCTTTAAACGTGTAACATCGCGTCGTGCAATGTAACTACTTGAGCGGTCATCGCCCTGCTTTTAGATCTATGTTGAGATAATTGTATCAACCACAAATACAAGCATACGGAGCACCATCAAGCAGGCTATAGCTAACCCACCATACAATCAACCTAATTTTCTGTTTACTATAAAATTAAATGTAATTATTAATACCATATTGTTTTTTGTCATTATAAATCTTTCAGAAAAAGATTTAAATATGTATCACATACATTAATTAATACCATACCATATATATTCACTTATCTATTAAACATAGGAATCATGGAAATTGGGTGAGATAAGAAATTCTTTAACCATCAATTCTGTTGGTGAATCATAAACAAGGGGCAATCTTGAGAACGAAGAAGCGGATTCATATTATACCTAGAAGGACTGGTCAATGCCCTGTCTAGAAATTTGTACAGAAAATTCATAACCTCTAGGCACATCGCAATAACGCTAGATGCACGTTTCTCCTGCGAAAAGTAGCACGAAGATACTCGAACAAACGGATTAAATTCAATAAAATGTATTCTTATAATAATTTATAAGGTATAAATGAATATATTTGCGTACACATTTTTGTAATTATTACATGATATGGTATGAACACCTACATGTTAATACACCGCCAAATACCCCCACGCATAAATAAATTATGTTTGTCCTAAAAATATTATTATAGTTACTATAGCTAGAGAAAAATAATATAAATATTCTAGTTATCTAGGCATATTACACTTAAAAAGTATTTTTATGTTTCAATTAACATTTCCACTATTTCCAGATCTGATACAGGCCGATGTGTAACGTGTTTAATAAAATTAACGTGCCAAGTAAGAAAGATATGCCGTATATTGACAATAATTATTGGCTTACGGCTGTATGAGTATTTAGGTAAACAAGAACAATGATGTTAAAATTTATATAAAAATTCAATGTTGAAATTAAAGTTATTAAAATTTGGTTAATATCAGGTTTAATTGTTGATTAAATTGCGGTTCTTAAAAAATGTTGCCTCTTAAATTTTATTACATCATTGATATTTAAAATTGTATATGCGAATATTTTAAAGTTAACGACGATTTTGCACACTAACGCTACACGCAGCTTGATTTATTATAAAAATTTGTTTGTTTATAATATTGTAATTACAAAAAATGTTTCAACATTACAACTTAACGCTTTATATCTCATATAGTAAGCAGTATCATATAGACTATAGTAGTATAGTAGGCAGAGGGAATCTAGTGTTAAGACACTTTTTCACTTTCCGCTCAACTCTTGAGACATTGCATGGTGGAACTCAACACCGATCTTTGTCTTGTTGTCAGAGCCAGGAAAATATTAAAAAAATAATTCCCTCGAGTGGAAATCGAATCCAATCAACGTCACTTTTCTTATCATACGTATTTGCTACGTGTCATGGCACACATGACGGCAAATTCCAAACCAAAATACATTTCAAATAATGCCGATAAATTATGGTGTAGCCTATATGTTTTGTTATTTTAAATTAATTACACTCGTGAAAGCATACATTGATCTTAATATATCTTACCTCTTCGTAATCGAGTCTCGCTGTCAATGTAAAAATTCCAGTTTGAGGATTGAGAGAGAACACATCGTTGGCCCAATCTGATATCACAGTATACGTTAGTTGAGCATTTAACCCAGAATCTGCGTCAACAGCCCCAACGACACCAATTATTGAACCTCTTGCGGCGTTTTCGGGAATGTCAAAAGAATATGCACTTTCTTTGAATACCGGTGGATTGTCATTTGTATCAGTAACCTGAAAAGATTTTTTAACAATGCTTGCAAATTAATATTTTATAACGTGTGTTAACTATCTATAGCACTGTTTAATGATTTTAGCTCAGCTTCACGCTGTATCACGCACATGGCAGGGTAGACAGAGGGAACTTGGGAAACTAGTGTTAAGACACTCCGTTCCACTTCCGTACCCCACTTTCCGCCGAATTTGAGACATTGTGTGCTGAGTCATGGAAACCAACGCCGCGTTTTGCCTTGTACCTGAGCTAAGAAATGAAAACATTAAATATTTAAATTGAAAATATTAAATATTTCATTTCCTCGAGTAGGGATCGAATCCACAAGCTGTCGGTTACAATGTGTGACTGTAACCGACAGGTTGTGACTTTGTGACGCTGCGCCACGACAGGCCTCGAATAATTTAAGCTCAAATATATATATAACAGTATAAATTTAACAAGTTAAAGCTTTTTTACTCGTTTACATTGTTATGCTTAATAAATCGGCCAGTGTAAAATACCAAGCATTACATGGTAATTGAAAATAACAGAATCTGCTATTTATTAAGGTTGGCCGTCAAAATCTAATATGATGTATGAAAAAATGGAAAGTCGTTTTATATTAAAGCCATATACAAAATAATAATTTTATATTCAAGAATATTAATATTCCGTAGGAGAAATAAATGAATTAGTAATATTACTGACCTGCACATTAATTTTAACATCTGTATACTGCATTCCATCGTCAGCTCTTATTATCACCTGGTATTCTGAAATGTTTTCACGGTCAAGCGGTTCCTTCAATGTCAGTTGACCACTTAAAGAATCTAAGGCAAATGGTATGGGCTCTTCAGTTTGTATACTGTATGTAGTCGTGCCTATTGTATCAGGATCTTCAGCTAGAATCGTTGCAATAAGTTGCCCAGGTGCCAAGTCTTCAGAGGCAAAGTATGCTGATGGAATATTCTTGAATTCCGGTGGACTGTCGTTTTTATCCAAAATTACGATTTCAACCTGTAAACAAAACATTAGGAGTTTAATTTAAAAAATTGGTCGAATAAAGGAACAAAAAAATACTATTGGAACAATAAGGTATTTAAGAAAGTCTCGCATTCAACAAAACAATCTCTCAGTCAAGACATCTGATGTTTTATTTATAATACTAGCAGAAAATCGACCACTTTAACACAGTATAAGAACACGAACTAAATTAATAATTCTAAAAATGCAGCCTTCGAGCGATTGTATCAACAAATGTGTGTCTCCATTTACAGACAGAACGATAAAGTATGCTTTAGGATATATTGCATTGAAGGTTCAAAATAATTAATTTCCTTCCAAACTTAAATGTTATATATAGCACATGTATAAAAATATAAATAAGTAATTTAAAAAAAAATCTATATAATACATATTTTTAGTAATGATTAATATACGTTATAGAATAGTTTACGATTCCACCTTAAGATATTTATATAGGGCTGTCAAATTTATCCGTCAAAGAGAAAAAAGTACAGCATACGGTTAAGATAAGATGATTTAGATAAGATTTACAAAATTAGAGGCAAGCTTTACAAATGCAGGCGGTGAACGTTTACAAAAAGCAATTCGAACAAAACTCGACAAGTCAACAAAGGGTCAGGGAAGCGAAAGACTTGAACCACTATAGTTTCGTCATCTGTACGCTCAAGCACGGAAAATTCGGAACACAATGATCGAAACCGTCAAAGATAAGAAGAAGCCGATTGTCAATAGTTCTCTGGCCTCGCCATGGAGAAGCTGCACATTTGTTATGATGACTCATTCATTTCTTTGTCCTTCTACAAGGGTGCCATCACAATGATAGTGCGTAGAAATATTATGTCGACGCCTACGATACTTTACGTAAAAGAAGAAGCAATTAACGTTGATTGTACGACCGTGTCAGTCAGGGAAATAAATTGAAATGTGTTAATAAAATTTATTGTTCAAAAAGAAGAAAGCTTGAGAATATTTAAGGCCTATTGTAAACGCTAGATTCTTTATTGATATTACAACCTATGTTTTTAACACGTGTATTAATTTGTAAACAGTAAAGTATGTGAATGTAATGTACTAATTGAATTAATGAAACGTGTAATGTAATATAAGTAGACAAATACTTGCATCAAAAGAATACAAAACTAAAATTCAAAATTTAAAAAGTTTCTCGTCTTTTCCTATCGGACCCCCTAGAGCTCATGTTTGAAGTAATCGATTAAGAGAAGAGAAATGACAAGACGTCGGTTTTCTTGAAAAGTCGATTAATCAAGTTTTGATAATTGATGGTGGTACGCTACTAGATTAATACGAAATACTGAACGTTTGTTTAAGCTCACGATTAAATAATGATCTGTGCGTTCCAAATTTATATAATGCATACATAGAGGATATTGAATCAAATATTAACGTTCATTATAAAGATTGATGGCCAGATTAATAAGCCAGCTAAATAATTAAAATATATTACGCCTATTTCTTATTTAAACTAGTATTTTTTTATTAATTGCTTCCTTACTACGTACTTCCCACAATAAATATATATTTATTTACAGAAATCGTTTTATGATATCAACAACATATTGAAGCTATTTAACTATCATTATATAAGAATAATATGTGATATAATAAATAATTTGAAGCTCGAAATAAAACGCGAACTTTAAAAATAAGCACGTATGTAATATAAAGTGTTATACATGTTGTGGCAGAAATTAAAAAAATAATTAATGAGCGCACTGTGAGTTCTTTGTAGTTTTTTATTGTTATCTGTAGGAGCACGATCGGGCTCCTACAGATCGCTTGGTATCCAAAAAAATGACCCCACAATTTTGTCGTTTTGGTACCACGCAATGTAAATTCAAGAACATCAATCATTCTAGTCATTTACCTCAAAAATTTTGACGTCACGCCTTGATTGCCTCTCCCAATTTTTATACAATTTCCCTTGTAACTCCAATTTCAAAGGATATTTGTTACTATGGTGATTTTGAAAGTAATTTATCATTTTGCAAAATTGATTGTTCCTTTGATACAATACATGTCTAATTTGCGTTCGACCAAGTAGACGTGATATAAGCCGACAATTTTGAGCAAGATTATAAAAACACTGTGGAAAAGGGGAAACTGATTTTAAATACACACATTCATATTTAATCTGATCTGATCTCTCTGATCTGATCTGATCTGATCTGATCTGTTATTTAAATTACGACACTAAACAACAAGCCACAACCAAAGAACTCAGCTATACTAACTATCAAAGAATATATTGTTATCTTAAGATAGACTACAAAAATCAAAAAAAATAAATAAGTATACCCAATTCTAATTCAATAAATGAATACGTAAATGAACGACGACCACACAGATTGGTAAATAAAATAACATTACGTAATTAGTAGTAAGTAAAAATAATTAAGTGTTTAATGGATAATATTTGTAAAAGGCAAGAAACTATCGTAAAAGATATACCATACTAATTATGTAACGTAAAACCTAAAGTAATTTTAGTTTTCATAGTAATTAAATGTATAAATACCTAGAAAATTAGTAGTAACAGCTTATACATGCTTATACGTACCTACTGACATGGGCTTAAATTATATATAATTACTCAACAGAAATTACCTTTTACTTGGAAATGTTGAATATAACGGATTCTTTTTTATTTTACACATAATTTAGTAGCTTTTCAGTCATTTTTACTTGCTTTTTTGATTTGACAGCATCTTATAAATCGCTGAGCGTCGGCTGAAGCTGAACACACGAAAACGACTCATTGTCATGTTTCCCCCAGCGTTTAAGCTAGGGCGCGATACAAGCAGTAGAAATACAGCCAGCCAGCCTAAGCGTAAATAAATTCATTCTTTTTTTGTAAATCAATTTGATTTTCCATATATTATAATAGCCAGAATGGGTCATAGTATACTGTTGAGTAGTGTGCACACAAAAAAGAAATTTTACAAACTAAGTATAATGTTTTTAATTATATGTTGTACTTCTATATATTTATATACTTTTACACGCTTTATAATAAATATAATATTAAACTGAATTTATTTGTATATATTCAACAAATTGACTTTATATGCCTACACGAACGCAATTAGATGTTACATTAGTATGCGAGCGCGCTCCGCCTACACATCGATATTCCGTAGATATATTTAAATAATGTACAGAATATTAAAGTGGAAAGTGCAAAGATTTATAGATTGCAACCTAAACAATATGTGTAGTGATAACCATAACTGTTACTGCTTGTGACATGAAAAATAAAAATAAAAACGAGTATCCAGAAATAGGGAGATTTAATTCTGTAACTTATTTGTAATACTTTAAAAGTTTAGTCTGACTTTCGATCTTTTATAATAAAAGTCATATTATAATACATAATTATTAGAAACGTAAAGATAAATTAGTAATGTGCAAAGTATTCAAAACAGGTTGCAATCCTATCCTTTAGTAAAATCTGTCGTCTCAGTGGTATATGATTTGGTATAATGGTTATTGTTAGCGATCATGTAGGTTTGTTCCCTTGAGGCAACACGAAGGACTCTCAATTTATCCTAAATTTCTGACCGTAAGGCATTATTTTCGTATTAAAGATTGATCGATAGTATAATTTTATTCTAAATAAAAAAAAAAAAAAAACAAAACTTAGAGAGTTTTTATAAAGTTTTGGATTATGTTAACATTTATAATTTAATTGGGTTTGCTTAATTTAAAAAATATTTTACTTTAATAGAAACTAGTACCTATATACTTTTTTCATTACTCTGGCACTGTTTTTTTTTAATCAAAAGAGCAATAATAACAAAAAAGGAAAACATTAAAAATATTAATAATTTAGCTGTCTTATTTAAATAATATCAGATATCAGGTTATCTTTGAAATATGACAACAGATTATAAATTCGTGAACAAAAGCTCAACCGTTAGAAGTTTGAACTGTAAAATTATAATAGCCGTTCTTACATATAATGGTTAAGTGAAACAGATAGCTGGAAACTTCTAATATCTCGCTGTAAACAATATTCACAGTCTCTCGGCAAATAAATGAAGTACACGAACGAAAATCACGAGTTCAGAATTTTTCAACGTCGTCCTCGGATCGAAATCTGCGCGAGCGCTGCGGCGACTACAAAGTGGTTAACGATTAAGGAACTCAAATTAAATGAGAACATAATATTTTTGTTTTGTTTTATTTCACTTTGGTGACTGAAAATACTACAAGGGCATCATCTATATACTCTGTATATGAAATAGGGAACGAGCTTGTGTTTCTAATTTATAAATATACCATAGCTGTCTACTTCTATGACTATTTCAACACGTTTAAGTAAGTAGGTTTATCTGAAATAAAATACTATATTGCCCTGATCATAGAACCCTAACGTAATTTTAGTTCTCTCAACGAACCATGTACAAGGAATTATAATAAATGTATCTTCCATATTCTTATCTAGAAGTATCGATTAGGATGAATTCCAAGTCATCGCGGCGAAAACAATAGCATTAATAACAAAAGAATTACAATGTCTGCTGCCAAATCGGCATTATAGTTTACAGGTGTTTCTAGTTTATAGCGATTTATCAGTGGGCGATAAAACCGTTGAGATAATAAGCCGATAGCCGTCCCGCGTGGCGTCACAACTCGCCGATTTCGGTCCGTTGCGGCCGGTCATCTCTAACGATGGAGCGATAATTAAGATCAGACGTCAGCATTATTTACGCCTGCAGCATCCCGCCGACCCCATTGACTCGGTCACGACTTTTTCCTTGTCAGGCAAAACTATTGTGTTTACTCTTGGTTAGTCCGACTTAGAAATGGAATTTCATATTTTTCAACTTCTAATAGCAATGTCATGAAACGAATTGCATCGTATTCTATTGTAATGTGATTTTAGGGTTCTTTATCACAAGATGTAAAAACGGAATCCTTATAAGATCACATTTTTGTCTGTCTGCTCGTCCGTCAAAACTATTTATCTTGGGATTACGTGAAGGTATCAAGCTGAAATTAAAACCGTCGCTTAGAGCACAGAAAAAAAATCAAGTTAACGGAATAATAAGATATAAAATTTTATCAATTGTATCTGTTTTGCTACATTATGTATGAAATTCACTGTGTAATTAAAATTTATAGGGTACTTCCCAAGGACCTATGCTTATGAAATTTGATACAAAGTGAAAACATACAATACATGTAAAAAAAATCTCGAAAAGTTATAATTACAGTCTCGAAAAGTTATAATTACAGTTCAACAAAACAAAAATCATACAAAATAAATGGATACGTCCTCAGCTTAAGTTTGTCAACATTATGCACCGCGTTATCAAAATCTGTAGATTAAAAAAGTGACAAATTCCAGTACAAAAAGAGATAGTAATAACTATAGCAAACTTATAATTTTACTTTATTTGGATATGCCAGCAAACTTAAGCTTGTGAATTTTTATCAGAGGTACTTCCCGGGAGAGTCTGACTCGCACTTGAACTGTTATTAAGTCGTTATTTAATATAATATTATTCATATTTTCCATATCTTGTAAAGATATATTTTTCAAACATATTTTATACATTTACAAATTGTAGCAAATAGTTTGGATCATAGTCAATCTGACAAAAGCGAAAATGTTAATTCAGAATGCGCAAGCGAGAAATACGAACAAATAATAACAAAGTAGGATTTAATCACCGGTCAATTTCCCACGAATTGCGTATTATCACGTCCCTAGTCTTAGATATGTATCTACGCGTAAATTGAATAATAAATACCTTTTTCGTAGCGGCGATTGTGACAGCAGTGAAATTAATGGTTTATCTAAATGCTAACTAGTTTCAGGTTATTACTCATTCAAACCTTAGTTATGGCGCTTTGTTTAAGCTCGAAGACCGTTCAACCAATACATTGAACGATCCCGCCCATTACATAATACATTTGGCGCCAATTAATTGAATATAATATAGGTACAATATAGGTACACGTGGTAGAGTAAAAGTGTGGATAGCACCTCAACATTAGTCAATATTGGCAATCAAAATGATTTTGAACATTGAGACATCACTAACAAACGCGACGAATGGAGTTAATATACAGTTGTTTACTAGAGGAAGTCCTTGGGAGGGCAGAGTCAACAGAGAATATTTTGAACAGAACATTAAAATTGAATCCAGAGCATATCACATACTAAAACGTGAGAGATTCTCAATTTTTAGTTGAGTAGTTCAGGATTAGCAATGCGTGCGTGTCATTTGAATAAGTACAAGGCAACTATTTTTACTATGTTTTAAAGTGTTATTCCACACTTAGGACAGAAAATACTAAACTTAATTTTTAAATTTAAGTTTAGTATTTACAAGGCAACTAGTTTCTATGTATTTTTTGATGATGTTGGGACTCTTTTGCGAGCATCAAGAAAAATATCTTTTGGGTCTTTTTTAGATCAGAAGAAAAGCAGTGATTTCGTCTTCAACTACAATGTCTTCTAAGCTTAAACCTTTTTTCCAAGCAGATCATTTTTGAAACAATAATTGCGCAGATTTAGAATAAAATCCATATTATATATATTTATATCACACTCGTAAATCATAATATAAATATGATATACCATAAAAAAGGTAACAACAATATTTTAGAACACTTAAGACAAGAAAAAAAATAAAAAAATATTTATCAACTTCATAAATGAAGTTTAAAAACATTAAAGAATCATAGTTGTCCCAGTCTAGTTAACAAATTTAAATATTCACGTGTTTCGAAGGCGGCGAAACAACTATTACATTCCATTCTATTACCATCTAAACTCGTTTGGTCACTAATATATACTGAAAGGATCAGTGGCGGAGAGCCCCAGAAAGTGGCTGATTTGTAAGAGTCGAAATACTGGAAGTGTCTCTGAGACTCCACGTCTATAGTCAAAAGTAAAGAACAAGCATCCAAGTTTAGTTTATTATCGTTTGCTTTCCGAAAAGATTGGTAAAAAAATATCAAACTACACTCCGAAGCCTTTATGAGATTGAACAAATGTTTGATGTCATCTTTATGCTATGAATAAAATTATATAAATAAATTTAATGGATTATGTGATATTTTAATTTGTATATATAAAATATTTAAGTCAGTTATTGGTCGGATTTTAGTGTTACATTATTGATAAATACTTCTTTACAATTAAAGTACATGAGCAGAAAACAGTTTTGGCCTTAAACACGAAAATAATACAATTTTACTCAGCTTCACGCTGTATCCCGCACATGGCAGGATAGGCACAGGGATCTTGGGAATCTAATGTTCAGACACTCCGTTCGACTTTCGTTTCCTACTTTCCGCCATATTTGAGGCATTACGTGTCGAGTGGCGGAACTCAACGTCACGTTTTGCCTTGTACCAGCGCGAAGAAATGAAAACATTAAATATTTAAATTGAAAATATTAAATATTTCATTTTCTCGAGTGGGGGTCTAACCCACAACCTGTCGGTAACACGCTTGTGCCGCTGCTAAAAAAAATGAATATAGAATCATATATACAAAACCTGTGATAACAGTATTCCTTTTTTTTTAACATTATAAAACAATAGTGCGACTATTGACATTCAGGGTTTGAAGCATATTGAGGTTATATTATGTATAAAATTAATTATGTATAATTGAAAGGAAATCTTGGAATGTCCTCGAACAAAAAATTAAACATATTTTGATACGGAATTTTATATGTAACTACTGCTGTATGTTAGTTTGACATTTTTGTAGTTTTATAATTTTTGTTCGAGAGCACAATGGCTTACCTTATTGTCATAGTCCGACACAAAATGAATGAAACGGATTGGAATGCTTTTAAACGAGAACTAGGTTAAGAAATGATTTTTTAGGCATTTTTACTCGAAATAATGAGTTTTAACTATGTACTTCATTAAGATACATAAAAAGATGTACAAAAATTATGCTTACCAAAACCTAACTCAGTTCAATAAAATGTTTGTAAAAACCATTCGTATATGAAACTTTTAGTCGCTATATTTAATACCTATAAGAAATAATTATACCTTTTTAAATATATATAACCTAGTCAAGTGCGAGTAGGATTCGCACGCAGAGGATCCCGTATCAATGTCAGGATTTTAAGATCAACGAAAAATACAGATTGTAAATGTTGACAAACTTAAATTTACGGGCGTATGATTTTAGAATTTTCTGTATTATAGATATAAACTTAGATATAAACTTTCATTTTCAATATTTTTTTCCTTATTTGTACTGTTCATGAAGTAGAATCATGAAATTTGGGAAGTATAAATTTATACTTGCCAAATTTCATAATTGTAAATCTACGGTAAATACCCTTCCTATATGTTTTGATTACGATAAGCAAAGTGTCGACTTACTAAAACTTGCGGGCGTATGCACCTATTTTGTTTGCAAGGAACGACAAATATAAGTTTATATTTTTTTTTAGTAGGGGTATCCAGAGATGTACGTTCTTCGTACAACTTCTTCACAATCTTCCAAAAGTCCCCGTACCTCAAAGTGACCTCTCTCCATTATCGTTGACTGATTGACTGTGTTTTTGGAGGTTAACCGAGGCCTATCCAAACTTCCCTACTCTTATGTTTCTTACCGCTCGCTTTTCCTTCATCTATAAGATTTATACCTAGACGTTTTCACTATTTGGTTTTTTTATTTATTTTTTATTGTGACTTCTCAGATCGTGCTAAATTTCATAAGTGATGATCTAAAAAAAGTACCCTACAGGTTTTGTTTACTAATTTCTCACAAAATGTGACAAAAACGATGCATAAGTGCTCATATCTTTTTAGTATTTTTCTCCTTGCTGCGAGAGTCCATAGAATTGAATATTTGGAATTAATTTCAGCTTGACCCTCCTCTACCTTCCGATCCCGAGCCCACCCGATCTCGAGATAAAAATATAGCGGCTTATTATTTATTTTCATGCTCTAAGATTAATTAAAAAAGTAGAAAAAGGTCGTCACAGGAAAAATTAATTACACACTAAGCGCCAAACGTACCTAAAGGTATCATCACACTTGCGTCGAGATGTAAATGATATAAATTATTATATTTAAAATATAAAACTTATAACCTTAGTAAATTTAAAAAAGCTTACCTATTATTGCATAAAAGACATAATAATATTCAAAATTTAATTATATGATTCTAGAATACAAACAAATATTTAATTTTTAACAGTTTAACGCGTACCGGGATTTGATATCTTACGAACGGTCCATGAAATTGTTCTCACTACGTTTTACAACTAGGCCAATCAAGTATATAATTGAAAGACTTTATTACCTTACTCCAATAGTCTGAACAAGACTTAATTCTGCGTATTATATTACCTAAAGGCTAAAGCCAGTTCATTAAGGATCGTTCAATCATTTGTTAAGGGAAGGTAAAGACTTTTCTAAAGCCTTTTATTATTTTTGTTCGACATTCCTTTGTGCGTGTACACAAAACGCAAATGGCCCTCACAATTAGATATATAATATGCTTATGAAAATTAAGACAAGCTGTAATACAGTATGAATACTGTTTGGGGGCAATTACATGATTATAGCTATATTTAAATTGTATTATGCAATTTGCTACATATGTATGTACTTATAGGTACTAATGTGTATATGTACGTATAGTCCAATTTTGCAGAAGTCCATCAAATTTAATCATATTTACCATTGTTTACAATATTAATATTAATATTTTAATTTCTTCTTTCTGGTAATAAGGCAAAGCGCGGCGCTGAGTTCCACCGCTCAAAACACAATGTGGATATCAGAACGAAGTATATTAACTATAGATTCCCAAGTTCCCTCCCAGCTTTACCCTGCCATGGATACAGTGTAAAGCTGGGAAAAAAAATATTATATTTATAAAGTCTTTAGCTATTTTGTTCATTTGTTTGTGACATTTATTATGTTAATGAAGCATACCTGCAGTAAACATTATAATAAAAAGAGTAAAAAATATTTCAGCGTTTACAAAACCAGCACTAAAGAAGTACAGCCGTAAAGATTTTATGATCGCTCAGAACATTAAAAGTAACAACTTTATCCACTATTCTTATCTAAAATCAATTTTTACACATTGACCGGTCCCCTCCCGCTAGGTATCTACTTATAAGCAAAACCAGTTATGTGCGTGTCAGAATACGAAATTAGGGCTCCGCAATCCGAGGCTTATAAAATTCCTCATTTAAATATGCGCCTATTTAATTTAATACACAAAAAATCAAACGTGTCCGCTGATTTTTTGTTATCAGGAATTAAATCTACATAGAATACAGGCTTTTAGCATATATGATTAGTAACATGTTGATTCATTATGGACGATGTTTTACTATCGAATATACGAGTATGTACTTACTGTGTTGTATTTTTGGTTAAAATTCATAAATATTGCAAAATTGAATGAAATGTTATATTCAAAGAAAGCAATAATAACTATTTACATATTTTAATAATGTATTTTTTTTTTTAATAAACAGGTAACACAACATAATTTATCCCAGCCCCGGACTCCGACACATATTACTAAATTTCGCACGCTCTATACAAAGCATATAAAAGTTTATTACTGTAAATATATCCGGCTTCATAGGTGTCACATTATATCACATATTTTATGGTATTTGATGTAATCGTCTTCGCTTTTTGCATTAAAACATATAGAGTAAATAGGTTTTAAACCGCGTAGGTATTTATAGGATTGTTAAATAATTATAAACGCTTTATATGTGCATGGCAGAGAAGATAAAAAAATCCATTACGGAGAACTGCCTACGCCCAATGTCACGTATCGCTAATTAGGTGCAAGTATGACATAATTATATTTTTTTAAGTTATATCTCTCAACTGTCTATGCTTTACTAAATTGGATTGTTTCTCCTAGAATATAAAAAAAATGAAAAAGGCGTTATATTTCTATCAAATGCGATATGTCCATACTATATTTAGATATGACGGGACAATTAAGACAAACGTTCCCCACCAAAATATAAATGTGAAATCAGAGCCAAGCTTAATATTGAATAATGCGTCGCTCTCCACTTCGTTGTCAAAGCAAGATGGAGATCTATATAAATTCCAAGTACTATGCCCCTCGGCGTATAATTAATTATAAAAAATTGACTTCACATACACTTACAATTACTATATTATATTTGTAGAGTCACTTACTCTACAAATATAAGAAAATGAACTGGACTTGTACTATTATTGGTAAATATATTTGGTTAGGTTGCACACAACTAGTCATAATGGCTCAGTGCGAAAGTAAAGTCTAACATGTAAACGAGATGATTGGAAGTGCCAAACTCATTCAGAAGATAATTTATTTTCATTTCTCTGTTCTGCTCTCTTTGATTTCTCTCTCTTTGGGCGATTCAGTGTGAAGCGGAAGAAAACCATATATTATGATTTTTAATAATATTTAAATTATTATCATACGTCGTAAAGAAAACTCAGGATTTTAAGGAATATTACCTTATCGCCAAAAGTCAGTTTGTATCTTTGCTACATTCTCATATATATATTTACACAATCAATTAAAAATAACACAATATAAATTTTAAAAAATATTCTAAGAAATAAAGAAAGGCAAATATAATCTTCTATCAATGATATCGACAAGGTGATAAAGAAAGGTTTCGTGTTCATAGTCTTGAAAGTTTAATTTGGATTTTTGTTCTTTAATTGTAAATTAATTAAAAGCTGTTGTACCAACGATTTGTATTTGTATTCTTGGGGATACCGTAAACGTAAACTACAATTACAATTATAATACACGCATGACAATACTTAATTTTATTTATTATTTCATAACGTTACTTTAAATTAAGTGTATATTGCTAAGATACACGCTTGACTAAGATTTATTTAGGAATTAAAGATTGTTGTACATTGATACACAGTACTAACTGCGTTTAAACTTAATATTGTTTGCATGTTATGTATTATTAAATATTTTTTTTTGTTTCTTGTAAAAGATATCCTCAAAAATTACTGCTTTACGTGTATTCCCAGCGGAATATCTTTTATGTAACTTTCCTCTTGGTTGGTCTTTTTTGCTATTCATTCACCACTCATTTATCCGACTAGCTCAAACCACCTGAGCATGATCTTCTTCACTCTCATTGTGACATCCTCTCTAGTACCTACCATACTATGTATCTCTTCATTGCAAATTCGATCAGCTAAATTGATACCGCCGTATTTCACATGGCGCACCAAATTCAACAGCCGACTAGATGTCAAATCAAGTCGATATGGCAGCTTCTTATCGCACGCAGGCTTGGCGATCTTTATAAAGAATCTTTACAGCCTGCAGTTAGGCCTAGGCATTCACAATGCCAGGGGCAGTATCTCCCATATTCTTTTTCACAGCCCTGTCGAACGGCTTATCCAAGTCCACAAATCTCAGAAAACTTTTTGGTTTACAGACAAGACTTTTTCCGTGATTATGTTAACGGAAACGATCTGATCTATGATAAAAAAAATACTGGAACGAATTAAATAATTCTTCACCATTATAACTACCTCACACGGGCGAGTAAGAATCTATAATTTAATTTAATGTATTTATAATACAAATACCAAAATTTTTAAACGATTTAGAGAAAATGGTCTTTAAAGATGAAAGTAGATGCCATCGAGTGCGCTTCTGTAACTCAGTAACTTACTAGGTAATACTACAAAAAAAAAAGATATATATTTATAAGGTTCTCATTAATATGAATAAAAAATACTACAACACAATTTATTTAATTATCATAGTTATAACATTAATTAGGAATGTTTTAATGTTATTAATAACCTTAAACACGAATTCTTGTAAAACGTTATTATATCCCTATCATGATATCATAATCTTAACCTCATAATCTTAAAAAATGAATTATAGAATCGATTCATTTGTTTGAAGTAATGGTGAATGTTACAAAATAAAATTGTAAAGGCAGGTAAGTAAGTCTTATTTTATTTATTTACTTATATATTAAAACCACAAACTAGTTACAAATACTGTATATACTTATTTTTTACCTTTAGGAAAATATATAAAATAGTTTGATATATATAATACGATCGCCATTTCGTCGACTGTGACGACGACATGGATTCATTAACGCTATCGAATGCACAAATCCAGCCGATATTGTATACGAGCTTTATCTCTCAAAGCTTTTAGTCTCAAGATTTGTGTTCAGATGTGTAAATTTCAATGTGACAGCGGATATCTTCTTATAATAGGTTGTTTATCAAAAAACTATTTATTTAAAAAACTCAAGAGTAGGTAAAGACACTTCTTTTTACATCTATTATGCCCACAAATTGGATTATTTAAAAACAAGTGACCGCTGGCGGCTCCCGGCTCGCGATTTCGCCCTCTTTGATATTGCGATTATTTATTTATTACACTGATTTGCGTTTAGCATGAAATTATTTTTCACTATTTTTTAAATAAAACACACAACCTATATTGATATTGATAATTAAAAAAAAATAAAAAACCTTTTTAAAATTTCTTACTTTTTTTGTAGAACTATATACAATTTTATTAATGCTATGAATTATAAGCATTCGTTTGATTTTCAAAATATTTTTTTTATCATTTTTTTATTAAAATAAAAGATAGTTATGTTACTCCGCTATGCAATTTATTGAAGAAAAAAAATTAATTCAAATCTCTGCTAAAAGTAATATTTGTTATATTAAAACAATATGATTTGAAATTGAAATAAATATATTCAGTTGTTATCAATATTTCAAGTTACTGATCTTTATCGGTATTGCTTTAGGAATCTACAATGAATGAAACCTAAAAAAGTACACCTCTAGACTCTAAGCCATTACCATACCAAAATTCATTTATTTTTTTTGAGTAGTTTTTGCATGGTTGACAAAAAAGCTAACAGAAACACAGACAAACCAAAAAAATATTTTCTATCATTTTATTATATAAACAGATTATTAGTCTCACATGTTCCCCAGATTAAGTACTTAAGCAGCGTTTTATAACTAAACCAATGCAGTCAAATTTCCAATAAAATGCAAACCGTAAATTGAACTTAAATATTTCTTAAAATCAAAATTATCATAATTATACACGCATACAATAAAGCCCGTAATTAAATTGGCTTTTAAACGACTCGAGCGCATTGAACGCTGTCGCATGCACCCGTTGCATCGCGAATGAAACCGCGACGCGGCGCGTAAAACTGTCACGATAAGAATCGATTGCAAGATAGCATCGACTCGATCGACTCGTCCGTAAGACAGTTGCCTGACTTTACCGACACCGCTCTATCCTACTATTAATGGTACCCTAATGAACCAAACAGAAAATCTTGTTCAATAACGTGCGTAAGGGTTGCTGGTTCAATTAAATTGAAACTAAATGAAATGTTTAATTATGTTTTTTGAGCTGCTTTGGTTATAACGCTTCACGCTATATCCCGCATAGCAGAAAACAGACAGACAAACATACAAAAACTAGTTTACGTTAATTATGACATAGTAACCTGGGAACCTAATGTAAGACTGTCCCTGACTTATTAAAACACATCCATTCCCCACTTTACGCAGAATTTAGGCGAATGGCATTGGGTTCTGCCAGTCAATAAGTAATGCCTCAGATGTGACGGTAGGTGGTGAAGGGAACCTGAAGGGTGCCTAACATGCATTATAAAGCTGCAAAAAATTAATTGAATATTATGGACCTTGTTCGTGAACTTTTTAATGATGTTAAAGAGAAAGATTAATATATAGGTGTGATTTATTTAACTTCAATTGTTACACAGCACACGAAAGAAGTGTTTTAAGGTATTTTCTTATATTTTTTGTAAAAGTGATAAAATAATTTAGGCATAATAGACATCTCAAAATTAATCAATCTGCTGTTCTTATCATATCTATGAAAGAATCGGTTTATAAATCAGTTTAGTAATTTTTAGGATTCCATACCTTTTAAAAGGTAAAAAACGAAACCCTTATAGGATCACTGCGATAGCCGTCTATCACGACTATTTCTCATTTTACATCTCTTCTTCATCTTAGACTTAATGAATGTCTCAAGGTGATATTAATATAAAATATCAAGGTCCACCTCTTGGATCACAGAAAAATCTTAGTTTCTGAGTCGACCCAATCAAAACATACGAGAGCATATATGAAAATAAAAATCGCTGCAAAACATGAAATTAAGAAAAAAATCCGAATAGTGAATATTTATAGGTACTTTATACAATATAATAGAATAGGTACTTTATACAAAAAAGCATTACAAATATTATATTTGTAATGTTTTGTAATTGAATGATTCTGCGTCTGCAATCGCGAAATTTGGTTTTAACTGACAAATTTCAGTACAAATAAAGGTATTAATGACGATTACAACCTTATTACATGGACTGTACCGGCTCGCACTGAACCGGATATAGTATATACAACAAAAACATTTTCTCACAAGTTTAAATATTACGAGTATTAACGGAACATAACTAAAATCGTTTAATTACATTAATTAAGCTGTCTTGCACATTTTACTCTTAGTTATCTGAACCTGTCACAGTTTATTTACTAGAAGACAGAGACGGCGTCTATCAAATAACGCTATCTTCAATTTAAAAAGAATTATTATTGAATCTGCAACTTGCTACTTTGTCTCATATGGCGTACAAGACTAAATCATTTAGTGGACAAGGATTACTTTACCATAATATCATTTCAAATTATAAAAATATCTGACTTATTCTATATCAGTACCCCGGCGCGCTGCTAGCACATACATAAGTATATAATTGTACATACATATCTGGAAGCAACAATCGTCGCAGGAGCCGGTCGTTCACACGGCGTTGTCCAATTTATGTACTTTTTTCCCAGGTGTAACGTTACGGCTATAAAATTCAGTTTTTGTTAGCCGGGCGCATGCTCGCTAGATCTCCCGTCGCGAGATATGTTGATTTACGTTTAACGCGCGTGACCTCTCGTCGGATCCGATCATAGACTCGATAGACGATTCGAACTTGCTCTTCGAAGATATCAGCACACAGCCACTCGCAGCGATGTATCTTAGGAAATATTTCGCAGTATACAACCTCTTTGCAGACCATTCGGACAAAGATGGCCAGATTTCTTTGCATTTCACACGATTCAGTTGCCCTTATCAAATCTACCATCCAAATATCATAAATTTTTAGTTTAAATACTTGCCGGTTGCTTGTATCTAAAAGGTTAGTTACTACATAATTACAATATATCCTGCATTGTTTCAGATGAAATATTAAAAGACATTATTATTTTACTTTTATAGTTAACGCTATAGGATTCAGATCTAAGAAGTAAGTCAATAATCATATTTTACAAGTAATTAAGTAATGTGTAGGATCTATAGTTATAGATCTCTTGACCTTGACCTAACGATAGAGAACGTATTTAGTTTTACTTAAAGTACAACAACGATTTATTATATGAAAACTAAAACAATGTTAAAAAGTGACCTTCACATATGAAAAATACGATTGACATTCTTGATAATTTCTTCCACAAAGTAAAATATTAGAGATAGGTAAGGATAGGTATAGAGATAAGAGTTTTAAAAAACCTTAATTTGTTTGCATTATAAGGCGTCAATCAAAGTAAACGATAATTAAAATGAGTATTCATTTCATACACAGAGTTTTTTTTATTATTATATTCACTCACTCACTCATATTCCGCACGTGGCAGGGTAGACAGAGGAAACTTGAGTACCTAGTGTTTAGACACTCCGTCCTGTTTGACACTTTCCACCGAATTTGTAGCATTGGGTGTAAAGTGGTTATGCCTTGTTACCAGAGCGAAGAAATGAAAACATTAAAGATTTAAAGTGAAAATATTAAACATTTCATTTTATTGAGTGGGGATTGGGAAATAAACTCATCATTGTTGCGCAACCAATCGACAAACTGGTCGATATTCGCTGTCCTATCGAAGGGACAATTGAGCGATTTGTCAAGTATTGCATTTGGTAACCGGTCGCAGCAATAAGAGAATCGATGAAACGATGCTCCTGCGCCCATTCTTATTCATCTCTCTCTTAAAGTTATATGATGTCGAATAAATGTCGAAAGCAACGAGTAATGTATAGGTACATTATAGACGATAGCGTTCGAAGATCTACACGTGGGTGGAAGCCGGCAAGAATAGCGAGCTTTACGTAAGATATATCTATCTACGAGGGACAATGGACGAGGAATGCTCGAATAACAAGCTTTTTGGGGATTTATTGGAAAGGTTTCATGTGGGATGGATTTGCTTTCCTTGCATCCGCCTACAAATTTTAGTAGAAATGTTTGTTGCTATTTTTGAAATATAATTTTGCAATAGATTTTCTTATATATTTGTGTAAAACAATTTATTATTGTTTATTCTGAAAACTTCATGTAGTCTTTGTCTTGTCTGATACTTCGAGTATAAATTTAAAAGCTTTGACTGTCAACTAATTAAAATTAATATATTTAACCATTGCTGTAACGTACAAGGCATCAATTCCCTGTGACCCTCCTCGACCTCACTGAACTTATGTTGCCACCCGATATCGCTTTTCACTAGGTCGACAGCAATTGCTCCGTAACGCCGCCTATTTGTACCGTTTAGAATGTGCACTAAGCTTCTTATAATATTAAGTTCTATTTTAATATAAATTCTTTTTTTCTCTTCTTAGTAAAGAATTTACTGTTTCTATATTATGGTACTATCGCCAAAATTTCTCATCCTAAAAGTAAATAAATAGATTATGGTTATAACAACTCTAGCTCTGAACTGCGACTTCACTTGAGAAATGAAAAGACTACGAATTGTGAATGACACATGACACATTCTAAGTGCTCTAACCGCAGGTGGGTAATATTCGAATAATTAACGTAATATATTCTAACCTTTCTCGATAAATGAAATGTCGAACGTAAAAATATTTTTTTAATTCGAACCAGTACTTGCTGGGAATAGTGCGTTCAACCAAATAAATACATCACATGTCTAATGTTAGTATAGATTTTGCCATGAGGTTTAGATTTAATACTACGGAAACAATATGACTATAAATACAATGTTAATTAGTAAAGAGTCAGGACAATCTATAAAAGATCATTTAAAATATAAAAAGTATGGAATTCAGACTTTGAATTTGGTGAATTCTAACTACCATTGTGTTAACAATAACTTTTATTGTATAATGTCATCTATATTAATTGTGTCGATAAATATATATTCATCGATGTACATCAATATATAATAAGATACATCTAAATAATTAGAAGTTACAAATTTTTACTACTCATTATAAGTATGTAGCAAATAGGACCAATTAATTAATTAATTACATGAATAAATTAATAATTATGTATACAATTATAAAATTTATACAGTTAATAAAGAATAACAATCTTCTTTGGTAATAAAACAATATAAACAATCTATAGAAATGTAAACTTTATCTCAATTGTGGTATTTCCAATACAATTAAATACACTCACGCGATGGAGAATATCTCGTTTTGATATAAAAGTACGGGTGCTAATGAAACCGTGATTTCTAAACTAAGGCTTAATGGTTTATAACCCTTTGGCTAGTGTGCTGAGTAACGGTGGATTCGCCCACTCTAGGTGTCGCCTGGCTCCGCCATCCGTCCTCATGTACCGGCGATTTACGAGACATCGCCTACTTTATTGGGTAAAGCGATTCACATAAATCCACTAAGAACATCTTCGAGTATATTTTTAACAGGGCAGTTTATTTTCGTTATATTCCAATTGCTCTTTGCTATCACATATTAAGCCGACAACGACGATTATCAATAACGTGTTAATGAAATGCAATGCAATGCAATGCAATAATATGCAAACAAACTTAATAAACATTCAAGTAATGAAAATTATTATATTTTCAATTAATTAATATATTATTCAATTGTAATAATTGTAAAGTTCTACTATTATTTTTTAATTTAATTCAGTGAAAAATGTTTTAAGAGACAAAATATAATAACATTAGGTTCCCAAGCTCCCTCTGCCTATTCCGTCATGTGCAGGATACAGCGTTAAGATAAAAAAATCATTTTTTTGCAATCAATGTCACCTTTATAACAGTTGTTACGGTACTAATGTAAATATAATATTATCGTCAATGAGAACTAAACAATAAAAAAAACTTGTTAGGAAAGAAAGGAAAATGAAAGTTATTTTGTAAACTTGAAACAAGAGGAACTTACCTACTTACATGCATGTGGTACCGGATCTGACACAAAAAGTGTCTAGTAATTAAAAATAATTAGAGATTTATCATACCTACACTTTACCTACTTATTAAAAATATTGCCTTATATTGAGTATTGCAAATAAATAAAGTTATAATAATATTTATAAATAGCGAGACAATTTCTTTTTTGTTTTCAATTTCATGTATCCTGCATGTGGCAGAATGGGCAGGGGGGACTTGGGAACATAGTGTTAAGACACTCCGTTCCGTTCCCCAGTTTCCGCCGTTTTGAGATATTTCGTGTTAAGTAACGAAAGTTAACACCGCACTTTATCTTGTTAGCTATGACAGGAAAATATTAAATATTTACAATTTCAATTGTGGGGAACGGAAGTGGAACGGAGTGTCTTAACACTAGGTTTCACTTTCGTTCTCTCTGCCTACCCTGCGTAGTGCGGGATACAGCGTGAAGCTGGAAACAATTTCAGTTAAACATGTAATACACAGTACAGTTACTAGCCTACAATCTCAAAGACTGACTGACAGAACAGACGCAGGGACTGACATCACACGCATAAGTTATATCCGTTAGGCATTCAAGGAGGCTTGGAATTTGACTAGGTCTTATCATGTGCTTATAAATGGTGGTAGGTTATGACCTAGGATATTTTCAAATAAACCTATTGTTTTTTTAATCAAAATATTAAAATATTCAACACCATCTATTATATTACATTGTATAATGTTTCAATATAAAATGATAAATCATTTAGAGGTCGAATCTATGTATATCAGCGTGTGTATATATAGTCAGTCTAGCACTAACTAAAACGCGTTGACTTTCATTATTTAATTTTCTATATTAAAGTAAATTTGGTAAATTTAGTTTGTTACTTTTTCAAAATTTATATTATTTAAAATAAATATTGGAAACAATTAGCCGTACAAATTCACATAAAATGTTTAATTATTTATTATTGCATTATTAGAGGCATAATAGTTGTCTTGTGATTAATACTGGCATTATAAATCTGTCTCCTCTGTCATGTAGAAAAAGTCATAAGATATCTTAATCTCGATCATAGATCATAACTTTCTAATCGGGTCAGCTAACGTTCAAGTTTACAAACTAGTTAAAGAGCGGACGTTACTACTTTAAAAAAAAGAAAACGTAGCTGCTCTGATTACAATTAAAACATAATTTAATGTCGTTTAGCTAAGTATAATATAAACAATAACAATAATTAGCATAGCGTGTAATTGTCTAGAAATAATGTTAGGTACATTATAGCCAATTACAGAAAAAGGCAATAAAATCCAGAGAATTATAAGAATATTATCTTTCTTACAATATAAAATATTATGATCACATGATACTAAAAATAGTTAAAAAAAAATATCAGCGTCATTTTGAAATCCTTTCGAAAGCACATTTTATATTGTCTTTCATGCTACAGTCAATTAAAACATGTTTTTATTTATCGATTTGCGGTACGTAAAATATATATATTTCCTTATACTTTTTTACTAATCAAAAAGCATTTTTTATTATTAAATAGAGGCCCGCACGCAGCTTTACACACCTGTAGAATGTTGACGATTATTTACTTATATACAGTTATGTTAGTCATTTTAGTATGTTTATCTATTATAGACAACCATAATAACACGATTTATTTAATATATAACAGTACGTTACTTATTAAAAAAATCGTGATTGAAACCATTATTAAATTTTCAGACAGAAAATAAAATAAAAACCTTTGTTCATGTTTTGGCATCGTATAAACAACTACATGAATTTAAAAAAAACACATGTATAATAAAATTACAGAAATACACTTCAATTATATTTATATGTATGTATTCGAATTATTTAGAAGAGGGCGTCATGGCGCAGCGTAACGAGTGACTGTAAGCCCAATGGTTTGACTCCCACTCGGGGGAATAAGCTATTTTCATTTCGTTCCGTTACGAAGACAAAGCGCGTGGATGAAGTCCACCACTCGGCACAATAATTTTCAAAATTTGGCGCTGCTTGGGGAAAGAGCGTCATTAGGTATACCCTCTACCCTTTATATGTAGGAGTAACTTTCTAAGAATACGAGTATAGTTAACTTGGTATCAATTTATTATTGTCAAAGCTAAAATAAAAGTTTTGCAAAAGGAATAAGAATGACTATACAATGATATCAGTGTTATTGGCTGACTAAAAACAACAATAATTATGTTTTAAATGGTAAATTAATTAACATTTGCAAAAGTACGAGCATTAATGAACGTTAATTTTAAATTTTAATACTATGCGTAGTCAAACTAGTTAATTTAAGCGCCTACTTGGGTAAATTTATTTTACTCATTCCGGTATTAATAATGTATTCAAAATAAAGCCATAAGATGGATAATTGGAGCCACTATATCATGGATCAGAAGTATTTAAGTGTCCAATTGCCTTACACATTATCTTATCTTTACTAACATTATACAGTTTAACTTACAAATAAAGGAAATGTTCTATTGGTCGCCCGAGATGTCCCCAATATTGAAAGTTAATTAAAGACTGATCGATGCTTGTCTGGGAATCTCAAATTATTATTTAAATCGTGTTTCAACGACGTGACGGGATTCATTGTTTTGCCCAACCACTCGGCACAGTCTGCACTCCACACGCAATGCCAATGTTACAAAAAAGCTCTGCAGTTGTATAGTGGACAGCAATTTCTTTTTGTTTATATAAAATTTCAATTCATGGAAGAATATACTTTGTAAAAACGTTTATCAACACCATACATATGTATACTTTAAATATTATAACGTAGCTAATCTATCTGCGAGATTATCCAAGATACGAACTATATTACTTTGTTTGGAATCTAGTGATTATAATTGATACTTACTTGTAATTAATATAGCTAAATTCTTCATGTTTAATCTTCTCTTAATACTCTAGCGACCCAAACGCGGCTTTACCTTCTTAAACTTGTAGTTATATCGTAGCGAAATTATATAAAATCGTTACATAAGTCACAGTCCACGAGCTGTTCTGACGCATACACTTATATTACTGTAAATTATACACAATACCATTCCGTAGGAAGTCTATGCGTGATGTTCGAATAAATTTTTATTTACACAAACGTAACTAAGAAGTCTTTGCGATATGTTGGAATAAATTTTATTTTCACAACTTTTATATTTTATTTAAGGTTTACCAGCAGTGTTATTTATTCTATTACGCAAAGATATTGATTCTATCATGCAAAGCAATAGAAACACCTGTGTATCGCAATTTTCTCTTCGTCTATTCTCTGTCGTCTATTGCCTCTTTGAGAGTGTTTGTCAGGTCCTGTGGACATCTATAGAAAATGGCTCCGGACTGATGATTGTCACAAGGTTTGGTCCTCTGAGGATGTTATGTATATTATGTACCTATTGTTGTATTAATAGATATTATTGATAAATATTGAATAACATGTATGTATAGAATAACGTCCGTTTATAGTATATTTAATCACGCAACAACGCAACGCTCAAGATAATCGTGAAGACAATTTAAAAGTTAAAGATAGAAAATACTCAGCTTTACGCTGTATCTCGCACTCGGGAAACTTGTGTCTAGACACTCCGTTCCACTTCCGTTCCCCACTTTCCGCCGAATTTGAGGCATCGGAACTCAATGCCGTACTTTGCCTTGTAACCAGAGCGAACAAATGAAAACATTAAATATTCAATTTGAAAATATTAAATATTTCATTTCATCGAGTGGGGATCGAACAGACAAACTGTCGTTTACAGTCACACGCTTGTGCTGCTGCGCCACGACAGGCCTCAAGATAAGAAAATATGGTTCTAAAATAATATTGTTAAATAAAACAATGTACAGTAACTCCAAAGATAAGATAAAATATATTATTTTTTTTTACAGTAATAATACGGCGTACAAAAAAGTGAGAATAAGGGTCATTCATAAAAAAAGTACTATTACACTATAATATAGACTATATCTTGCTTAGATGTATACACTTTATAATTTTTAACTACTTAAACTATCACTGAGATACAGAATTCAAGCTAAGATATTGGCAGATTTTAAGCAAAATCATTATTTTAGCTTATACGCACTTTTTCTAAGAAAAATAAATACACGAAAGTAACTGTCGTGCCGCGTTGACTAATCTCAGGGTACTACGATTTAAAATTTTAATAGGGTAGGATATGTTTGTAGCTCTTTAAAATTAAATTCATAAAACTGAAGAGTTTTCTTAGGGACTAACTATTGGTTCAATTTGAAAAAATATGCATTAGAAAGCTCATTTTATAGGAAAGCTATATATGTATATACATAGCTATATATGTATATGCACGACGATAAAACTACTCCTATAGAGTGGCGAAAACACTGGCGAAGTTAATAACAAAAACAGTTATTTTCAAAACTATTGTAAGCAGCACAGAAATCATTATTCAATTAAATGACTAAGATACGTTGTGCATTTAATATAGATTAAACCTTTTACGGCATATTCAAATTTATATTTTAGAAGATATCATAGTTTTAAAATATGAGAGTCACGTTTATCATTATCTATATTAATAATAATAAAAGTTTAAATCTGAGAGTTGATAATGTATTAAATTATTTCTATTCGACCGGGCAGGCGGAGCCGCAAGCAAAAGTTTATATGTTATAAGTAAGTAAATGATAAAAACGGGAATTACACAGTTAAAATCAGTTGCCAATAATTACACATAGTTACCAATATTTTACGAGCCTTGTAAATATCTTTACGAAAAACATGATTAATATAATCTGAATCTCCGTACAAACAAACACACATCATGTAAAGTTCTTTAAATACAAAATTACAAATTGCTATCTATTTATGATTTACATTTCATAAAAAATAATACACAAAAATAAAAAAAAATAGCAAATTATAACAGATAGTATATATAAGATTTAATCTCGATCTGGATAAATCTGATTCATTTTAAGTCACGATAACCTAACAATGTCATGTTTTATAGTATTCGTAACTCCACTGTGAAGATATTCTGTGTCCGCGATAGCATCAGACGCCCCGTTGCCTTATTGATAAGGTTTCCATACTTCCCGTGTATGGTGGAATGCTTCTGAGTTTATTTAATGTAATTTATATGAAGATCCCGGGATATCTCGAAGGGAAATTTATAACAACGCACGCGTATAACAATCGTGCGTTATATGATAACGAGTCACCGGTATTTATTACATAAATACGTTTGGAATAAATTGATTTCCTTTTAGTGTTTCTTATTTATGTCGGTTTTGTATATTTCCTTTTTATATACATGAAAAGGAAGCTGGTACCTGGTAAGACCTCTTCATATGTGAGCCAATTATTATTTAGCAAATGTTAAATGCTTTTATTTTATAACTTACTTAGTGACTGGCAGACGACGCACCATGAAAATAGTGCAAATATTTAGAAAGTCACCGTTAAATAAACATCACCTCCATGGATTGAGCGATAGAAACCAAAAAGTATAGGAAACACTACACCGCTTTATTCGTACATCAAGTTCTAGAATAGCCACCTCAAATTGAAACGGTTATGATGTTCAGAATAGATTCGCCCGGGGTCGAGGCGACATCACGAAGCGAGCGAGGTTAAAGAGCGAACTGATAGTTGTGAATTCATCCGATACAATGGCCAATTTCATGATGAATTTTACCGTACAACGAGCTCTTTAATCACAACCTTTGAATTTTATAACTTTTATGAACAATCGTTGTAGTTATATCCGCGTGTATTCGTTTAGTTGATAAATTCTTAGTTACAAAAGCTTGACGTGCTACAACGCTATAGGACCGGTTGACGAAACCTGATTTAGTGAAAACGTTGTTGATTAGTATTGATGACAATATTAGAGGATAAATTTTCACTGTTTTATATTATCGCCTCTGATCGCCTCTGGCTTGTCATTAACGAAAAAAATATATATGAACTTATATGAGATCCTATAAGACAACAAGTGGTATGACTTACTTTAATTAACATAGTAACAAAAAATAAATATTATCGTAGCACGATTGAAAACAATTTCAAAATACAATGGTAGACGTAAATCAGGAAAATTATTATATCAGTCATATATATAATTTTGGCCCTTGGATGCAATTTCATTAAGAAAAGGAAAATTAAATTTTGATCTTAAGATCCTCTGTGTACTCTATATAATTGTAAAGACAAGACAAATAACAATGCTATACTAAATGTTTAATGTTAAAGACCAATAAGAGTGCTATACTAAATATATAAAAGTTCTTACTTATATTTCAATACAGCCTTGACTAATATATTCTAACCTCTGCCTGCCACAGCCTTCATGTTAGTACTTAACCTTTAATTGTTTCAAGATCCAGAACAATGTATGCCGGTGTGTTCTTACTTAGTAACGATAAATCTATCTAAATACTCTATAGCCAAGTACAATAAAATTGTTCTACAAGCGCCTATGCGACCCTATGCCCTTCGCTGGTAGGAGATACTATTACTTTACGTGCTTTACGGTGTCCTGTACGAAATGAATGCAATTGAATGGAAAATAATAATTATTAGTCTAGGGATATATATATATATACAAATTTACAAGACGTAGAAATTCTTCATATGCTCCTTGTTAAATAAAATTGTAATGAGCATCGCAGCGACAATTCGACACAGAACCGACTGGCTCCGTGGATCACAAAGCTTTCTCATTAAACCGTCAACGTTCCGAGCCGTGACACTAAAAGTCATTTCAATGAAAAAAAAACTCGGGACCGTTTTGTTACATTTCTTGGCGCTTGGAAAAAGAGCACAAAAGATTTTTCTTAGGTGAAGCGTGACTGCTGTAATTAAGTGGCCAGAATGCAATCGTGTTGACTAAGTTTTCGGTTCTTATAAATTGAAAGCTTCGAAACGAATTCGGTTTGTCGTTTACGAAAAATATTATATTTATTATTTTTATTGATAATAATATTAAAAATGTGATCGTATGTATTTATTGATTAGTAGTTTTATATTTAAGCGCATACATGTATAACATAAAGATAAGCACATAAGGGATTGACGATTTTGATCATTAACCATGTCTCATGGCATAAAACTTTGGCTTAATAAGTTGCTTCCAATTTAAAGTCAAAATTATTTTTAAGACCGCATCTCTCAGATGAGGGGACCCGTCGAGGGCCAGATTATAAATCATAAATGCCACGTTAGGCTCGCCAGACGGTCGGCTCGTATCGAAATTATCGCCCGCGAGCCCCGCGTAAAATATACAAAACAGTTTCAGGTTACCACGTCAAATATTTCTTCAAGACGTCTTAAATAAACCATGCTGACTCATTAACTTATACCAGTTTCTCAGTAGAGTAGTTGTGAAAATTAATTTCGCTAATATACTTCGGTATTTTGTTCTGTTAACTAATTCTGAGTAATATACATAAACAATAAACGCGTGTGTATGTCATGTTAATGAGTTAAGAAATTTCTGTAATCACATACGACTTTCAATATTTCCTGGCATAATTATCAATTATATTAAGTACACTCAGAACAAAAAGCTAATGTTGATATCCACAAAAAGTTCTTGAAATATCCTGAGTCTCATCATCATCGGCAATTAGGTACTAGTAGGTTACCCAATGTTTTTATTATCTTAATAGATAAACTTCTCTTGTATTATTACTTAAAATAGTGTTTTTGTAATTGTTAAAAGGGGTATTAAATACTATCTTAATGTTAATATTGTTAATTAATAATAAGTACTTCAATTTTTTTAATAATTAATATTCGTATACTATAATTATACCTCAAGTACCTTTTCATTAAAAATATGTGTTATTTATTAAATGATGATTTAATAAATAATAATAGGACATATAAACTCGTGCTCGTGCGCATTCATAACATGCTCTGTGTGAACTAAAATAGGAGCATATTAATAACAACTTTCATTATTCCGAAAGGTTCAATGACAAATGCATTCTTACACCAATCGTCTTTCATGAAATAATAGTAAAATATATTCAAATAAAAATAAGTTTGAAATGTGACGATGTTTGGGATATAGATCAAAATTATAACTTAAAAAAAAATATATCACAGTTTTATAATACGAGGGAAGTGAGTACGAACGTATCCTAAGCCTATTATCTATATTAATTATAATAAAGCACGTTAATCTAAGAACTTACTGATTTAGATTGACTAATATGTTTTTGTGTGAAATAGTCCATTTATCAAAAGAGGCTATAGGCTATATTACTGCACCTTAATACTTTCGATGTAACCTACTATCTGTACCTGTGGTCAGAATTAACGAGCGCTTTGAATGTGTCATACACAATTCTTAGTTATTTCCTTTCGACCGTCGGGGCGGAGCCGGAGGTAAAAGCTAGTAAATATAAATTGTATTTATTACTAATGTTAACCATAATAGATCAATAAAATGAAATATTTCTTATAATTCTGTAATGTTATGGTATGAACTCGACTTAAAAGGAAGTGAGATATAAATAATAATTAAGTAAAATAGCGTAACCCTTAACATATATCAGTTGGAAATAGCAAAAAGCAGTGTCAGGCTTTGTGACAGTAATCACAGTTACAAAAACTCGACTTGAACCTCCAATTACGAACCATCTAAGGAAATTCTACGTGCCTAACATTACCACTGGATAAAACCTAACGCTTCCACAGTACATTTATATAAATAACAATTATTTACAAGTTTACCCTTTATAAAAAACATCTAGAGTATATAGATCTTCTGTAATCTTCTGTAAAACTTTATAAATGGAAAACATTCATACTACATAAGTATCTACCTATTTATTTATTGAAATTTTGAGCACCTCAATAATATGTGTGGTACGTTTAGTTTTCCCAGTTTGCTTTCTTGAGGTGTCTCTAAACTACTTCATTCTAGAAAAACTAAAGCAGAATAATAGTGTAATTATAGCAAAAGCGTCTTCCATACGTTTATCTGTCTCTGCGCCGCACAAAATGGCTGCCGCATGCCTTTGCAAGATTGACTAGTAGCTGAACGCTTCGCCAACGGCGATCTAGGGTAAGTCGATCTATCACAAGCCAGCCTGCCATGCAATGGAGGTTTTGCCCTTAGTAAATTAAAATTCTTTTTATTTGATAAGTGTTCTGCAATTCTGTTTACTTCTTGGCTTTAGAAAGAAAAACACGATTAATTTAAAATGTTATGTTTTCTGTAAATTATTAAAATACTTAGTTTTAACAGCTTGACATTTTAATTGCTGCTATTTTTGTATAAATTTTGTTTGCATATTCCTTTTGGGTTATATAATCTATTACAGTCTAAATATTTTGCTTGTTATAATATACTTACTTTAAATTTACATTGAAATCAGGACCATACCTGTAAAAAACAGAAAAAAAAATGGAATTAACTGATTAAATATTATATACACTGGTGTTAATTGTATCGATTAATTCGACACCTAACCGGTATACCGGTAGAGCGCCAAAAAACATAATAATAACGTTCACACATTAAACGATGCCCGCCTAAACTGCCAAAACCCATCATTACAAAAATGTATTAGCCGTTAGGTCGAAACCACATAAGTCACATTTATCGCTACATCAAAAAGTAATCAAGCGACAAAAGTTGGGACGAATCATCTATAAGAACTGGTGTAGATTTGAAACGCACTAATCGATTCGAAAAACCACGGGCAACCTAACATAATTTACTGAGACCCATTAAAATTTGAAATATAGCTAGTAGTAAAGATATATGTAAATAGCATTACATTACAACACGATTATTACTGTAATTTGAAATTTATGAAATTAAAATAAAAGGAAAATATTAAACAAAATAAATTAAGTTTTAAAACAATGTACAAATAAATACTTAACAGTAACAATTTATAGAAAATATTACACATTCAAGAGTAAAATACCAAAAATATACGATTTAAATATAAAAACAATAAGAAATTATTACAATAAATTAATGTAAATTCATATTATATTATCCGAACACAGTGTATAACGATACCATTAACTTTAAAACGCCCATTCCTACTTAGATGCACTGCCGAGCATCATCCGGCTGCCATATACACCCCCCACAGCTTCGAGAAACATGTTACCTGCGCCCGATCGAGGAAACAAACACTAAAATATTGACGATGCCATAAATTTCTAAAATGATCACCAAAAACCAATTTGGACATCGGACTTAAAGTGTCTTACGTTATGCTCTCGCATATCTGATTTCACGTTATTAAATTTAACATAATCTTTGTTTAGTGTCTTTATATTTTAAATGTCACGAACGGTCGATGTATGGATGTTTCGATTAAATGTTTTTAGGTGTAAAATTACGATGATATGTCATGCAATTAATTATATATTATAATTGTAACATTATAGCACATTTAAGCAAAAATGTCCTTCTGTAATGAGGACGGTCATTTGAAATAAGATCAGAAATCGTGGTTGCGGTTTTACAATATTGTGTCATAACAATTTAATAATTAAAAAAGATCAGTATATATATATACATATATATATATATATATATATATATATATATATATATATATATATATATATATATATATATATATATATATATATATATATATATATATGTATATATACATATATTTTTTTTTCAGCTCCACGCTGTACTCGCACATGCCAGGGTAGACAGAGATAGCGTGGGAACCTAGTGTTAAGATACTCCGTTCAGTCCCATACTTTCCGCTGAATTTGGGGCGCTACGGGTATGTTGTTGACTGTCGCTTTTACAGACACGCTTGTGTCCCTGCGACAGGACAGGCCTCTAAAAAGGGTATATTTATAATCTAAAATATAGATATTCATATTCCTGTTTTACTATATAGAGCTTTTCATTTTAATAGTAAACGCTATGTATTTAGTCGAAACACAGTATGCTGTCCAGTGAAAGCACAGCCGGAAGCCTGTACTTGATACTCTTGGCAGCCTACATGGCCTCCTCTCCTGGCTAACTACTAGTTTAAGCCTAGCAAGCACTGATTTGTACATATCATACCAAAATTAAGCACCAGGCCTTATTTGTATATCACATTTTAATAAATATAAAGTAGATAAGATTTGTTAAGTAAAGTAAGCCGTTTTCAAATGTCTAATAATGAATAAAACAGTGATTATCTCTAAAATATGCTTGCATAACATAGCTTCACACTGTATCCCGCACGAGGCAGGGTATGCAGAGGGAACCCGGGAACCTAGTGTTAAGACACTCCGTTCCACTTCCATTTCCCACTATCCGCCGAATTTGAGGCATTGCGTGTTGAGTGGCGGAATTCAACGCCGCGCTTTGCCTTATTACCAGAGCGAAGAAATAAAACATTAAATATTTAAATTGAAAATATAAAATATTTCATTTCCTCGACTGGGGATCGAACCCAGAACCTGTCGGCTACAGTCACACTCATGTGCCGCTGCGCCACGACAGGCCTCACATGCTTGCATACTTTATAAAGTATAATAATATATGTGACTGAATTCAAATTTTAAATAAAGCGAATATATTGGAACTATCAAATATAGTTCCAATATATTCATTTTATTTCTCGGCAAAATGATTGTATCTCTTAAACTACTAATCGAATTTTAATCAAACATAGGTAAGAACCACCACGATGAATCAAGCTTTCGATTCAAATTAAAAACCGGTAAGTGCGTACCAATTTCAGGATTGTATGTCAACGAGAAGTACAATCGACAATAGTTGACAAGCTTAAGTTTGTAGGAATATGCATTCATTTATTTTTTAAATGAAGTACAGTTATATGTTTGTAATAGTTATTACATTACCTTTATTTACTGCAAGTTCTTGCTATAGACAAATTTCATAATGACACATCTATAATTATTAAATAGTATTTACTATTACTTGTATTGTAAGTTTTCACTTCAAGACATGTGCCGTGCGAATTTTGCAGGCAGTTGGAACCATGCATAAAAGCTGGTATATCTGTTGAACTTACAAGTTTGGTTTTTTCTGTTCTCTACGAGACCGTAGACATGGATATTAAATATTTATTTAAGTTTGACACCTTAGGTGCGGTAACCCGCACTCATATCGGTTAATTCATTCAAAAGCTACGGTGTAATAACACTCCTCTTTAGCGTCATGGGTTAATAACAATTAAATTTTGCGCGCTTATTTACCAAAATGGGAAATAACAAAACGACCCGGATCTAGGAGTATTTTAATATATGCAAAAAAAAGCACAGCCTTAAAGTAAATATTATTAAGTAATCTATCATTAGTTCTTACTTAGTAGATAAAGCTATAATTTTATCACTTGCATGGCTTAGTGGTAGCTCAGTACAAATTTACACTATAA
Organism: Eueides isabella; assembly: GCA_019049475.1. NCBI lineage: Eukaryota > Metazoa > Arthropoda > Insecta > Lepidoptera > Nymphalidae > Eueides > Eueides isabella. Next base: position 9,351,156 of record CM032386.1, on the reverse strand, counting down.
TATCGCATCTGTACAGGTTCCCTTTAAATCACATAGCTCAAAACAAGCTACCGGAAAGCCTACTATTTTAGTAAGTAAGTCCCTAGGTCTAGCGTATTAATTAAAATTAAAGATTCTCGCTTCCCCCACTTACGCAGTACACACTTGTTCGCTACTATTTGTACCTGTTCAAGTTTACTCACACCAATACAAATTAAATATTCTGACTATGTTTTAAAGACTAAATTTCAATAACAATTTCTAAGGAATCACATACAAATTTAATTCGTAATGCTATACGTTATAAAGTTTGTTTTCATTTGTTAAACACCAAGTAACAATATAAAATCAAACAAGGCGCGTAGTTAATAATTTATTGATATAAGACATGCAAAGCCCATAAAGTTTCCAATGGCACACGTCTCGGCCTCTTTAATTTGTAAGTCGTTAGTAAGAACGGGCAGCGCTGGGACATTTTAGATTAAGATTCAGGTTAAAGTGATTTCTGTACTGGTATTATTTTGTCTGTTTTAGCGTTCCGTGCAATCACAAAAAAGTCAAGAAATATTATATTTGAATGTTTAATTTCTTATTACTTCTTATTGAATTAGACGAAATCTTAATTTTATTGCCTCGTTTATTATACAGCAGCATTAGCTTTAATTGCTGAATGACTGTTTTATCACCCACGTTTTTGTGAAGGAATGCTTTAAATTTCGTAACTAATACTCAAATAGGTACCTACATAAATAACAAATTAATTTGTAATAATTCATAAATGCTGTAATAGTTTTATTACAATTTTGTAAGCGGACAGCCGTTCATCTGTAACTAAGCATAACAATGTAAGTGTCGCAAACAATGCACAATGCTCGTAATTATTGAATAAACAAAACTTATCGTTCGAGTCTCAAGCGTTAGGTCGAAACCCACGGCCAGCACGTTGGGAGAATGTTAGAAAAACTTATAGAAAATGACAAGCGAATGACAAGGACGGATACAAATGAAACGTAGAAAAGAGCGGGACAGATAGAAAACTCGTTCGCCAGCATTCCGCCGCCCGGTGGATTTAGGAACGGGGGCAGCGCGATACGATTAGGCGGTTATGCCTTGTTATTTTTAAACCTTCGATGTGATTTTGTAGCGGAAGACGATATTCCGCTACCACATGGGTGTTTTCTCGTAATTTATATTTCTGCTTAATAATTAATGTGAAAGTGAAATTTTAAAATGTACTTCTATAAAGCAGTAATAAGATTTTAATAATAAAAAAATATATTTCCTTTTTAAAAGTATGTATATTTGTCAGTCAAAGAGATTGTTTCAGTAATTAAGCCGATTTTAATTTCTTTATTGTTGTACTAGCGTCCCGACCGTGGCCTTCTTGACAACACGATTATTTATTTAATAAATTTGTGTTTTTTGTTTGTCTTAGAATAATATGTTCTAATATATTATAATGAATGATATGTTCAAATATATAAAAAAATACAATTTATGCCGATCATGTATCAGTATATAATTTAATTATATGAGTCATGTAACTTTATTATAAGATATCTTGAACTACACTCAGTATTTGTCCATTTGTTTGATTAATGACTATACCTATACCTGTAGATAATAACATTTTGTTTTTTAATAATATAAAAAAATATTAAAATAAATAACATAAAAAAATTAAAGTAAAATTGTAACACTTAAGATTTCTTTAGGTAAAACAATTTTATAAAAAAAATCTTTGAAATTTTGCCATACACTTGTATTAAAAATTGGATTATCATTTACCCATGTACGTACAAGAGAAAAAATAAACAAACAAGTTGTGCTTCTGAGTTCTGCGCGTACCAAGTACTGAGCCTTCGCATTTAAATTAAATCGAATACGGGTTATTTTTTTGATTTGGACACTTTTTTGTTATTTTGCCTACTGTGTTTATTTGTACATGTCATAACTTTAAATGTAAGAAATTCAAAGAACTGTTTACAGGCCGAAACACCAGTGGGCCCCACATGCAAGGTGTCCGATTGCTTGTCGTGTAGTTACTGGAGTGAAACGAGCCCCGCCAAGACGAGTTGTGACACGACAGCAAACGCCGACACATATGATAAAGGTTTTCTTTATTTTTGTTATGTACCCCTGTTGAGAAATTGCTGTAACTTTATTTAAATAATTCCGATCTGTTTGTTATTGTTTTAGAATGGCTATGAAATTCTTGCTGTATAATCAGGAAAATGTCGTTATAAACGACATTTTCCTGATTATATAGTAAGGATATTTTCTGGAATTTTATCACACTAATGCATTTGCCGGTAATGTATACAAAGTTTTCGAATTTATAAAATATTTGCCTGAGATAAATCATATTATAAATCAGACATTTTATCATAGCCGATTCAATATATTTTTGGAATAAACTGCATACATACATTTTTTTTATATCAATGTAAAATACTAGTAAAACATAGATTAAAATCCATTAAAAAGAAAATTATAAATATTTTATGCATTCATATTTACCTAAATGATTTATATATAATTTGATATAGACATAGGCTTAAATAATTGCGGTTATTAGTTAATATAGGCGTAGACTAATGAAAACTTATCTTTTGTGAATGTTCAAAGCATATCGCAACCGCAAGGTTATCACGAAGTAGAACGAGTAGTAATTTAATTATTATTACTTTTTTTCTCCGTTTTTAGCTGTATCCCACACTGGGCAGGTTAGACATATGGAACTTGGGTACCTAGTGTTGAAACACTCCGTTCTTATTTAGATAATTCCGATAAACTTTCCATCAAATTCAAGGCATTGCTTGTTGAATGACGAAACTCAACTCTGAGCTTTACTTTTTTAAAGTAATAAAAATATCAAACGTTACATTATAATATCAAGCGTAGATGAGTCTTTAAAATATTACTAAACAAAACAATATTAAATTTGGTCCTAAGTTTGTCAAAATAGTACTTTGACATCTACTATTCTCTTATTAATACAAATTCTCTACACGCTATTCTAATATCTTTAGCTATGTATAAAAAACCAATTAGCTTATATTTATACTATAAATTATAAATTCACATTTATTAACACGTACGAAAAAAGTTATATTATATTTCTTCTTCTACTTCCTTATTTGGTTTTCGACTTAGAAATTATATAAAAAAACTTACATTGAAAAGTAACATTACCGTATCTTATGATACATTTACAATGATGTAACAAGATACGGTTAATCATAAATTTTATCACGCAGATAAAAAAGCTATATTCCTAATTTTATTTTTAAAGTTGAAATGTTAGAACTTTAAATTGTTACAGCAATTGTTTTGTATTTTAGTGTTGGACTTTTGCGGGCAAGGGGCTCAAGCGAAAGACTAGGCAAAGCGTGGCGTTGAGTACCGTCACTCAACACGCAATGCCTCAAAATAAGACGGAAAGTGGAAAACGTAACCGTGTGTCTAAACACTAGGTTTCCAAATATGCTTGGGGAGCAGTGTGTCTTAGTAAAAGCTACAAGGCAATATACGGGATAAAGCGTGCAGCTGAAAAAGTATTCAAAATAAATCTATTTAACTTGAAATAACATTTTTTTTCGATGCATAGAAATACAGATAATAACAAAACCTATTGGACTGTTCAATAAATTATAATTACTTCAATTAATGTAATTTAATAGACATTTATAGTACTTAAATTAGGTACAATAATCAATACCAAGTTAATGGTACTCGTAAAGTAAGGCAAATCATACTGCCATATAGGTAATCTTCTTGCAATAGATGTTTAGTGCTTTAACATGAAATAATAAAATATACTGTCCTGATTACTATCGGTTTCCCTTCAACCCTCTAGCGAAACTTATTTTATAAGTAACATTACTCGTACATCATTTTAAGCCATGCACGACTGCACGCTCCAAGGAAGTTCTTGTGCTTATTTTTTGTACCTAAATTAAGTTTAAAATATTTAAACGATATCTAAATAAATATATGTAAAAATTTCAAGAAAATCCATTTTGTTGCACTTATTCCTTCTCCCTGTGCCTTAAGTTTATCTGATGTGAATTAATTGAGTTTACTTTCCATCCAGTTTACAAGACATTGTTTTGCAGTGGTGGTAGTAATTATCAAGCCTTGTCTTATAACCAGAGTGAGGAAAACCATTTTTTTTTTCCTTTGAGCGGGAATGGAACCTACGATCACCGCCTAAAATTTTGGTTATGATAAGACGGTCTTATACCCGGTGGTATAATAAATACAAATATTCGTACTTATATTGTATGAAAATATCAATCTTGAAAATCTTCTCATATCGATGACTATAAACTCAATATAGTAATTTACATAATAAAGACGTTATAGAATGTTCGTGGCACCGAGGCTATATTTTTTAAATTATTTCATCTATATCGTGTAGACCCAAGTATATATGTACACGTTGTTCTTTTTAATAGTAATTACATACAATGCACATTAAAGATTGCTGGAACGCGCATATAAATCGGCTGTTTCATGAAATATTGAGTCGCAGCCGAGGGCTATGCAACTCAGACAGCACGGTCGCGTCGCCGCCCTTATCTCTGCAGATTCGATTTTAACTTGATTTTTTTCTGATTTTTATGGATCGTTTGTTGGCGATGTATCGATAATTCGAGATCTTTTATTTTATGCTTCTAAACGCTCTGGTACAAGCGATGGTTACTCAACGTCTCTTAATAGTTGCGAGACGACGAGCTTGTTTCAAAAAGCCCCTTGTCGTGGCAGCTCGTAAAGTTAATCGTTCTTAAGTTTAGGAACTTTTTTCATGTTTTATGACCAATGACTTTTTCTACAAAAAGCTTTAAGCTACAAACCGGTTGACGGTGAGTCCTCACGGCGTATGGCTGCTTCATAACTGGCTACTTTATGCTATTGTAGTGGTCTAATAGTTGCTACCGACCACAAAAACGTTTCCATTGTTTCTAGCTTTCTTGTCTTTTATAGTGCTATGTTTACATTGTCAGTTCACGCTATGACATTTTGTATCGCGTATATTTTGTCAAACTTTTACTGTGCAAATTCGAAACTCGAAAAGTGGAATGCTAACTCAACTAATTCACATTTATAGGTAAAATTAAAAAATCTGTGTAGATCATATTTTAGATTGTAATTATAAATTATGAGACAGCGGACACCGCGACCCAGTTCAGGCTCGCGTCATCACATGCATCCGTTAATATGTAACCTACGTCAATTAACATACATTAATGATACAAATAAAATGTGGTCATTCAATAATGAGTTATTATAGTACCTATTCTCATCAGATTATAAAAAACACATACAAAATATTTTTTTATAAATAAAAAACCAGTCAAGGGCGAGTTGCAATCGCTCACTGAGTTTTTCGTGCCGATTTCAAGATTGTATGTTTTTTTTAGCTTCACGCTGTATCCCGCACGAAGTAGGGTAGGCAGAAGGAACCCGGAAACCTAGTGTTAGAACACTCCTTTCCACTTCCGTTCCCCACTTTAGCCGAATTTGAGGCATTGCGTGTTGATTGGCGAAACTCAACGCTGCGCCTTGCCTTATTACCAGAGCGAAGAAAATATTAAATATTTCATTTCTTCGACTGGGGATCGAACCCAGAGCCTGTCGGTTTCAGACACACGCTTGTGCCGCTGCGCCACGACAGGCTTCAATTGAAATTGTATGTCAACGGAAAGTAAAATTGATAAAATTTGACAAACTTAAATTTGCAGACATAATATATATTTTGTATAATTAAGTACAATTATAAGTTTGTATTAGTTATTCATATTGATTATATTGATAGAAAGACCTACAATAAGGTATAATATCAGTACGGGAAATATCTATATAGAATTAAATAATGTTAACAAATTTAAATTTGCAAATTATGCAATTACATGTAGTTTCATTGTACCATGAACATTTTTTTTGTTACGACATTGCAATATAAAAATCACGTACATAAATGCTGGATAAATATCAATTAATATTTATTATTATTGTCAAAGACTTGTATGTAAGACGTCAAAAAGATTATTTCTTTTTAGACAGGTAGGTGCCCCCACTTGTCACTCCAAACATTATCTGATTAATGTATGTACCACAAATTAGTTTCTTCATATTAGCGGCAGTTTTTTAAGTTCACTTGAGATACACATCTTGAGTAAGCGTTTTATTTTTATTAAAATAAAATATTTTATCCCCTGATCTCAAATCTCGATGTAAAGCTTATCCATTCGTCATAAAGTCATAAACATCTTGTTATTCTTTTAATAACGTTTGTAAATTTTAATAATTAATCTCATTTTTATGTTTGTTATTAGCTTTAATCCAAAAAAAAAAAGTTTTTATCTACAGTACTAAAATTCTGTTTTGTAATCAAAAAATTTTATGTTGTACGATTAGTTATTATTATTTATTATGCCTTGGTTATGCTACAAAATAAAACTTTACATAAATTATATATATGATTACATAAAGTATGTAAATAATTCCGTAAATCAATAGACACACGCTGCTTAATCTACAAACTACGTGAGTTGCGTGAAGATGAAAAGTAATATGTAAACACAATATAATCAGGTAATTGAATAGACGAATAGTGAGATAACATAAATAATATCAAGGCAAATACAATCTTTGTATCCTGAGTGGAAAAGACAGTCTCGGTATCTCGATATATATATATATATATATATATATATATATATATATATATATATATATATATATATATATATATATATATATATATATATATATATATATATATCTCGATATATATATAATATAATGATTTTTTTAGCGCTGTACTCTTTATATTATAGTGCCAGTATATACAGAGGTAACCTAGTGTTAAGACATTTCTTTCCCCACCTTCCACTCAATTTTCGAAACTATGTGTATTGAGTGGCAAAAACTTACTGGTTTGTCTGGCTACCAGAACGAGAAACTAAAAATATGTATAGCTTACTCCCCTAAGAGGAAATAGAATTCACAAGCGTCCCGTTTACAGTCACACGCTTGTGAGTCAGGACTGCCTCTAAACAGATTAATTAATTTATTTTATTGATACATATATTGTTTCTAAGTGTACGTTTACTATGTTAAAAAGTGGAGGCCCAGATCGCCCGACAGTACAATCAAGCCTATAGAAATTATAAAAGAAGACACCATAGATCATACTATATATTAGAGCAATATCGTACTTATATACTATATTGGGTTTGGCTAAAGCAAAAACATTAAATCATGCATTATATTTTAAAGATGCTAATATAATTTTTAATCCGATTGGTAGCTTCCAAGTTGACAGTCTAGGAAACCTGATTCGGACAAAAAAGGTGGCTTATGCACAAAACTTTTATTAAACTCAAGCTTGCCACGAGATGATATCTATAAGAACAGGTAACAAATAGCAGTAGAGTTACATAAAAACCTGAAGGCCCCTCACCAAACCTACACAACAGGCTTGCTACAATAGAACTTGTCAGATTAAAAGATGAATGATTTCGATTCCTGCAATCCGTCTGTTACAAAATTTTGTTACTTTAAAAGAGACGTTTACAAGTAAGCGCTGTGTAATAGTAACTTTTAATTAAATCATGCTTATTTTCGGTCAAGCGTTTTTAATAGTAAATTCATCAACGCCATTGTTCTCGCCAGCGAGATTACGTTTATTTAGGATTGAATTATACCACGCTCAAGCGGGCCACGGCTGCATTTTAAGCTACGAGTGTCGGATATCCGACATTAAGCTATTAACGTTAGTAAAAAAAACCTTTTTTTTATTAAATATACATTTATTTAATTTGATCATTTTAGAACCCAAAAATATATCAATGTCTATTTAAAAATGGGAAACAAAAAATTTAACTTTGTTTTACTGACGTATACAAATAATATATTATATAATTTTTAACAACCCGTATATTTAAATATTTTATGAAGTATATTATCTAGTATATTTATATAATTATCGATAATTAGTTCGTAATTGATATAGCTGCTCACATCTTAATCTACTGACGGTACACGTACAATCCCGAACAATAGCTGCTAATAATAAGGAACGTCGTATTTACGACCATACGTGCCCTCAAAGCTGAGACGCACCAGCTCTATTGTACTCAGACCTCCTATGATTATTTCAACCGCCAGCATTTTTCCACTCAAAGGCCCCTTTTAAGTTAATAAATTTTACGGTCTCAATATGAAATAAATGTACCATTTGTTTTATAAATGAAATTTATTAACTTTTTAAACATTTACTTCAAAATTTAATTCTTTGCAATTTGCAATTTATGAATTTAAGGTATATAAAAATTACTGTCGCAATATTCTTTCTCTATATTTAACATTGCGCTGAGAAGGTTATTTGATTGTACACGCTTATCTCAGGAACTAAGTGCGGATTGAAAAAAAAAATATAGTGCAATCAATTCATTCTCCAAATAAAAGATTAGTTAGTGGTTATTATCGTAGGTAGTAGATCACCTACTATTATAATTCCACTTGATCCCGGTACCGAGGCTGTAAGAAAAGTTAATTTGGTATACATAGATGTGTATAGAGGCAAATCAAATAAAAAAATGCATTATTAGCACAAACTATACAAAATGTTCGAATGCACCCACATCTTGCATTGCATAGTTCGCATAATACAAAACTGTGACTAGTAACTTGGCAATAAGTTTGTTAAATTCAGCCTACACAGTGACCTAAATACAAGAGCCCGCGCACCCGGCGCCCGCCAATCATAGGACAGTGTTCAAATTACGGGCCGGCGCCAATTCATCTATAAAGGAATTATAATTAGATTTGAGGCTTAGATAAGTTGTGCCCTTTGTACAATATGTAGTTAAGATCATGATTGCTAAATGTTTTGGACTTAACTAAAGTAGTATGAAATTAGATACAAATAGTCAATAAGAGAAGAATACTAATAGTTTTTTTTATATAATATTGCATAAAAATACATTAACAGATTAAAATAAAAGGCACTTGTTTTTAACAATATACAGTTTTGTATTTATAAAATGAGGTAGGTACACGTTGCTACGGCAATGCGTTTCGTGTAAATACATTAATTCTTCTGTAGGTGATATAAATATAGCACTGATAATCTCAGTCATTACACGCAAAAATATAATAAAAAATAGACCACGGATGACTTCATTCAATTTCAGTTCGTTAGTGGCTTCCAAGTTACTTTTTAATAATACTTGATTAACAATAAACATGTTTCATTCATAAGTAAACTTTTGGTTTTATTCTCCTCCCTTTGGAGAGCTTAGCAAATGTTTTGCTACATATTTTTAATTATTGATTGAAATAATAAAAAATATCTAGAAACTAATATAGCATTGATATCGTCATGACGCGGTGGTGACGCTAAACTGTAAGCACGAAGTTTGTAGTTCGATCTCCACTCTGGGTAATTTTAATATTTCTAATTTATCATTTTATTAACTAGACAAAGCGCAGAGTTTTTCCTCGGAAAGTAGGAAACGGAGTGTCTTAACACTAGGTTTTCCCTGCCTGCTATATCCACGATAAAGTATTAAGCTAAAAAAACTAATAACTTAAATAGCCATGTTGTAATATTTATCAAATAAAAAATAATTTTATTCGAAAATTATAGTCATAAGGCGTGCACAATTTGAAATATAGTGTTAAGACACTCCATTTCACAGATTCCGACAAATTCCTGAGGCATTGCGTTTTGAGTGGCGAAACCAAACGCGGCGCCTTGCCTTGATAGCAGAATGTGTAATTTTGTGTGTAGAGGAATATAAAGGCAAGATTAGGTGAAGTTGATGATTTGTTTTACGTGTTAATTGATTTCTTGCGTAACAATTTTTTTACGGCTGATATGTTAAGCTTCTGAATCGTTTTCAAATTTTAAGGAATTATTCTAGTTATAGGTATAAAAAATATATTTCTACTCTAAAATGTAATAAGTAGATTTTATATGCGTATTTCAACGAGCAATTTGTGTGTCGGTTTCCGAATGCGATACGTACAAGGGTGTGAAAAATAATCTGTCACGTACACTTTTAAACACAAATGAATATATTTGCTTTCACTTAAAATATCCTATTGCAAAATACTTTTAAGTACTCATTACGATCATTTTACATAAGCATGTCTAAGCAAGGCAAGATATAAAAAAGAAAATAAAAATATTATATATTTAATTATAGTTTAAGTGATTGATTGTTGAATGATTTCCTGTAATTCTAAATTATAATAATAATAAAATGTTATGTTACGATCTTATCTATTTTTTTATGATTAAATCGTTGGTTTCTTTTTTTATATCCATTCAATCCATTTTACAAGTAACTTTTTACTTTTTGTCCATATGCAACAAAAAAATAATAACATAATCAAATATATTTTAGTATATATTATTCATATAGAAAATCATATGATATTTATTACAGTGCATAAGACTGTTACAAGTTAATAGCATTGTGGCTAGGTTGGACTGTGATTAAAGTAATAGTGAATTTGTAAAATGTCTAATGTTAAGTTAAAAAAAAAACGTTGATTTTGTATTGTTTTCGTCATTAATATTAAAATAGAGATCTATATAGATCTAAAGAGAGTTTTCTTTAAGTGACCTTACATAAAGACTTTAGTTTTGAAAATACATTTTCTTTTCCTTATTTAAAATAATGAACGTAAAGAGGACTAAAAATCTAATACATAAGTAAATTCTACAAAAATATTTGCTATTGAAATGTTGTCTTGTAGACAACCAAGACTGTATAATAGAAAAATTAAGCCACATCAGTCGTAGAGGGTTAAGATGCTTATACTAGTCCTGCGCATTCACGACACTCAAACAAGTAAAAAAGAAAACCTTAATACAACAATGATCTTCATAGCTCTAGGGATAAGGGGAATCTTAAAAGCCTCCTTCGGCGCGGAGCTTAAGGCCCGTAGATAAAACGCTGCAACTGCCACACGTATATAAAGTATGTGAGTAAAGAAAAAGTAATATATTAAGATACACCACTTTTATTCCTACTTTTGAATCATATTTTTTGTACGTTCATCATGTGAAAACTTTATTTAATTAGACGCTAACATCACCATTTGTACTTGATACCCGTCATGGGAAAATTATTGTAAATTAAAACTCTTACTTGCTACGAACGAATACTTATTGCAGTAGTAAATAAACTGTAAGCAATAACGACTTCGACTGCAATAACTTGACTTTAGTTTATTTATATTTTATTATTAATTTATAGAAAACTTTATTCTTACTTTGGATTACGTAAATATTTTTTTTGTGATATTTTATAGTACCTAATTTATAAAAATCAAACCATATCACCATAATAAATTACTTATAAATAATATCTCCAATATATAAAATTAACTAATACATTGTTCATATATGTAATATAGCAGAATTCAGCAGAAAATGGGAAACGGAAAGTTAGGTTTGTTTTTGTCTTGCCTTGCCTACCCTGCTATATGTGGAATACAGTGTAAAGCTACAAAAAAATATTTTTATTTTTATTTTTTTGAAACCAAACACGTTTTGTATACACAAAACAGGTATACTTTGTAAATAAATCTTATACGGCAATGACAAAAGCCTTCGATCCGGAAAAACATTCTTAGGTCAGATAATAAATTGCTGTCGCTTAAGCAAAAGTAGATTCGATATTTCAAGCTGCGGTTAAGTTATTGGCTGTTATTAGTAACGAGCCTTTTCTTACTTAATCTGACTTGAAAGCATAGAGTCGCGCGTCGTGTAGGCAATGTATTGTTCTGATAGCACGGAATGGAGAACGTACCTTATCTATACATTATACTTTAGATCCACTTATTACAAGGTTACAATGACAATGACCAGACTAAGGGTATATTTTTTTCTGTTTCTTCTAGAGTAGCAAAAATTTAGAATCAGAAAAAAAATCTACTACCTACACACGTTGACATAACTAAATACTTCTAAACTGAGCCACGTTAATGTCAATGTACTTATATAGAATATAGGTACACGTGTATTTATAAATTTTAAAGACGCCATTACGATACCTATATTTAAAAAAATATCTTGAGTCAATTGTTCCTTGTTAGCGAGGCTGCCTCAAAGTTTACGTTTAAAAAATCATAGTATCTCTAAAGACTTAGCGCTGTGTCATTCCTTGACTAGAACAGCAAAATGTTTGGAGCAGAAAACGTATCAAAAATATGAATAAATATATAAAAAAAACGTGTATTAAAATAATCATACATTCTGATAACATCCAAATGCAACAACTTTTCTCTCCTATTGTAATAATTAAATGTAAAATATAAAACATGATCATATTTCCGTCAGCCAATTAGAAATATAACGATTAAATATTGCCCATTTTTTATAAGTAATTAATTGAAGATTATGCAAAGTGATTAATATCATAAAAACAAAATGTAAATATCGTTTCCTTATTAATCGACTCTTCAGTTTTTTTATGCTGGTAGGCTTACGAACGATTGAGTGGCCATTGGTTGTCGCGTGGGCAGTGGAGGACTATTGAGTGTTTCTCTTTTTTCTTCATTTGAACCTCGTGGTTACTTTTGGCTTGGCATTGTTCGATGCGCACTAAAATAACCCGCATTTTACTTTAAGTAAAATATAAAACGAAGTATAGTACCTGCGCGGCTTCGTTCGCTTGGGCTATATGAATATTTATATAATAATATTGAAATGCAGAAAATTGATTGATTAAATTATTTCAATATTATATTGTTAAGAACTTCCTTTACCTATTAACTATCCTTGAGTCCCATATATTCTTTTTATTTCATGTTTATTATATATTAATAGGTGAGTACACGTTCATGACAACAAATGATTTTTTTCATATTAATCCATGTATTTTTTATATATATATCCCTTAATATACATATATATATATATATATATATATATATATATATATATATATATATATATATATATATATATATATATCCCTTAATATACATATATCCATTAATCGTAGAAAATATGACCTTTATATAACAACACAAGACGTAGAACTTATGGTATGTTTGGTAAAGCAATAACAATAGCTAGTACACAAATCACTGACTATAAAAATCACGAGTGCACTAAGTAAGATAGCAAATATCTCAGTAATTTCTCAAGGGACATCGGAAGAGCAAAGCGAACCCTTATCATAGTTGGTTGTTTTAAGCCGAGAACAAAGTGCTCGCTATATTCTCACGTCTGAATTATTCTTGTAATTTTTACGAGCAATAAACTTTAACTATACACAATTTTATTTTGAAAACAAGATATTATGTCGTCCATAGAATTTTTATGACAAAAACATAGCGGTCGAAAAGTTTGAAGTCTTGCTGCGTGTTTAAAACATATGTACTTCAAACGGTACATAGTTACGCTAATAAGTACTAATGTAATAAGTACTTCAAATAAAACGAGTATGCAATTATAAAACATATCAAGTATAAAATTTAAACTATGCCCGTCCGTAAGCCTGGATCAAATCAATTTTGTACTTTACTGTTGAATGTCATAATAAATACTGTTATATAGCTTTTCATTTCCAACTTGGTTCTGAATTAACAACCGTAACGCAACTTAATCAAAAATAAGCCTTATTAAACTAACATTTGTGTTTATATTAGGGTTTTGGCCATTTATTAGACGTTAGCTTTCATGCCTTTCTTATGTTTCGTAAACAGTATTTATTTTTGTGTGAGTCAAAAATTCTTGTTAGAAACTCGTTGAAAGGAAACTGGTTTTGAATTTTTATCTCATATAAATATGTAGATAGTAACGCCCTCGAGAAGATCACTTGGGGACTTAAATAGCGTGGATTATTTTTTTAACATGTTTAATGTTGCTTCTAATCGATATTTTATACGTGTCAATAATATAGTATACAAACAGATTGATTGAGGTCTATCGTGGTGCAGGGACTCAAGCGTGTGACTGTAAACGCGACAGGTTGTGGATTCCATCTCCACCCAAGGAAATATAATATTTAATATTTTCAAATTAAATATTAATTGTTTTCATTTTACATCAATGTAAAGCGCGGCGTTTAGGTACGCCACTCAACACACAATGCCTTATATTTGGTGGAAAGTAGGGCACTGAACAGAGTGTCTTAACACTAGACTCCCTCTCTGTCTACTCTTCCATGCGGAATACACCATAAAACTCTATCTAAAAAAAAGATCGTTTTACCTTAATATTTCTGATTGTATTTGTTAGCAATGTCATTACATTTTAAAATTCTGCTCGGGGTTTATATTTGATTACAGATTTCAATTAATTGGTTCTTTATCCAGCATGAGATTTAAATCAATAAGAAAATTAAAAGTTGCTTTACTGATTTTATATAGTTATTTTATTATTTTATAATATATACTTATATTGTCACATTTACCTTACCTTTTCTTTCATTTACACGCTTAATTCTTATATAGCAAAATAGACAAAAAGAACCTAGTGTTGAGATGTCACTCCGTTTTTAACTTTCTCCTTATTTTATGTGTTTAATGACGGCGAATAAATAAAATTAATTTCAGTAATTGAAAAATAATCACTAACGGTCAAAGGTGGTCTGATTACATGACAATAACATCAAGCTATATTGGTATTTATTAGTTTAAGTAAGAAGAAGGCATAGTTTTCTTTAAAAAAAATAGCAAATGATTTAGTGTTTAGATAATAAAAAATAAATTATAGTTAAGTACAAATAATAGTTCGTTTTACAAAATATCTGACGTCATAATATTAAGATATTCTGAATCAGAATTCTTAGCTCAATGTTTGATAGCAATCAGTATTCAGAATTCATGAGCCAGTGAGAGCGAATTAAGGGCAATATGTTGTGATACCACAGAGAACAATAGAAAGGGTACGATATAAAAACAAGCACGCAAGCACAAATACAGTTCGAAACCCGAAACAAACCTGTACCGGCCGACTGAGGGTTATTAATTAGTAGTTGTAGGGTGACAACTCTCTGCTATATTCGGAAGAAAATGCATATTTTTGAAATTATTGCTATTAACTGTCCCATTAACTAAAAGATACGACGAGTATCTGAAATAATTAGACATTTATTCTAATTTAAGAGTTATATATTCTAATTTATGAGTACTTGAATGAATACAACTGTCCAGAAAATTGGCATTAATGATGGTTCTCCTAATTAACGAAAAAGTGTCGCCACGTTGACGGAGCACCAGAAAAGGATGCCCGAATGTATTCGAGCATTGGCCGTTGAGAAACTCAAAAAACCGTTTAAAAATCACTCGCTCCGCCCCCAGTACGCCCAACGAGTGTAGCACACTTATGATTTATCGTTGCGACGACATCCCGCCCCTTGCACTAACTACCCGGCTACCGTCTCGCTAATTACATAACTATACATCGTCTCCGCCAAATCCTTAAGACAATTTGGGCAAGTCTCATCATTCTATGAACACAAAAGATCGATAAGCATATTCAACTAAATTAATCCTTACAAGACTTTTGCAGACCACAAATGTAAATATATAATTTAATAACTAAAACAATAAGTATTTGTATCGTAGGGAACTTTTTCAATTGATTTTTTTTAATTTTTTTTTAAGAAATCGAATGTATATTTGGTGTATCGACAATAAGGTTATGCATCCTCAACAAATCATTTACACGAGCAAGGTAATGGAGTGCGTTAACTTAACAAAGCTCTAATAGGCATACACAACAGCTACAGAGAATTAGCTCAACGTGTCTCGTTAAGAAGTAAAACATATGTCCAGCAAAGTGGATGTAGATGTACAACAAAATGTTTTTAACCCATATACTTTTTTAATGCTGAGAAACAAGCTACACATAAATCTTTATAAAGTGTTAAAAGACTATACATTTCTTATAATTACAGAAAAAATAGTATGTTTTTTTCCTTTTTACTGTACCTACATAGTTTTGATGTTGTAGGAATTACGTGCCTTTATTTTATAAAAGAATTGCTCTGTCATCATTTTAATTTCTACTATAATATTTTCTTTATAAGAAAATAAATATATTTGAAAACATTTTGATTTTTTCAAATATATTTATTATATATTTTCTGTTAATTAGTCTTTAATTAACAATCTGATTATCTTACATCTTCTAAAGTACCTTGTAAGTCATAGACCTATGATTCAAAATTCCCACACTATTTACCTTTTCTTAAACAAATTATAAAAAATATTCCGAAACGGGAATAAAAGACTTGTTTTGTGCGGTAATAATGTAAATGAATTCTAGTGTTCATACTAATTTTAAATTTTCCTTTTTTAAGTGTGGAATACTTTAAAAAAATCGTAATCGTAAGTCGTGTTTTTGTTTTGTAATCATATTTATAGTCACTCCAGTGGTCAGCCTTTTATTAACTTTTACGCATCTCTCTATGTAATTGCGTATGTATGGAGAACTCCTAAAGAATCCCATGCGTATGCACTACGACGCCATTAGGAAAGCCCTCCTGTTGTAGGCCACTGTCGCCATCAGGGTGCGCCGATTTTTCTCGTATTGCACCTAAAGCCTTGTTGACTTGTAGGCTTACTACCCTCCCGCAGTAGCTTCTCTAAGGTAAGGGGAGTTAGAGCAGAGCACAAAACGTCTTCTCCTATCCCGTACGGCTATCGCCTACGGCGGTGGAGCAGTTCTGCATTAGTACTAGACTTACACATCTGCTCCTGTGCTATGGTCTTCTTCAACGCAATGAAACTTTTGGCAGAAGGAAATCATTACAGACTAATTCTTTTCACTATTCAGCATGGACACCACTACGTTGGACAGTGAGAGGTCCCAATCCACTACAGTCAACGGAGGCACTCCACTCATAACACGCCAGTGACATCTCTCGAATCATTGCAATCTAATGCAGGTATTTGCTGAAGCAACCATATTCACGGACCTCACTCAACTTAAATCCCTTATCCGTAGAATATACGGACGGACAACAAGGACACTAATGTAAAGTAATTTCTAGTAAAAGCCTTACAGACTAATATCGTCTTGGTATCATGGACTGTGTCGTTATTCCAAAAAGGAATATTACTGAAAACCGTAAGCCTAGGGTTGCTCCTCCTCCGCTTTAGTGGCGGTTGTTAAATGGGCCGATACTTTATTAAAATTTACAGTTATTTTACAAAGTTAGGTTAGGTTAAAGGTAGTTTAAACATATAACATTTTTCCCCTGTCTACCCTGCGATATTCGGGATACAACGTGAATAGAAAAAGTGTAGATATTTTTTATTGAAACTTACTCAAATAGGTCAAATAAAATATATAAAGGTATTCATCATTATTTTATTTGGATAAAAAAAAAATTTATTGAACATTTTTGATCATATTATAAATATTACGATAAACAATTGCTATATGAACTCAATACGTATGCGTTCGAAGTAAGAATTTCCATGTAAAACCTTATGCTTTGCTAGCTGGTCACGCATCAAGGACGTGAATCGGACGTACTTAGAATAATTTTGAAGTGGTCACTGGCAGTTCTCACGCTAGTGGCATTCTTATTTTTATATTCATATGTACTAGCTTATAGCACACTTAGCTAGCAAGAATTATAATATTTGTGGTACTATTAACCTTTGATGCTATTTTTTATTGTGAATAATTTTAAAACTTTAAAATACTCTTTAAGTATACTATATCTTACACTACCTATAACTTATATTATTTTATGTAAAATTAACCATAATTTCTATTTGTTCTATGACAAATAAACAAATGCTCACCGCTTTGTGGTTTCGAAGTGCCTTTTGCCGTTTTCACTTAGATTTACCTTTATAGAGCTTTCGTTAAGACAAAAAATAGTAGTAGTTAAGTACACAAAATTATTTCTATATTTTGTTACCGACCTAAATCTTTATTAGCAATGAAAAAAGTGTTACATTCATTAAGTAAGCTATATTATAAAGTATTTCCCATGACTGTCTTATAATTAGATTTAAATAGCTCATTAAGTATGTAATAACAGAGGAAAAAATCTTAAATAGCTATGGAAAACTAATATAAAATAAACATAATCCATTGTAACAGATTGTGAATAAAGCAAAAACACGCACATATACATTAATTACATCATTTAAGTTAATAGAAAATTTGTCCGTGACAAATTGGTCAGATAGCCGACGCTCAGTGCACTGAATAAATTAGCTACAAACTTTGAAAAAACTTGTTGCGTTTGTTGTGAGTTGTGACAGAGTTAAGATTTGGGTGCACGTCGAAATCAAATGAAGCGTAAAATCAACGTCCATTACGATACTAATTGAAATGTTATACAAATACAATTTATGTTATTTTATGATACTGTTAGATTTGAGTGTGATGTCACGTTATATAAATTTCATTATAGTAATATTCGTAATTCTTATATTGAAAGTTTGTATATTTATTTTTGTATTTTACTAGCAGATCCCATATTTTTGTTTCCTTATACCCTATGACCCTATATATAATAAGCAAATACAAATAAACATGTATGTTGCATAATAATAAATACAGGAAACTAAAAGTCTAGGAAATTAAACTGTTATATTCCCGATACTTAATTAAGAATATATTATGATATTGATTGGTTCAATTTTATTTCTTTATGATATTATTTCGCATTTAGTGCTAGTGCATAAAATAGGCGGGCGTTGTCAGTGTAGATAGGAAACGGTATGTGAATCAATATAAATAAATTGCTCAATATAATAGCCTGAGGAACATCTTATACGCTTGGACCTAGATCAGATTCCATAACTCAAAGTAACATCTCCATTAAACTGTAGGTAGATTAATATTTTTTCTCGTCAAATGTATTAATTATTTGATTGTAATATTCTAATAAATTCTGCAACGTTCTTTGTATGTTTTTTTTCAGCTTTACGCTGTGTCTTGGAAATAGCAGAGTAGGCGACTTCATGGCACTCAACGACGTGCTTTGCCTGTTACCAGAGCGAAGAAATGGAAACATTAAATATTTATTTTTTTTCTATTTACTAATTATTTTTTGTACATGTTCTTTATTATTATTATAAAGTTAGAAAATGAGCAGTTTCATTAGTGAGAAGCAAAGCATCAGCATACCTATGTATTCCGTTCAGGCGGTAAAAGATTTATGTATTTTGTCATAAATCGCAACTATATTTACGATCAATATCTTGCGGTGATTTACAGCGACAATATTATTAAAACGTGTAAGGCTACATATGCATTTAGGTACAATGAAATAATGTTTCTTTATATACACTATATAGCCAATGCTAATATAAAGTAATTTTTAAACATATGTTATAATTCGAAATGTTCTGTTCTATATTTCATACCACTACGATCACCAAATTAACAGAAAATAAGGCTATTTATTTACATTAAGCTGTATATTTAGAAAATTTAAAACGTTTTACTCACAGTGCAATTGAAAAATGTATTAATTGATTCCTTACTAGTTACTTCCCCACTTTGACTACGAGAGAATTTAATAATACACTGATTTGATTTTAAACACTGATTTTTGTTTCAATATTTATAATGATTTCTAATGTCAACATTTTAAATACATCGGTGTTAAAGTTTTTTTTATTGCTTTTGTAATAAATTCTTAACCTTTGGTGATTTGTCATAAATTTGAGCCTTTGAGCCTTGCCATCGATCGGCTTAGTATTTTTTTACGAATATAAAACTATACACTAACACTACGTTAATATCAGCATTACACCCAGTAGAAACAGCAGTCGAGGTATGTCGATAATCATTGAATAAAACAAACACCATAACTAAAGATAGGTCTATGTGCAACGCTTAACGATTTTTCTATTTAATTATTACAATACATCATCATTATATAGATATACAGTATATTCTGCTCCTGTATATTCAGTCCTACGAAATTATTTTGTTAATTCAATATAAACACGTATTTTTAGAGGCTACACTAAAGAAAAGATCTATGACGACTCTACCCTATATTTTAAATAGATTACGTTACGTTACGTTAGACGTATTTGATAGCTCAATAAATTGAAAATAATAATTAAGCCATTAAAAAATAAAAATACGTAAAAGAAATAGACATTATCGGAAGGGTTATTTTTCCCAAATACAACAGTGGGAATAGTATTTAAATTGCCCAAGCCGTTTTTAAAAATAGAGTGCACGCACAGGTGAAAAAATTAAAATAATATTTTTTTTAAGTGCTAAATGTGTAAAAGATATATAAGTGATTTTATTATATATCTTTCATGTACAGACAGAATTTTATTATACATATGTAATCAAGCAAGCGATTCCTATAAGTCACAGTATTTGTTGCCTATATTGAGAATATTCTAACATTTGGGTAATTTAAATCATGCATTATATTAAAATAGTGACAGGCTTTAGCGTAAATGAACATGCTATCTTTATTGCGAGTGCCCAAGAGGTCGCGAGGTTATCTCGAGCTGCGGAGATCTTTGTCAGGCTTCATAAGTGCCGATGGTTAGAAATGGCCTGCAAGATCGCACGTTAAAACGTAAGTAAATAAACATAACTCGCATAATTATAGACATTCCTAGAGACTAGCAAAGTAAGATCCGTGATTGACCAAAAATGCAATGCTTATCTTAATCTTAATGTTGTCAGATAAACTTAACTTAGACGGTAAGTAAATTAGATACACACTGGTGTGTCTCTTATCAATTAATAAATAAATAACCCATAAATATTATAACATCTTAATGTTACAACGTCTTTTTCGGATTTTACAACGAATTGCTGATCTCGAGACTGTAAAATGACAAATAAATCCAAAGACAATTTGTATAAGCAAACAAATCGTATCTATACATATTTGTTTAGAGCACTACGTCGTTTGTTAACACATATTTCCCATCACTCCCCGAGATGCTGCGTGTTGAATGGTAGAACTCAACGCTAACCTTTGTCCTGGCCCGCGAGAACATGAAAATCTTTAATTCTCCGTTGGGGATACCGAAATAGAACCACAACGGATACATTAATCAGAGCCTGTCCAACATCTCGATGACGATTGCGATGCCCCTGAGCATAGTTTCAGTCTTTGTGTAACGATTCTTTAAATATTTATGACAAAAATAATTACATTACTTTCGATATGCCTTTTCTGACCAAATATTTTTTAAATGTCTTCATAACAATATCATATCCTTATGTTTAAAGATATGGTACTTAGCATAATGCAAATTAACTTGCCCTGCCGTTATTGGCCAAGATAAAAAATGTTGTAAGGAATTCAAACTTAATACTTATTAATAATATACCTACTTAGTTTGGCAATTAGCAAAGCTTTGAGTAGTAATTTATGAGTATTTATTTATTAAATTAAGAAATTTTATTATTTAACTAGTTTTGATTAGATCTTTTCTAACATTTTTTTAATAATTGGATTTTTTGGTAGGATCAACTAGAATAGTTTTTACTCTATATAGAACCATATTTTTTTATTACTCATCAGAAGTAACAACAAATTTGAATACTTAATGTAAACGATAAACCTATATGTTATCTATACAAATTTATCTAGTCGAAATATAAATTTAAATTTATTATTATTTAAAAACAGTAATAAATTTTATTATACTTAAAGTATTTATTCACATACCTGATTGACTAAATCTGTACTATAATAAACCTGTAAATGATCACTGTCTGTATATGAAAGATATATTTAAAGAATATCTTATGGAGCACTTTTTATTCATTTAGCTAAAATGATAGTTTTCAAGATGTAAATATTATCTTAAAAATGATAATTTTGTTAGAACAAGAAAGTAAGTGACATGAGTAAATAAAATAGTATAATTCAAACGGGCAAAGCGACGGGCAGACCGCTAGTAATAAATAAAATAAATAATTATCAGGAAACAAATTCATCGAGTCAGCATATTTTGGCATATTTTTTTTATTTTGACTAACGACACCAGATGTAAAAACTACGTATAATGTTATGATCACATTTTGCTATTATTTGTACCATTTAATGCACGTAGGCTATGGCGGGGCGGCCAAACTCACTGGACCGGTTTTTATTTATTACATACAATAGATCGTGATGTCTATGCTGGCTGCTATGCATAACTCAACGTTGTAGCTACTAATCTGATATTGAAAACGACTGAACTAGTAAGGAAGAGTTTGACAAACTGTTCACTATGGGAGCCGATCTTATCTTAATACAAACTCACCGTCCTCCTGTCAGATCTACTGGCGGCCACGGTCTAAGATTTAAAGACCGCTTCGCTAACTCCAAAATATGTGACGTTGTATCGCGATCGAATTGAAATGCCACAGTCTCACAGTCTCAACGGAACGAATATCATACATGACATAGAAACAGACCTGTGTACTTACATCCCTATCGTGACTATCCTAGGATCGCGTGGTCATTTAGATCATAAAACAATGGAACAGTTGCAACCAAAGAAAACGCAATGTGCAGTTATGCAAATAGAAGGGGTCGCGACCGAAGCATGAATATTGATATAGCATTGTCGAGATTACAGATTTCCTCGACGATAGCCCGAGCTCCTACTTTCTATGAGCACGATTCGGAAACGAATTATCCTAAGTCGATTATCCAATGATAGTAGGTCTTGCAAACAAAAAGTACTAGAACATTTCATGCATTATAGAAGCATGAAAATATAATATTTATAAGTTATGAAAGCATTACATAGAGTAAATAAGATATGGTAGGTACATTCGTTCAACTATATAATAGTATATATAATACGTACAGCAAGAATGCACTGAGGACTGGTCATGCCGGCACAATGGTTGGTTCGTCTAAGAAATGGCTTCAAAAACGTATATAACTTCGTCAAATGGTCATAAAATGAGACCCGTTTTATGGCGCACCTTTATAGCCGCGGGGTGCGTAAGGATGAACGGCGGATGCCCCGTCTCATTTGGTCTCGACGGTGGGTACATCACTAGTCGAAGACCGGTCGGCTCCGGTTTGACCAACCAAATACTTTTAATTTAAAAATTACTTTTTCTTAAATTATATATAGTCTATTATAAATAAAAATCCATTTAACATGATCAATTTATTTCCACATTAATTTTCATAGACAAGTCTGTTGATTTAATAAAAACGTTAAAATGTTAAAATTAGCTTTAAAATATGTTTATGTATAAACTGCTTTTATATTTCGCAAGACATCAAAGTCACGAGGACATAAAGATTTTTATGTTTATTTTAAGTTGATAATTTTCATATGATTGTTAATTTGAATTCGTTCGAATTCTTTTTATTATTTTCGATATTATAATAAGTAAAGTAATCTTAGTCACTCAAGAAATTTACAGTTATTTTGATTTTACGGAATTTTTACATTTTGATCAACGTAGTACCGAGTTAAAATGGAAGTTTCTCTGGTATTTATCGGCGAATAATTGCGTGCAGGTCTATCCCAGTTTTAACTAAAAATATATATGCATAAACATTTACACAAAACAACAAATTTACAGTAAAATAAGAGCTCAAAACTAAATTAAGACCGCTCTCACTCTGGAGAATCTCTAGATACGCTCAAATAATCATACTCTTCAAGTGGCTCTTATAGAGTATTCTCAAAAATATAAATTATAAATCTTATTTAAAAGGTCAAATTTAAAAAATACAATCACACAGCAGATATCATAATATCAAAACTAGCGTTAACTATCGCCAGACGGCAGCAATTTCGAACAGTAATAAAAGACTATTGTTTCATCGTTATAATTTAATGACATTTTCATGCATAAATTGTTTTGATTTAGTGTTCGACTGGTGCTCATAATTATTTATAGTTTAAATGAAGCTGTATCGTAAATGTTCAGTATGATTTATTTGCGGTTATAGTAGTTGAACAGACCAAAATTCTATAGATGCTCTTATGTACCGAGCTTAAGATTTTTTTCTTTTAATAATTAGCAATATACAAGTAAAACGGTCCAGTATTAATGATGAAATTACTTAATTTTAAGGCTTCAATTTTTAGGATTTACTTATTTTCGGTACCTACTTGATGTAAATCAACAGTTATAAAATTCTTTAAGTAGTGAGAATTTATTGTTCAAATAAGCGGAAATGCCTGAAAATGTTTATTTAGTAGTAGTAACTCATTATTGTACACCAAAAGAAAAAAAAACACATTTCTTAAGAGACACTGTACAAAGGACGACCTTATCGCTAAAAAGCGATTTCTTATAGGCAATCTGTAGGGGTTGGATATCACAAAAATAATAATAATAACGGGTAGGGTGTGAACAATTCTAAATAAATTAGTAATAAGTAAACATATACAAATACTATACAGTAAAATAATAACATATGTACATATACAATTTATATTTACAGTTAAAATTAAAACTATTACAAACTTACAATTGTGGATAATTACAAAATAATATATACAAAATAAATGGGTACACTTTAAACTCTTCTTAAACACAAATTTGACAATTTGTATAAGTAGTCCGATTCACGCTTGACTTTTATTTAGCAATGTGTCTTTTAGTCATTTAAAACTGATTCCACCCCACGATACCATTAAATATGACAAATTAATTTTCTCTAACCTAATAACTAATAATATCGTCATTACCTTTATGTATTAGAAAAATATTTTATAAACGTTTAATATTTGAGTTGAGGTCGAAAACATTAAGTAAATAGGTACTACTTGTAATATAATACTTGTAATAATATATTTTAGTAAATCTTTTATTAAAAAAAGTAACTATTAAAAACCTATAAATATGTATAATGTTGTTATTTCTATAAACATGTTCTACATATCATAATTAGTTTAACTTTACGATTAGTTGCCACAAAATAAATTTAAAATTAAAAAAGAGATTTCGTCACGCAGAACGCAATAGTAATAAAAACGCCTACCTGTATTGGCATTTCTACCTGTAACAGGTAACAGGTTAACATAATCTACGTAAAAAACCAGCTTACTTTGGATGTATACTCAAAATGGTTCAGTATTATTGTTTGGAACACGTATTTCTACTCCGATATTCTAAACTGCGAACATGCAGAGTGTCTATGTAAAAGATTTTTTTGAAATTACAAGAAGACCGTGATCTATTAAAAACGTTGTAGCGCATTTGTATAGGTTCGATTCCCACTCGAGGGAATGGAAATATTATAATTTTTTTTATTATTATTATCATTTGTCGTCTCTCGTACAAAAGCAAACTGTGGCGTTGAGTTCCGCCATTCAACTTTTTTTTTATGAAAAAGACGGCAAACGAGCGTACGGGTCACCTGATGGTAAGTGATCACCGTCACCCATGGCCCCAAGTAACTCCAGAGGAGCTACAGGAGCGTTGCCGTCCTTTAAGGTGGAAGGGCGCCGGGCCCCGGCATTACCTAATGCGAAACGCAGTGGCCAAAGTCACTACTTAACGCCGGTCTTAAATGCCGGGGGTGGTAATAATCCGATCGAATCTGCCCATGCGTGTTGCCATTACTGGCAACGTGACTCTACCACACGCACTTTAGTTGCCTCTTACGACACCGACAGTATCAGGGTGATCCTATTCTAAGCTGGAATCACACGGACAGACGCACTCAACACGCTAGGCTTCTAGAATTCGTTAGAAAATGGGTAACGAGAACGTTTTTATTAGAACTAAATATCTTACTACTAGATTCCCAGATACCTTCTGTCCACCCTGCTATGTGCGAGGTACAACGTGAAGCTATAAAAAAGTTATTAAAACATAGCAAGACTAT
Source organism: Eueides isabella (assembly GCA_019049475.1). Classification (NCBI taxonomy): domain Eukaryota; kingdom Metazoa; phylum Arthropoda; class Insecta; order Lepidoptera; family Nymphalidae; genus Eueides; species Eueides isabella. The sequence continues at coordinate 9,325,375 of CM032386.1, read as the reverse complement.
ATGATATTTTTAAAATTATTTTATGATACTGCGAACGTGATAAATATAGTATATACTCATATATTACGATTCTAATTATTCATATCAAATATATTTTCAATAAGGTTTATTTGATGGGTTAGGAGCTTTTTTCGGTAATAACGCATGAAATTTAAAAAGTTTATGTATCTTGTAAAATATAAAGTCATTACAAAATATTTTAAAATAAGCACATTTTTTGCAACGTGTTAAGTAACTAAACATTATGACTTAAAAAAAACTTTCCATAAAGCTTCTAAATGAGAGCGACGTGGGACCACATGAACTCTACCCGCAGAGACACTGATTACACTAAAACGAATAAAATTATAAATTTTTTGAACGTCAAATAATTTAATAACTGAGAACCGGTAGTAACAACTCATCACAACTTTTTTTCAAATTAATTATTGTTTTTATGAAATTGTATTTATTTACTTACTACTTAATTATTTACACATATGTATTAGTGATAATAATTCCTTTGAGAGAGCGAATGTTTAATTTCGAAGGCGAGCCGGCATTTCTTGTTCAATTCGTACTACTAGTTCTTGAGATTAACGCACTCAATCAAACAATACCTTGAGGTCTATAATATTAGTTACTAAGTATAAGTATAGTTCGTAAATATAACATTCATGATTAGAAGAGATATTTTTTTAATGATCAGTTATTTCTTTCACTTTCACAATTCAATAATATTAATATTATATACAATAATATGTAAGTAAACTATTACGATTCTAGTTTTATATAAAAATCGAGGGATAACATAAATAATTGCTCATAAATATGTATAAACCCTTTGATTACAATGTTGGTTCAAAATTTATCGACTAAATTTGATACCCATGAAATTATACCCACTTAGATAAAATGCTTCCAAACGACCAGAATCAAAACGGCATAAATGCGGAAAAAATTATCGCCCGTATATCTTGTGCGAAAATTTCACGATAGTTTTTTTTTGTATTAAAATTGACTGAAAATTATTTAATTAAAGTATTATCATTATTTCAGTACATACTTTCACCAGTACATACTTCAATATACTTGGCTCAAATGTTAAGTTTTATACATGAATTTCGATAAAAAATATTATGAATTTCTAATATAGAAACTTAGTAAAACATATATAGAGGCCATCGTGGCACAGTGGCATAAAGCTGCGACTGTAAACACGACGTGTTGTGGCATCAAACGTCTTACGGCGATATAATTATTTATTATTTTCTTTTAATAAAAAAAGCGTGGAGTTGTGTTCCGCTTCTGTGTTAAGACTATTGTCTCTACAAAGCAAAGATCTACGTAACTACCTTTGCATATCCAGCTAAGTGCTTAAAGCTTAAATATAAACATATCTATAACTAGATTTATTTAATTCACAGATTTTTTAGTATGATTTTGTTGTTTCTTATTTGCTTATTCAAATAGAGACTCTTGTTTTATTTATTTTCGAATAACCGTCAAAGTACTGCTGGTTGGCAAATCAATTCTGTTGGAAAGAGCCGACAGGATACTCAACGCCGCCCGCATACTTATGTTGGTCAACTTTATTCACTATATAATAAAAACCAGGGTAATTCCTGTTAACCTACAGATATGAAATTTTGCAAGAAGTGAGAACTTTATATTTTTATTACAGTCAAAACTATTAAATGCATATAATTTTGGGTAATTTAATGATATTATGAGTACATACGCCCCTATACTTAAAATTGTAACTTTTATACGTTGCATCTACCTAAAATCGCTACGGAACACTCGGTGGGGAAGTTCGATTCGCACTTGACACGTTTTTAGTAATTATTTACATATTCATATCATATTAGCTAAGATAAGATAACATAGACCCATAAAAAAGATGATCAAAATTATTTTTTTACTTTTTTAAAGATATGGCACGCTATAACTAAAGTAGGAAAGTAGTAAATACATCGAAAGAAATTCTTTTAAATCTATTGCATAACGTGTAAATCGAACTAACTAGCGTCGCGTTTACAGTCAAACCGCAGACTGTGTCATCCGTTGCGCCACTACGGCCTCGGTCCTTAAACTTCAAAAAATAATATTTGTAATACAATTTTTTTTTCGAATAAATGCCTTTTATACGGGTAAACGACCGACGCTGCTAAACCAACGCAGTTGTTTAAATTGAGATTTACATTGCTGTTATAAACATTCAATTTGAAAAAGAGAAGATAATATATTTAGAAGAGAAGCTATCTAGTAAAGTAAATAATAATCTTTAACTACGTCAGATTTTATTTGTCACCTATTTTTTAATTATCAAAAGTTAAGCCTAAACTATATAAAAATTAAAACAGTACACACTCTGTGTGGGTGTCGGATACGATAACATTCTTAACATTTCATTCAAGTCATTTGCATCTTGCAATTTTTATCGATGTTCTTAAACGAAATTTTACCGCGAAAGGTGAGAATTTACCCGTCCTCTATATTGCTTACATTTTATCGTGTGACCTTTGCTGTTCAAGGGCTAATTGAGAGTTGTACTTCAAAGAATAAATAAATGACCAGCCCACTAAATGTAAATTTTAGAATCTCTTACGTTAGAAATTAAATCCATGCTATTTATTTCTTAGTTTAATCCTATTACATTTGTTTAGCAATTAGTATCGACTGTGCCTGGTTTTTCAATGTCTATAGCCACTCTCCATTAATATTCATTATTTAGTATAAAACGCCTAAAGCTAAATGCCTATTCCTCAACTGTTACATGGCTATTGAAAATCTCTGATCGGCACGAACTCTAAGTCATTATCAATGTATGTAGTAGCTCATTTATTAAACTTACGGACTTATAATTTAAAATGAAGTGAAGAACACAGCAACTGTTATTATGCTGTTTATTTATGCGAAGTGGAGATACTTTATATATGAGGATCGAACATACAACCTGACCCGTGTCGTCGCTCGCTCGTGTCCCTGCGCTACCACAAGTATCAATGAATTTTTTATGATGTTACGTATATTGTATATCTCAGATCAAAAATAATATTAATCATCATTAAAGAAAACTTTATAAGCTTGCTATTTTAAAATTTAATCTCAATTCAAATTAGTAACTGATGAAATCAAGATCGCATCAGCACACGAGTGCATATTATACCTAAAACTTTTATTGAAAATAATTTATATTAAATATCTATACAATAAGTCATTAAATTATGTTCAATCGCAAGCGACGGAGGTGTGTTGGCTATGGAATTAAAATGCAATAATATATCCGGCGTGCCGTAATTCTGGCCTGTCTCAGATCTTTGAAGATATACTAAAGTATTTATTTATCCACAATTCCCTCGGGAGGTTAGATAGCATCGAGGAATCAATTTTGCGCTAAAACGTCGCGGAGGCGTAAGGTTTGCGAGCCCTAATTTACAGGTGGCAGAAACGATAATTTTATAATTATTGGCAAATGCTAACCCAAAAGATTCAGTATAAATACTGTTAATATTATAATATTATATCATATGTACCTGAAAATATATTTTCAGGTACATATGATATAATATATTTTCGGATAAATTTATTAAAATGTGATCCTCATATTATTTACTAGTTTTTCATTCATATAGTATTCAATAATTTTTAGCAAATGTTGTGTAATTTAAAAAAAAATCATTTACTTCAAGTGCTATAATTGAAATAAAGTCTTTTATTTATTGTTACTTCTATGACATTTCCAATACATGCTAACCAATAGTAATTGCTGTAGCATCAAATTATCTACAGATTGTTCAATTTGTTTAAAACTTACAAAAGACAAAAGTATTATTGGAATTATTTCTTTATTAAATTTGAAATTATTACTCAATTAAAAGCACAATCGTCACGGAAACAAGATAAAAGTTAAAAGTTTCAAATGGCGCTGTATTACTGCAGTGAACCAGCGTACACTGTAAATTAACGGACTAGACGCTGCTCTAGTAAAGCGACTTTCCTCTCTCACGCAACGCATAGATCCTTAATCTAAACTCGCTTAAGGTCTCACAATACTATCAATATAAATATATGCGGCGCACCGCAAATCTATGCGCACTTGTTTACCATTAAGCTTATTAAGTTATCGGGCAGACAGCATCCTAAATTAATAATATAAGGTATCTAATAAAGTTGACTGGTACACGCGCTCTCATACTAAACTCCCATCACGCCTTTGCCAATGGTGCACAAATCATATCAGTTATATTATGAACAATATATTGCGCATAACTAGCGATACACAAACACCCAATGTATGTATGACGGGCATCAACTTACTAGGAACCGGTTCAACTTCACATTAATGCACACATACAAGGGTCCAGCCGAAGAAGACCTGTGACAATCAGTAGTATTAAGCCCCGCTTGAGGCTCAACGAAGGGTGTAGGGAGGACGGGTAGATCATGTTCGAATGGCAAACGCGCTCAGAAGTGATAAGAAGGCGAGCACTGTAGACTGTTGGGGAACAAACTTTTATGATATATTGATTAAAAATTTAAAAATATGCATATATGAAGACAGTAAATACAAACATGCTCCCTACATCATATAAACATGCTCACAAGCCAGTGACTGTAAAAGCGACAGTTCTAGGTTCCATCCCCACTCGAAGAAATAAAATATTTAATATTTTCATTTCTTCGCCCTAGTAACAAGACAACGCGCGGCGTTGAGTTACGCCAGTCAACACGAAATGCCTCAAAATTATAACATTACAAAAATATTAATAAAACATATGTTCCTCTTTTTTTAAGATGTACGTGTACCTACAATATAATAGATATTATTCATAATAAACGAATAAAATTAAGTTACTCGCTTTAGCAATAGGTTTGGAATTTACCAAAAAAACCGGTTATTAAAAAATAGCTCTACAAAATGGACGCGATTGGAGAAAAATGTCTTTATATTTTTTATTAAAGAAGTGAATTGTTAAGAACATTAAGATAAGTAATGGCTATAAAAAGTGTATAATTTTAAATATACACTTTACATTAAAATTTTCAACGTAGTGTTTGCTCATTTTAGCTTAAATATTGCCTAATCATACGAAATAACTAGTTTCGTACAGAAAACTTACGACGTCCTTTAAGATGTGACCGTTATGTATTGAAATATTTGACGTCTTGATTATACCATAATTAGTGATTAATATTTAATTAAATAGAACGATTCTGCTATTTATATTGATTTGAAATATACCTTCATTTAAAACTACATAGCATAAACATAAATAAGACTAAAATTTGTTGAATACAAATTATATGTAAAGGTACTTATTTAGTAAACTATTCATAAATATTTTAAGTACTGCCTTTTTTAAAATGTTAATCCACAGAAATCTAACAACATAAATAAGTTGTAAAAAACGAATACAAATTACGTATTATCGTCATAGCTTGATGTGTACTTATGACTTGGTGATCAGCGTGGACGGATTTCAAAAGGCGCGTGTTCAAATCTCGTTGCGTTCAAATTTTTATTTACATTCAAACAAATATTACAAGTATAAGTAAATTTATTTAAAGCAACCAATGTTCACTTGTAGCAAGCTAATTAAACACGTTCATAATCTATGATTTGACTCTAGCAATGTTTCTAGTTTCAAATTAGAACACGCTGTATAAACAGGTCGACTCAATCAACTCTCTCTTAACGTTATAATTTTCTAACTCGATCTCCCAACCTTAGTACACGGAAAATAAAAATAAAAGCATTGTTTTTTTCTAATAAATACAATACAAATAATATTGACAAATCAAATTGCTAAAGCCTAACAAAAAAAAAATGAGAATTAAAGTTATACTAGGGGACTAGTATCACTTCTTCTTTAGCCTTATCCTACCTGAAATACAAGGTACGTAAGTGACTTTATCGTCGATAAGGCTTTTAAGGAACGCGCCACCCAAACTCGTTATCAGTTGTGCCTCAAAACGCATTAGACGATGCACCAGGTTAAAATAAACGCTGATTTAAAGTTTGAACTTCTTTGTCAAGAAACACATTCATCCTATTCAATAAATTTGTCGATAAGACTGAAACGTTAATAACTTAAGTTACATACAAGATACAAGATTTAAGATTTTCCAGAGACCCTGTTTGCTGAATGTATTGTCACTTGTTTATTTGATCGACACACCTATATAAATTGTTAAATAAAACCAAACCTTTGGTTAAATTATATGTAGTAAAATTTTAAAAACTATTTTTTTTATAGAAACTAGTAATCGAGTAATAGCCGAATTCGCTGAATGCTGAACGAATAGTCAGAAGGTTATTAGTATTGGCGAAAAATAATGAAAGCTATTTCACAGTATAAGGTAACTTGTATGTTCATTAAGGCGGGTGCCTATGGCTGCTCGGGAGCATGTGCATAAATCAGACGAGGGAATGCAGCCTGGCGCCCTAATGCGCTTTCGATGTCAGTTGATAGTCACTCTCGTCCAGAAGTTTCCAAAATTATTTTATTTCTCACAATTATGTTTTTAAGATTAAATTTTTGCTCTGAGTATTTGCCCGAGTATTTTTTTGGATAAGTAAACCCTACCCGTATGAGTGAAGAGAGACATACTGATGTATATTTACGGATCTTATAATTTTTATTTACATTTACTATTAGTATATATAAATAAATAGTATTATAATAAGGTTCAATATAGGGCTTTGTAATTTCATAGAAACGCTAAGATTCTTTGGAGAGGATTAAAATATCTTTAGGAGACTTAAAAATGTCTAGCCAACAGGTGCATGTCCCTATCACTTACAGGTTTACTTAACGATTACCTATTGGTGCTATTTTAACGCTTAATCATAATTATGGTCAGTAAAATATGTGCAATATAATATAATAATATAAAGCCTAATTAATTCTTTTCCCATATATTTATATATAATGTAATATTCGAGGTCTGTCGTGGCGCAGGTGTACAAGACTGCAAATGCGGCAGTTTGTGGGTTCGATCTTTAGTCAAGGAGATAAAACATTTAATATTTTTATTTCTTCGGCGTTAATCATTTCGTTCTCGTCCTAAAGCTATGTTCTCAAGTTTCTTCTTACTGCCCTACCATGTGCGGGATACAGTGTGAAAATAATACAAAAATATTTCGAAAAATTAAAACAATTTTGGGAAACATAATAACATTATATACATAAATTTTTTAATCATATTTTAAAATATATAAAACCAAGATCAAAATAGTAACTGAAAATTGATTATTATCTTTAATAAATATCGAAATCGAAAACCATAAGATACCTCTTTTTAGAATTCTAAATGTGCGAAAAACATCAGTATATCAGAATAAAATGAGTATAAAGAGTGACACTTAGCACTTAACGGTCAACAGCCTCACGATTAAATAAGATATTTGGAATTCGGATTGTGTAAGCGAAAAAACTGGATCTGATGTGTAAAGTATTATTTAAACCTTGTGAATTCTGTTACCTATAAGGCTTTTATTAAATACGTGATTTTTTACCCACTAATTTTATGTTACCGGTACGTTATATTGGAAAACTTATTTGTTTCATAGATTGACCAGCTTATAACAATACTCACGGTCCTTTGATTCATAAAATGATAATAAAAATAATTAATTTAAAATAATTAAACCGTCTTTATATAATGGTGTAAGTATATAATAAATGTAAATATATTTTTTTCTACTATACTTTTGAGCATAGCTATTAAATATTATTTTACTACAGACACTAACATGTGTTTTTATGCAACATATATTCACTTATCAGAAATATGTAAAAACATAAGATACATATACGCAGACACTTATTTCTAATAAAGAGTATCACGCTTTACTTTTTCAAGAGTATCAGCTTTATATTTATAATTATTTATTAAAAAATATCAAGATTTAAAGTATTTAATTGATTTCTTTGTAGATAATTTCATTCAGAATTAAATATTATAATACATTTTTTTTTTCATTTTGATTCGTTGAAGTGATCTTGTGCTGGTGAGGTAACAATTTCGTTCGTTTCGTTTTAGTCTTTAAAGTTAAATTAAGTTTTAGTTTTTCTATTAAGGCATTGCTTATTGACTGGCGAAAGTTAACGCCGCGCTTCGCCCCGTAACCAGAGCGAAAATATTAAATATTTCATTTTCTCAAGTGAGAATCGAACCCACAACTCTCTCGTAAATAGCTCGATGTGTCCTTACACTACGACATGCCTCAATCGTTATATTTTATAATAAGAATAATAGGAAAAATCATTAGGAGATTATGTTGAACCAAGAATATATTTTTTAGAATTAATAAAGTTATAGTAATATATTTGTTAAATAATAAATAGAAATTATTTCATAAAATATAGTATCAGTATCGGTGTTGTCCTTATCAACGTCATGTAGGTACATTTTAAAGGTAAGAGTGGTACTTCTTCTTATATCTTATACATATTAGTACTATAATATAATGTTGTATATGCAAGCATATATATAGTACTTTTATATATTATATCATAATAACTCGGAAATATAAATAGTGCTGGTAATACATGTTGTATTTAATGATGAAATTACAAATAAAATTCGTGTTTCATTTAATCTTTAGAAGGTTTCAGAACGAATGTTAAGATATCGTTGTGAGACGCAGCTTATCTTTAATTTAGAGTCTTCGATTAGAGTCTACCAGCCGACGTACGCTAACGAGCATTCGTTTTTAATTTATTTTTATTTTCAACAACAGTACGGTGCCGATGTTTTGTCTTCTACCGACGATTGTGCGAAGTTAATTGGATTGCCCGCTTTAAAATAATAAGCTTACTCACATTCCTGCCAATAAACTTTGATCGAGACATATGTCAAAGGACTTTTTCTGTTTCTTTATTGAGTTAGGAAATTGCTATAAGCATATATAGGTTATTCCGATGTTATATAGTTACAAAGTTTTATATTGGTAAAGTTAATTGATATGTTTACCTTAGTTTTTGTAGACTGCAGCGGCGACGAAGAGGATACAGCACATATTTCTACTTCATATCTGTCCACCCCAGCTTCTCTGTCTAATGAAACTGACGTAGATAAAATACCTAACGATGAATCTATATCAAATAATCTATCAACTTGTTTATTGTCGCCAGTTACATTAACTATGTAATATTCTAAACCAACTTTAAAGTTGTTAGTCATATTTAGAACTGCTGTACCAGCCGGTTCATTTTCTGCTACAGACACCGATCCGACATTTGTCCATATAATGCCTTCCAACTCCATGCCACCCATGATAACCGTCAGATATGTTTCAGTACTTTTTTGCTCACTTAGCACAGCTTCATCTGTCGCCTTTATGACTAGATTCCACCTCGCATCAGGCATTGCAGGAGGATATCGTAATGTTAAGGCGCCATTACTCCTATGTAAGTCGAACATATCATTTCCACCATGAATTAATTTGTACGTTACAAGTCCATTTGTCCCAGAGTCGAGATCACGAGCCAAGATATTCATTATAAATATTCCACGACTAACACTTCTGCCCAATCTAGCAGAGTTTATAACTGCCGCGTTCATAGAAACAAAAACAGGTGCATTGTCATTTATATCTTCAACGATAACTGTTACTAATTTCTCAGCAGAGAGTCTTAATGTTGCTGGTTCTGATCTATCATATGCAATGACAGTTATTCTGAATGTATCGATATTTTCTCTATCAATTGGTAATAAAGTATGTATAACACCAGTTACATTATTAATTGCAAAATGTCGTTTATTATCATTCGGATCTTGATGCTTAATTGAATAATAAACTTTTCCATTTAATCCAGAATCTGGATCTTCAGCTGTAACTGTCACTATAGGGGTATGAGTTGGAATGCCTTCTCGTATTTGTCTCACTATTGCTGTGTTTGTAAAAATAGGGGCGTTATCATTAGCGTCAATGACATTGACAGTAAACGGAATACTTGAGGACATACTTGGACTTCCATTATCAGTCGCGGTAATATTTAGTATATAAGCAGTTAAGTCTTCATAATCTAAATGTTTGTGTAAAAACAATTCCCCGGAATAACTGTCAATAAAAAAGGTTTCTTTTCTATTTCCCGATGAAATAGAGTATTGTACTTCGTTATTTAAACCTAAATCTGCATCTGTTGCGTGAAATTGCATAATTTTTTTATTTACTGGTTCCGTTTCTAGTACTGAAACTTGCAGTTGAGATTGTGTGAATATAGGAGCATTATCGTTCTCATCTAGAACTTCTACTTCTATTGTTGTTGTTGAAGTAAGTTTTAAGTCTTGGCCTGAATCATGGGCTACAACTGTTAACATATATCGGTCAGTGGTTTCTCTATCTAAAGCTCTTTTGATAAATAGTTGTCCGGTTGCTTCATCTAACATAAATTTTCCAATATCATCACCACCTGTGAGCTTATAATATATATCTCCATTTAAGCCTTCATCAGCATCTGAGGAATAAACTCTCATGACAGAAGCCCCTACAACAGCTCCTTCAGAGACATCAATTTTATATGGCGTTCTCATAAAAACAGGAGGATTATCATTAACGTCTGTTATAAAGATTGTAACTCTCACTGAATCCGATAATTTGACTTTGCCATTGTCACTTACAGTGACCGTTAAAGTTATATAATTTTGACCGGTACTCAGAGCCAAGCTTTCTCTGTCAAAATATTTCAACGTTTTAATAAAGCCATTTCTAGAATCTATTCTAAAATCATTTTGTGCAACAGGTAAACTAAAAGTTAATTCAGCATTACGACCTATATCCTTATCAGTTGCTGTCAATTTTCCTACAAAAGTGTCAGGTGGTTCATTTTCTTTAATTTTAAATATGAAAGTAGTATTTGTAAATTGAGGACTATTATCATTTTCATCCAACACGTGAATAACAACAGGCACATGTGAAGATCTTGGTGGTTTTCCATAGTCTGAAGCTACTAATGTTAAAGAATAATAATCACGTTCTTCTCTATCTAAAGCACTCTTTACATACAGATATCCATCCGGGAATATTCCAAATTTTTCATCTGTATTACCTTCAATAATAGAGTAAGATATCTCACCATTTAGCCCTAGATCAGCATCAGAAGCAGATATAGCAAAAAATCTTGTGTTTACCAATGTTGATTCTAGTAGCGACGTTTCATAAGATGTATGGTCAAATATTGGAGTATGATCATTAACATCAGTTATAATTGCGGATATGGTATGTTTGGTAGAGAGCACTGGTTTCCCATTATCTGAAGCAGTAACTTCTACAGATAAAATAGTACTTGGATCACTGACGATTGCTTTATTTAAGTATATGACTCCAGTGGTTTCTGATATTCTAAAGTAATTTTCTGGATTGTAAGTTAACGTATAAGAAACAGTGCGATTAGACCCAGAATCACGATCTGTTGCTCTAGCAAAGTAAACTTCTTGACCAACTGCCATGTTTTCTGGTATAAAAATTTCATCTCTATCTTCTATAAAATATGGATAATTGTCATTCATATCTAATATTGAAATATTTACTGTCGTAAACCCGAATGCTTGACCACTTTTAGCCATTACTTTAAGATGATATGTGATTTTATCTTCACGGTCTATATTCAACTCATTTGTTATAGTCCCACTTTTTTCATCTATTTTGAAAATATGTTTAGGATCTCCATCCAAAATGAAATAAGATATTGATTCACTTAATGTTCTTGTGCTTACTCTTCCAACGAATCGACCTATTTGAGGTTTCAATGTACCCTCATCTTCTACTATTCTGAAATTGTAACCATTGTAAGCTTCAAATTCTAAATTTCTGCGATATGAAGCATTTATTATTTCCACAATAGCATCATCAGAAGCTCTTCGTTGACCTTTATCTTTGCAGGATATACGAAGAGAATAAAGTGGCTTTTGGGCCTTACGAAAATCTTTTTGTAAAATAATATTCCCTGTTAGAGGTTCAATTTCAAAATATCCATCACCCCCACTTTCAAGCTTGTATGTAATTTTTGCATTATCACCCTCATCGAGGTCTAATGCATTAACTTGTAGTATTGTAGATCCTTGTGCTGTATCTTCCCGTATACTCTCAAAATATCTTTGAGGATAAAAGCTTGGATCGTTATCATTTATGTCAAGGACCTTCAGATAAATTGTTGCAGTAGATGACTGTGGTGGATACCCTTGATCTTTTGCAATTACTTGAATTACATATTGCGCATTCTGTTCTCTATCCAGTTCGGTAACCGTGCTTAATTGACCTGTTATTGGATCTAACATAAATGTGTTTGGATACTTTCTTTCGACACTAGGGGACAAATAATATGATACCGATCCATTTGTACCTTGATCATAGTCTGAAGCTGTCAATATTAATATTTCTTTAATAGGTTGCATATTTTCAAGGATTGTGGCATTTATTTGAGTTTGAGGAAAAGAGGGCGCCTCATCATTTTCATCAAGTATTGTTATTTTTAATCTTGTATAAGCCCATTTTGGGTTTGGTCCTCCGTCTCGAGCTGACACGTTCAAGTCTACAGTTCCTTGGACTTCTCTATCTAACGTGGACCTTGTTATAACTAAACCTGTAAAGTGATCTATTGCAAACCATTGTTGTTGGTTGCCATCGTAAAAATCATAATAAATCTCAGCATTTACCCCAGAATCTTCATCAGAGGCTGTTATACCAGCAACATAAGTTCCTACGGGTGCCAATTCACTTAAAACAGCAGAATATTCTGATTTTTCAAATACTGGCTCATGATCATTGACATCGTTAACATGTATTACAAGGAAAGACGTTGTGGTTCTTGCTGGAACTCCTCTATCAGTAGCAACCACTGTCAAATTATATTTACTTATTTCTTCCCTATCTAAAATACCATTAACATGGACAATATATACACTGCTTGAATTTTCCAATCGAAAATGATTCAGCTCATTGCCAGAAATGATTTTAACACTTGTAATGCCATTAAGGCCTGCATCTAAATCAGTTACAGTAATAGCAGCTACAAGAGACCCATTTTTAGCATTTTCATCGACTGTTGCAAAGTTAGCTGTAGGAGGTACGTAAGTAAAAGTAATTACAGGATCATGATCATTCGCATCTATAAGACTAACTGTTACATATGTGCGTGCATCCTGACGAGGAGACCCATGATCTTTTGCTATAACGGTAAGAACACACGTCATGTTGCACGTTGTATTACTACAATATTTTGGGCAATTTAACTTTTTGGTAGTAGTTATCACACCTGATTCAGGGTCTACTGCAAATTGTTTTTCTGCATCAGTCACTTCATAAGTTATTTTGCTGTTATCACCTAAGTCACTATCTGTGGCTGTAACTTTAAGAACCGTAGTGCCTAGAGGTACACTTTCATTAAGAGATACGGAAAAATCACTTTGATCAAAAATAGGTGGATTGTCATTAACATCTAAAATAGAAACATTTACTTGAAGATACCCGTATTTAGGTGGATTACCACCATCACGTGCCGATATATTTAAAATGTAAAAATCTGTTGTTTCTCTGTCCAATTTTCCTGTAGTCTCTAAATGTAAATAAGATGTTTGTCCACTAGGATTAATTGTTACGTTTAATCTAAATTTTCCTTCGTTATCTCCATCTATTATTTTGTAATCGTTAGTAATTCCATTTTCACCTAAATCGTTATCAGTTGCTGCATCAAGCAATAATTTTGTTCCTGGCGCAGCACTTTCTGAAAACGCAACAGCTATAACGGGTTCGGGAAACTCAGGATAGTTATCGTTTACATCCGTTACTCGAAGTCTTACTTCTATAGGATAAGTAGGTTGACTCGACAAAACAACGAACGCATAACGATCTACACTTTCACGATCTAAAATCATATTTGTTTTAATCTCGCCCGTCACTGAATCTAGAATGAACTCTTTTGGTGGTTCGTTAAAGCGATATGTAAAACCAGGTTTAATTGGAATTCTTCCAACAATCGTTCCAATAGGCTGAGCTTCAGGTACGCGAAGATCGACGCCAGTATCTACGGCACGAGATTGCATCTGTTCGGCGGCGGCGCTAGCGCCTGCGCCGGTGAGCAGCGCCAGCGCGACCAGCACCACGTGCCACCGCCCCATCCTGGTCAGGAGACTATAGACAACATCGCCAACTTAATTCTCCTGCAGAAATAATAAGCTATAAAGCTTACGGTGTCCCGTTCGCGCAGTGTCGCGCACTCACTCCGTTCAGGTATGCAACATGGCCGCAACGAACTAAGCGAACACAAATATCTCACAGAAAGTGCGACTCGTCGTTGAGCCTACACCGTCACATTTATCCGTAAACACACGTGACACTCACTATGAACACCAGTTATAGAATTGAATATATTTTGTAATATATCTATGACATATACATATATGCATGTACAAATTGTTTTCGTTTCAACTTATTTAAAAATAATATATCACAGAAAAATTTAACAAAGTTTGAAGTTCTTATCATAACAAAGTTTTAAATTCGTAGCGATAACGGCAAGCGTATCACGTCGCGATTACCACGTTACTGGCGGGCGGAGGCTCTCTGGCCGCCCCGCAACCTCCCCTCAAACGGTCCCCGCAACTTTAAAGCTTCGGTTGGTTGCGGGACGATGATTCAAAGATAATGGTCGTCCAAGGATTGCTCTATGTTTTGTTTAAAAACATTAGCCAAAAATTTATTACATTATATAGAAATGTTGAAGTAAAAAATATATGTACCATATAATTATTTTTAAATAGTCTTGATTTTTAAGAAGTTTTTGGTCATAAATTAAATGTTTATAAAATGCAACTTTATTAAAATTTCGTAAATATACTTATAAATTATACAACTGTTTTATAAATAATTGATATATATTATTATTTAAAATTTGTATATATATATATATATATATATATATATATATATATATATATATATATATATATATATATATATATATATATATATATATATATATAAAAATATACAACACAACATGATAGTTTGTATAGATGATATAAAATTAGTTTAAATAGGTATACATTGGTTTCGAAACACTATAACGCGTTGATGTCTTTTATAGGAGTAATTCCCTTAAAACTTAAGTAATCTTTATGCTATATTTTGTATTGATCGTATTTTACTAAAAGTTTTTACTGGAATTGTGTGTGCACCTGTAAAAAAATCTCTTGTGCTATTTTCTAAGGTATACGAAAATGAGACCCCAGGTTAGGTGCAGCACCGAAAAGTGAACTAAGTGGAAAATTTGTCTAAAATTAATATTACATTTTTATGTGGATTTTCATTCACAGAAATGGTATATATTTTAGATGACACTAGGAACCAGGTTCTTCGTACTTTAAAATTTTGTCATAAATCCTAAAAGAAGAAAGGAATCATTAATGTATAAGATTATATCATATTAATGACCTGCACGTGGTTTCATCTGTTCGGATTAGATGATTTTTAATATAGTGTTAGTTTTCGTCTTTCTCTATCTATTTTTTGTTATTATAGGATAGTATCTCTATGCATACTTGGTTCTGTTGGTTTTATGTTGTATATAATTATTTATTATTAATATGATTAGTTTCAATTTGTTTTGTTCTTAAGACAATTTGTGCCATTTTTTGGTTTAAACTTCAAAATAAATATAATGATTTGCACGATGGAAATATCTCTTGCGTAAACCGACTTAACGTTCAAATAACTGATCTGGTTAAGCATTCATTCATACCCCTATGAAAAAACGATCCCGCTTTTTGCGTTTTAAGTTTAGAGAATCAATTTAAGCAAAAAACATTTATTTTAACATAACTATAATATATTATTATTTTAAGATATTGTCTCGTGAAATATATTATATATATATACACTCGGTGATCTATTCACGAAATGCAGGCACCTTATATTTTTAGCTTTACACCAATTGTTAACACGTTACACGCAAAGAGCTTCGTATTTTTTTCTCAAACTATTATTCTTAAGGTTAACTTTAGTGATAATATAAACTTACGCTTCCGAAGAAAACTGCACACCAATACTATAATTTTATTTTAAGTAAATAAAAAATATATATAATACTAAAGATAAATAAGATATCTTTAGACACGATATCTAGAGCTTTTTTTCATAATAATATTAAATAAAAAATGAAGCGATAGTGACTCTGTCCCCGTATTTATTATTTATTATATCCCTAAATCTTAGTTTATTTATACAAAAACTATAAACCTCCATCTAGACCAATAAAATAAGAATAAATAGTCCTCTACGTACAACTTAAGCTTTTACATACTTTTCTTCCTTGGAAAGAGATGGCGCTGTTGTCATAGAACTTTATGAAAAAAAATTACAAAATCGACATAATTAATTAAATATCCAGAATGGCATCTTATATGTATATGTACATTCATAAAAAGCAAGTAAATAAATAAATTACAAATATTCTAGTTACTAAGCTTTTGTTCAATTATAAATTTTAAAAGAGATGGCGCTTTCTATTTATATAAAATAATATTTTAAATTTTCACTTGTATTACGTTTGTTATCTAAAATGTATGTATATTTGATAAAAAAATATTTAAAAAATACATGTTTAAAACCGGAGAATAATATTTAATTATGGGCACTAATAATTAATATAATAAATGTTTCGTAAAAATGAGCAACGTATTGTTATGTTTTAAATACAAAAAAATTCAAATACATAATATAATAATAAACCATTTGTATTGGAAATGGTGTATTTATAATATATGAAACATTTATTAAGTTTTTTTGTTTAAAAAAAACGGTGGAATGTAAATCCTAAGGCTTTTTGTACTAACTTTAAGATTGTAGGGCAATGAGAAGAATAATTATAAAAGTTGGCAAATAAATTTGTCAATTTTTATAAGCTATATTTACGGACATATGCACTCATTTTGTATAAAACGAACAAGAAATATAAGCTTATAATGATTATTTTTTATCTATAAAATATCTATATTTCTTTACTGCAGCTTTTTTAACCTTTAACCTTTTAATTATACAAAAAAAAAGTTATTTTTTGTATAATTTTAAAATGATAAACCTTTTGAATAGTAGGAACTATTCAAAAGGTTTATCATCTTAAATAAACTAAAGCAAAAAGTAATTATTATATTTTTTTAGATCATTTAATTTAAATTTATTTTAAAAAATTATAATAGCCAAATATGTATTTTTAAGGTGAGAAAAAATGCATATTGTAATATTCTCTTTAAAGCACGTTTAAAATCTGCTTATAATTAATGTATTTTAAAAGTTCACTACACGTCAAATCATTTATAAGAACGAGCCCCTTTTCTGTTAAAAATAGCACAGAATTCGTGCTTACTATATTTTCCATTAGAACACTTGTTGCTAAAGGTTTGACGTCACTCTCTCCTACCACTGTAGCTTTGCGCAGGGTGTCACCCCCACCCGGGACGTGCTGACGTAAGGACCTATACTCATGAATGGATGAGTCCTAAGGTTGGTAACTTGTTTCTCATACCCAAATATCTGTTTCACGTATTACGTCATATCAAAAGATATTTCATTATCACTGTAAACTATAACAATCTCATGAATAAAGTACGTTTACTTAAAAAATTACAACCATCTTGTTTATTGTCAGTTAAACAGCAACATTTATAGTAACAAGTGAATTAATGAAATATACTTTATTCGCCCACGTCATTCTACGGCGCATGTCGTGTTTAGTGTCTTTTTTATAATTGACTATCTTTTCAAATAAATATTTGTTAGTTGCTTAGAAAAATTCTGAATATAAATTTAATGCTGAAAATTTATCTCACTGCTTTATATTTCTTATGTTTTCATTATTTAGCTTCACTGGACTGAAATTCTGATTCATATATCTGAATGGCATATCTAAAAATAGAAGCAGCTGCCTCCCACACAAAGTGGCGCATTTCAATAGACATAAGTACATCGGTTATCAATAGCTAACAAGTCCTCTCGCTTCTGCAGCTTTGCTTTTATAACGCATAGAAAAGACATAGGTACAATGCTTATCCATTGTTTTTCTTTTATGAGAATTGTTAGGCGCAATAATTTACTATTTTAGTAATCGATTATAACTTTTAAAATGTTTTAAATTTCTGTAGTTTTTACAAAAAGTAAAAGATAAGGACTATACTGTATATTCTTACTGTAGTTTTTACAAAATATAAAGGACAAGTAGGATTCACAATTTGTCTGTCTCTACTTTAACAATCTTTATAATTAATTACTTATGTTTTTTAAAGGACGATGAAGCTAGAAAATTCCTATCTATTTTTAAATGATTATCAACAATCAGCTTTGGTAATAATATACATTAACAATTCCTTTAATGTGTGTATTGTTTTATTATATCTAGGTAAATTTTCGATATTACAGTTTGACTTTTAGGTAAGTGTTTATATGAAAATATGATAATTTAAGCTGTGTTAAGAAACTAAGCTGAAGACATTTTTTTATAAAAAATGCTTCCAAAAAGTAGTACAGGTAGCAATAATTCTAGATATTGAATTGCAGCGACGACACAAAGGCGCCCAACGGTCGTTCACCTCATATTTGTGACTTCCGCTACTGAATTTGACAATGCATTTAAACTGTACTGTAATATTTTTACCCTCTCAACCTACTCAACGTATTTGCTCCATATAAATTACATTCGCTGCGGAAAGCTAATGTGGGCAATTCGATATGTGTTAAAATATTGCTTAATGATGATAAATTAAATTTCACAAAACTCTCCTAATCATTTGAGCTGCAAGTCTTAAACATTGTTGTAAGCTCTTCAGTCTGCAACTTGGTGGACTCGGGATTCACTCGGTAAATTCATGGAATGTTAAATAGTTCCTTCTTTTACTACTAAAATAAAATTTTGTTTTTAAATAAAAATCATTGTAATTTTTTCTACCACCGTGGCGCTATAGAACAACCTCTAGACTTCAAAACAATTTGAAATACGGTAGCAAACTATTTGATGCTTTAGTTTTAAATATAATTTTCACTACTTGGCTTCAAGAAGAAGCGCTGCAATCAATTTCGACAGCCAATGAGATGCAATAGCTTATTTTTTGTAGTCTTCTATACAGAGCCAGGAGGACCATTTAGCTGAAAAAATTAAAGACTGATTGGGAACAGCTTATTAATAGTATCTTTACAACAGTTGTTTTACTTGATCAACATTTTTAAAGGCAACATATGGAACAATTGGAGTTTTCTCTTTTGTTTTGTTTCTGGTCTTTAATTAAGCGTTCTACTAATTACTTCACCAATGTCACATTGGAAGATAACACGAAGGAGGTAGTACGGTACAAAAGTAATAATATTACATCGATATGTTATTAGCTCTTCTTCTACCTTATTTTAAAATATGTTCACCTTTAACAATGCATGTTGAAGTAAGAAGAATATCATAGAGGAATGGCAATAATTAAGTATTTTATATATGTTATATCTGATAAATTTATACAAAAACACATTTTAAAAAGTCATACCATACCCAAATTTTACGTAAAATGATATGTTTTTTTTTTAATTTAAAAATTTTAAACTAAAATCAGAGTTAGACAGACATTAACAAAAATGTTTTGTATGTTTATGTTTTTATACATTAACAAAAATGTTTTGACGCAGATACCTGTTGTAATAAGCTGTGTGATAACTAATCTGATAAAAATATATTGTTCTTGTTATTGCTTCTAACATTCTAGTATCATAGAAATAATTATGAATTTAATATATAAATATTATATTTTCTCTTATATTTATTTGTAATTATATACTTCTCGTCTATTTTAGTATTCTTTGTTTTATATAAAATTTCATTGGAAACGCCTACAATGTTAAATGTTTGTATATTTACAAAGATTCTATGCCATTATTTAGTGTGGATTTACATTATAAAAAGTATATAAATATTGTGAAAAAAGAAAATGTTGTAGTATTTATACTTTTATAATACAATAAGCTTTATCAATATATTTAATATATTTATTACTGTTCTCTCTATCTACACAATAAAACGTGAGTGAGCTTTAGACTGTAACAAGCTTCTTTGAATTGAAAAAGAATTTCTTTCTAAATATTGCTAATGAGATGGATTCTGCATAACCTTAATATGACTGCGATATATTATTAGTACCTATTTTGATATAATTTAACATATAATATGAATTATTCACAAATAAATATTTTTTTATATCGTAACTTCTATTTATTAAAATGAATTGTTGCATATTCCTACAGATTTAATAATATTTTATTATAGATTAATATTTATTTTATTTGGACTAAATTATTTGAAATATTTCTAATTAATCACAAATTAAACATACTACATAATGTTTGAAATAAATACTTCATGAATGTAATCATAACATTTAATTTGACGTAAGCAAAGGAATAGTGCTGAACAGTCAGATGAATAATCTGTGGGTTCGATCGATAACGGAGTGGAATGGAATGGAGACCGGGCTGACCACCCTCAGCCCGTGGGGTGCACGCAGGGTGGTTCATTGAGAACGTGGGCGGCGCGTGGGCGACTGGCTTATAAAGGTCCGCGGCCCGCCCTGTCATCATAGTCGTGTCCTAAACCTCATATGCGACGGATCTCAGTGCAAAATGTGTAATTCAATTTCAGGAATCAGGTAATAATTTATTTTGCTTATATCGCGTTTAAGAGTATTAACGTTATATTAATATGTTATATACACATTTTATATATTTTAGTTGAATATTCTAAAAATAAAAATAATTGATTAGTACATTAGTATTAAAAGTTTTAATTTAATGAATACATTAGTAATTACAAAATACAAACTGTTTGATCATTTAAATTTTTTGTTATTTTATTTAAATATTTCAAATTTTACTACTATAAAATAATTTACAGGATGGTGTGGGTGACTTTTTTTTGCTACTTACTAGCAGAAGTTAAAACATACCCCATGCAAAGATGGCCAGTTTACGCTGAAGCACCACGAGAATATCCTGAAGATGATTATTATTATGCGCCTAAGACTCAGTACTACTATGATGCCCCAACTCTTAATGTACCTGAAGTATATGGTCAAGTTCCTTACACATATTTTTATGATCCTTATGGTCATTTTGCAAATGAAGCACCAAAGCGACAAGAAGAACGGTTAGCCGCATTGCCTATTGGACAAGAGACCTGGTATGAGAACGAAGCATCTCCTCGATGGAGGTCTAATAATATAGATGACGTTAATGCCGCTTTTCTAGATAATTTAATACTTACCCAAATGGCTCAAGATGCACAGAGGCGTCGTGAAAACGTTCGTGCTGCTTTATCAAATATAGATTATGAAGAAAAGGAAAATGAAGACGAAGATGTAAGAGAATTGAAGGCTTTAGCTGGCAAACCTTTTTATCATGTACCAAAAACTGTTCCTAGAGTTGATAATGACGATGACGACGAAGATGATGACGTCTATGTGGATGATGATGCTGAAGCTGATTCTTTCATTAATTGGAATGGAAACAAGCGAAGTATGCTAACCACGCCAGCTCCGGAAGTCAGCACGAACCAAGCAAAAGATGGACAAAAAGAAGTTGTTATGCCAAGACCAGCACAAATTACTCACAATCATCTAAATCATCATTCAACTCAGGAAAAACGAAGCTCGTCATTTTATAAAACTATTGCCCAACTAATAAAAAATGGAAACAAAGTAAGCATAAATTTAATATAATTAGTCTCTACAGAATTAACTTAAACGTCTATATGAAAGTATAGATCGTGAAACACCGAAGTCTAAAAATAACTTGGCCGGGTTGGGGGGTGGTGGGTGACACGCGCTCTGAGGCCGGGTCAATCGCGGTAGGGCGGGATGAGGAGAATCAATTTTAGATAAAATGGTCTTTCAGTGTAACCTAGTTATATTGCATTCATGCTAAGCAAGGATTAAATTAATACATTTTTATTATTTACAGGAAGCCCTAAAGGAACGAAGAATTGATAAACGTTACGTCGCTGCTGACTCTGATCTGGTACTCGAACTTCGGGGACTTAAGAATCGTATTGCAATTTAAACAGACGCACCCGTTTTCCGCCAACTAATATGAGACTGAGTATTATTTTAGTATAGTAAATAAAACAGCAACCGCGACCTGATAATCTTAATAAGAAACAGGCAATCAAAATATAAAAAAAATATATTACTCTAACTTTTTAACTATATTGATTAAATATATTAATTGCTGGTTTAAACAAATGACTTGTCGTTCGTTATTTTTTTTTTTCATTTAGGTAATTACTCGTAACTAGTTATATTTTAAGAAATCTTGAATAATTGATTGCAGGTAATTTTTTTCACATATAAATGCAATTAATGTGTAATCAATCATATGTCAAGTTTTTTCGATTCTTTACTAGTTTTGATAAAAGTAGTAGATTGTAATTGAACGTACAAAATGTGACTATAATGAAAATATAGCGGAGGGTTGTTATTGGATATTATGAGATTGGTAGTTTTTTTATAGAATCTTATAAAGGTTCCCTTCATTTGGCAGCTATTATGTCGCGCGAATAATCGTGCAATTGTAAATATTAGATATCGTCCTTTTAAGACTTAGATAGAAAATAATACATTTATGAACTTCTTTAATTTGCATACTAATCTTAACGTTATCATTTTCCTCTATTCATCAAAAAATATAAAACTTAATATTTTCTTTGCTACGACATGTTCGTAAGTAATTCAGTAATTCAAATGAAAAATCACGTCCATTTCTATACAACCTCTTACGTAAAAATAAAAAATTGTTTAAAAAACTTTAAACGTATACGTATTTAACTATATTTAATATCTATGTACACATCAATGTTGTTAATTTGGTTGGACAAAGTTTGTAGGCTTAAAAAAATGTTAATTTATACGTTTGTACTGGGTGTAAATTTTGTACTTATCTTCTATTGATTGTAGTATATGTATACTTTTCTCGGGTGCTATTATTTTTCTTTAAGTTCTATTCTACGGTCTAAGCAGATACTAACATTTAATCTTTTTGCAAAGCAAAAATGAAAGTATAGTATACTTTTATAACTGTATTTAGGAATTAATGATTCTCTCGAAAAACAGAGGATTAGGTGATATTTTAGCTTTACAGCTTCTTAACTAATGGTTTTTCTATAACAGTTGGTCTAAGAGACCTTTGTTAATAATAAATAACAGTTTGTGACATAAATCACACGCAGCCAATTTTTATATGCAAAAAATATAATACTTTTTTAAATGTGTTATTCATTACAATCATTATCAATTTTCGCTTTTATAATGTTTTAAATGCATTCATCCTAAACTAATAAAAATTATCTTTCCAAAGTACATATCTGTTTATAATATAATAATGTCAAATTAATTTTCTTTATGTATGTACTTTATGTAAACATAGTATTCAAGTCTTCAAACCCTAAACCTAAGTTTGTAATGGTACGATTGTACGTAATACGTAGTGCATAAGGGTGATCTGTAAAGTATTATTAGCCTACGTTATTAAAATAAATAGAGTTAATGTAAATCCCTTCATGTTTCGACTGTTTGTATTATTTTGTACTAATTATTTTTAACAATTATGTCTGGTAGAGTATGCCTTAAGATAATTAGTAATATGAAAGTTATGCAAATGTTGTATCTATACAAGCCTAATGTTTTGATGTCTTTTGCGTGTTTTTGGCTCAAAATATCACTTTACATACACAACTATCCGTATATTATATTTTATAGAAAATATATTAGTAATTTTTAGTTGAACTTGAATTAACTATGTCTAATCAATGGTGGATACTATTAGAAGTACTAGAAATCAACTATGAGTATATGATTGTATTTCACTAAGCAAAAAAATAAAAATATATTCAATACAACAATTGTTTTATTGACAAACTCGAGGGCCGCGTCTTAATTTGCATAAACTATATGAACCTTTCCAAATTTATGGACATTGCGTTGTACCTAAACGCCACTCGTTATCTTACCTGACCTGCTAAAGAAGAAAAAAATAAACCAATTTAAATATAATGATGTTCCTGAGTGTAACATATGCATAATATTTATTACAAATAAAGAAGCATCTGCTCATATTAACAAATAAAAATTATTAAAAATAGTTAGCGCAGTGGAACGAAATTCGCTTATCATTGCATTTGTTGGACTCAGATTATTTTTTTCTTTACACTGCCACAAGCAGAGTTGTCATCTTTTGAAATAAAATCGATCTACATCGGTATTGATAACATCATAGTTCCTACGTACACAACGAAGTTGAACTATAAAAATTCAGAAATATTGTTCATTGTAGTTAACACCATATTGAATAATATTTGTTTTTCTTTTTCATGAAAAAGAACAGGTAAACGAGCGTAGGTACGGGTTACCTTATGTTGAGAGATCACCGCCGCTTGCGGCCTTGTGTAACAACTAGAGGAGGTGCGTTTCCGGACTTTCCGAATATCGCCTTTTAAGTTTGGCCATCTGAAAGAAAAACATTACTTAAGAAGCATCAAATTGATCAAACCATGTGTTATATTGTAGACAATAAAATGATATTAATTTAATATAGTATTCATTTGAAAAATACTTAAATTAACTTATTTGCTTACACTTGGCACCACCAGCTTCAGTCTTTAATATTTATCTATCTCGGTCTATAATAAGTATTATAGGTACAGTCGCAGGTCGATATCACTATGTTTATATTTTAAAACTATGATATCTTTTAAAATATAGTTTTTAGTATGCCGTAATGACAATATTTAATAACTTAACCAACTGAGCACGTTCTTCTTCATTTTTACTGTGACATCCAAGTTAATACCTACCATTTTGTGTATCTTTTTTATTGGGTACGCGATCAGCTAAACTGATTCTGCATATTCTACGAAGAGATTGCATCTCCATAGTATTCATCGTTCTTACCTCCTGCTTCTGTAATATCAATACTGCATTGTGTACGGCCGTTAACTCTATTAGAGGCAGCAATACGCCTTTCTACATTAATTTTGTATCTTTCATCTCTACTAAACATACTTCCCGGATATACCATCTTATTCACATGTTCTAATATGTTTCATATTCTTTAATTTTTACAAATATCAGAATCTTCATCTAATTCACATTCAGGTTTAATATGGTTGTAAACCCTTCGTCTAGAGTGGTAACCAATGCCTGTAATCCGTTTTCTAATTTTCTAAGGTGCACTGAATCATGTGCAGCAGACAATTTATATTCAAGTTACCTACTTTTACTCCCCTGGTACACTTGTTTCACTCCTTGAAGACAGCTGTCCAAATACATATTGGATAAACAAGCTGACATGGCGCAACCTTGTTTAACATCCGATTGGATGTCAAACCAAGGCCAACATGCCAGCTCCTTCTTGCACGCAGGCTGAGTGATACTTAACAGGCTGCAACAAGGGTCCTCTCACATTGTACCGCGGCAGTACCTCTCATAATCTCTTTTTTACAACCATATTAAATTCCTTTTCCAAGTCAACAAAAGCACAGAAAACTATTTTTACGGCCAGGCACATGTCCATGCGGAGGGAAAAGATCTAACCCTTTTCTAGGTGTAAAGCTTCCCTGGGCCTCCCACAACAATCTTTCAGTCGTCTATTTTTTTACATTTTTCTTGCTAATTAAGAATGAGTATTAATCATTCGATATAATGCTATAACATTTCTAAAATAATTTTATAACACTTCTTATAATGTATAATTTGAGCCGTGTAATAGGTTTCCACATCTGTTTATATAATAGAAAGATAAAAAAGACAATTATTATTTGGTTTTAGCACCAGAATGAAAAATAAGCTGTAAGTTATTATAGGTAAAATTACAGCAATTAATTCATTACTTAAATCTATCACGTTGGTAAAAATAATTTATTTCTATTCAGTAGCTATGAATATTTTATTTAGTTTAATCTTAATGAACAATCTCTATATATATACTATCAAATACAATTAATAATAATTTTATTTTATAGTATTTATGTCGAGGGAAACTCGTAACCCTGCCACCGGGACGATAGAGTTAAAAATGTTAGTCGTAACAAAATATGTGTAGAATTTTCAACAGCTACTGCAGCAAATTCTTTTTCGTCTAACCCCATTCTTAGTCTATGTAAGTATGTGGAATCTATCCCAACCTTCAAAATTTCAAGAATAGGTATTGTAAGAGAGGTTCCAGAGGAATTCTCTTCTAGTTATGACAGCAACGTCAAAAGGAACAGTGTAGAAGGGAACTACTATATGGATCCCGATCCCGGTCCATTGTAGTTACATTCCGTGGACAAGCGTTGCTTGAAAAGGCCTTCTCTGACAATCTCTACAAATTAATATAACAATATAGTATTTAAATACCTGTAGCTTTGGTCTTATAAATTACAGAGCAGATCTGAATTAGGTTAGGTTAGTAACTAAGTAAAATTCAAGTTGTTGTTATTCTGTAAAAACTAGGATTTTGCTAATAAGATAACGATAGTCCTGAGTTCATTTAGCAATAATCCATAAAAATTAAAGTGTCCCAAGAAAGCATTAGTTATATAAACGCAATCAATTATACATACATACGTACATACATATAAACAAAATATGCGCGGAAAAGAACCATTCCTTGCAATCAGGAATCATAGCGGTGTTAAAGAGGACGAAGCCGAGTGGGTCGCTACTATTTTATGAAGTAAGTAAAGTTTTAACAGTCATAAATTAGAAAATTGTAGATCAATCTTAATTAAGAACAACAATCATTTAACCTTTCACCTTTCCAAAGAAGGGCAATTTCAGAACATAAGACGCCCACGTCCTGCCTACTGGTCTTCTTAAACTTTAGACAAAGGTCATAAAGTTTTTGTACGTAATTATTAATAAGTGTGCATATATATATATATATATATATATATATATATATATATATATATATATATATATATATATATATATATATATATATATATATATATATATATATATATATATATATATATATATATATATATATATATATATATATATATATATATATATATATATATATATATATATATATATATATATATATATATATATATATATATATATATATATATATATATATATATCGACGTAAACAGGTCACGTTTTAGCAGTTAGCAAGCAAAATATAGGCAATACTAAATACATCTTTCCATTTTAAGTCAATATGAATATACACTGACTAAAATATAGACTGGCAACACTGAATATTATTTATTTTTTATAGTACAATCTCAGCAATTTCAAATGAAAATGATACATGTCATTTCATTTTGTCAAATAGAAAATGTCATAACATTCAACAAATAAAGTTTTCAAAATAAGACTAGGAATGTTGTTTTGTTATTTTAATTTAATAGCAATGTAATGTATTAACTTGATTTCTATACTTTAGATGTAAAATTTAACAATTTTATAATACAGCAAAGAGTAAATAACAGTTAATGGAAATTCCCGTTACTGCAATCTCACATTCCACGTCAGTATAAATTGCGACGATTTATTTAAAATGCGAAGGTCTAAAGGATACCAAGATCTAGATGAAAATGTGGGAGATGTACGTCAATCAGTATCACCTATGCCTCCACCGCAGGAAATTGAAATGGCCTCAGTTTCGGTAGTCCCAGACGGTCTGTATTAAAAGAAGCTTATTAAATTTTATGAATAATTTTATAAGCCTCTAAAAACACATCTTCTAGATATTATAATTAATTTTTATCTTCGCTACTTTACTTTACACAAGTTTTAATTATACTATATTTTGTTTCAGATACATTTACTGTCACACAAGCAGTTAATGCCTTGGGGTTTGGATGGTTTCAAGTGAAATTATCTCTGTATACTGGACTTTGTTGGATGGCTGATTCAATGGAAATGACTATACTAAGCATTTTGTCACCTGCATTACATTGTGAATGGAATATTACCAAGTAAACAACATTAAAATAACAGTTTTTAAGAATATGATGTTAATGGGGCGGGTCACTGGAATTAAATAAATTACCTATGTATACTAATTTCTTACCTTATCAAGTGCTTCTTATATTTTTAAAGAGCAAAATCATTATATTTCTTAAATTGTTATGTTGTAATATAACAATTTAAGAAGTCAGGTTGGCAATCAGAAATATAGAAAAGAAAATTTTGTTTATTTATAGATATCAGCAAGCTTTGACTACAACTGTTGTATTTATGGGTATGATGCTCAGTTCAACATTTTGGGGGAACTTAAGTGACCGTTATGGTAGAAAGACTGTAAGTGTTTTTTTATTGTTATTATTTATTTAGTTTTTCACTTTGTGTGTATTTCATACGAAATTAGACTTTTTGAACTCAATTCCTCACTTTCTGTTAAATTTTTGTAACATTGCCTTTGCTAAGTGTGTGTGTGCCATTAATAAATATTCCTTAATAATATTATCCATGCTCATGTTTATATTTGTATATATAGAATATTGTCAGGTTAAATTATAGACCTGCTAAATATGTTTTTGTCATTATATTAATACAATTTTATATAATACACAGAGAATACAATTCAAAATTGTAAACACCATACTTCATTAAAAACATTTGTTGTCTCTCCTGAGTATTTACACTGTTAATTAGTGTGTTGCTGGTTTTCACTCTTAAGCTGATGATATACTATTACAATATATTATTACAAAAACAAATTGCTATGCTGTAGGATTGTGTCTTAATCCTTGCTTGCATAATGGTTATGAATTATTTATAGGTATAATTTCTCTGCTTTGGTTAACAAAATGTGGCATGTTTGGGTTTTACATCTTACATACAATATCTTAAATAACACTTGTTACAATTTATTTATGTTTTTAGCATCTCTGTAGGGAGATTTTTACAAATTTCTGCTAGCCAAAGACAATTCATTACAATTATTGTTTATTTAATATGTTGTTTGTATTAAAATGTTTTACTATTTTTGAAGTGTTATTCCATTCTTAGGAAAGAAAAATACTAAATTTTAAAACAAATAAAAATTTGAACGAAGCAGGATTTGAACCCACGCCTCTTGGAAACCATCCAAGCACTCCGACCAACTAAACCATTCATTCTCACCAAGCTATGTTGAAATTCTTATATGTTTGTTATAACTAATTTATGTTCTTACCATCTCTGTATAAGAATTGTACAGTTTCCAAAAGGCGCGGATTCAAATCTGCTGCTTAGTTAATTTTTTTTACGTTTTAAAAATAAATCTTTGGTCTCCTTTTGTCACTCTCGTGCAACAAGACAAAGTGCGGCGGTGAGCCACTTATGTGCTTCTGCCTTCTTTACCTTGTGTGGGATACAGATTGAAAATGATTATTTTTATTGATTACAGGCACTCAGTATGTGTGGAGTACTGCTATTCTACTATGGGCTATTAAGTGCTATAGCCCCTAATTTCCTCTGGCTGCTATTCTTGAGAGGGCTTGTCGGATTTGCTATAGGATGTGTGCCACAATCGTTAGTATGACTTAATTACTTAAAATAAGAATGTTGGTACAAACTTTGGAATACATTATGTTTATTGGTGTATTATATAGTCAGACACTGTTTAATGCGATGGTTATAAGTTTAAATCCCACTCATAAATTAAATTTAACATTTTCATTAACCTACTCAGGGAACAAGAGAAATTAGAACATTGTTTTCAATATTCAATGTTTGAATAGATAACGAAAATTAGTCAGATTGGAGAATGAGTGTTTTAATACTAGGTTACCTTTGCCTACCATATTTTACGAAGAAAACACCATAAAGCTATGAAGTACTTTTATTTTAGTAAAAATGTATATGATTTTTATATATACAATTTCATTACAGTGTAACATTATATGCTGAATTTCTACCTACGAAGCAGAGAGCTAAGTGTGTAGTGTTGTTAGATGTGAGTATAAACAAAAGGATTTTGATATTTCTAGAAAATATAGAAAATCTATATCATTTCGTAGAACAGTCTCAATATGTAAGGTAATCAAAGTTTCTTAGCAAACCAAAAGTTTATTTAAATTTTTTCAGTTTATAAGATTGCTAAAACCAGCAGTATCTATGAAGCTGTTTATTTCTCTATAAAGTGTTATCAAATCGCTAGATAAAACCAAGCTAAGTCTGATGTTTCTTACTGTGATTTTTATAATAATATAGTTAAATTTCATTGTTTGCTCATTTTATTGTTTAATTATCTCTCGACTTAGCCATATATTAGTCTCTAATCAATATTTGTATACTTATGTTGTAACAACATAAATTATTAAAGTATATGTGCTTGGAAAAAGAAATTCCTGACATAATATTTTTTTCTTTGCCTGCACTGTGAAAGGAACATCATAATTTTGACTTAATTATTCATTGTAGTAATTATTCTATAATTTTGACTGTGAACGGGGAAATGACTTATTATCGTTTCCCCGTTTTGGTAACGAAATTTTCTATATGCAGTGTACAAATTGGGATTAAAAAATCGTATATTTTCAGTGTTTCTGGGCTCTTGGTGCATGCTTAGAAGTGGCATTGGCGTTAGTTGTAATGCCAACCCTTGGCGTACATTGGCTATTGGCCCTATCTACTATACCTTTGCTCATATTTGCACTTATATGTCCGGTAAGCCATATTTATTATTACAATTAAATAAGTACTTATTGACCGTCGACTGTCAGTTGGATTTCAACTTGGGGAAATTATTTATATTAATTTCTGTGCTAGTAAACATAGTAAAGTTTTGGTACCCTACCAAAAGTTTACTTAATGCTAAGTTACCAAAGCAGGAAGGGACGGCTATGTGCGTTATTAATACACCGCTAGAAAAAATTAAATGAAAAATAAAAATATATATCAACTATGTCAATATAATTTCAATATATTTTCAGTATTGCTATGGACAAATTAGAAAGGGTAAGTACAAACATACATGACATATATGTATATAAATATATTTTAATTATTGTCCATGGAAGATATATTACGTATGTTTATATTAATAATTATTGTAATACCCTAAAGTAGTAATTTTTTAAATTTTTGTCTGTTAATCTGAGCGTTTGTATGCACTGAGAAAAGGGTAACTAGATTAAAATACCGTTTTCACTGTTATATTTGATTTCTAGCGGTTAGTAAATAAACATTTTATGTCAATTTAAAATATTTAGTTTAACAAAATTGCTACTAAATGTTTATTTGGCTGAAATTTCAGTTTTCAATGTATTTATTAGAACACGAATATAATTGATATTTATAAATAATATAGTGTAATTCAAGCTGGTAAAGCCTTGAGGGTTAGTTCTATAATATAAATGTCTCGAGACTTGAGGGAAAACAAGACAGTCTTATCACTATTTTGGTACCTCTGCCTACAATGCTACATGGAAAAGCTGCTTAAAACCTATACGTACCAAAACCCTTACATGAATATTTCTTTATTTTATGTATATTTTGTGTTCTTGTTACTTATTTAGATACAATTAATAATTTAATATTCTTTACTATTTATAGTGGCTTCCAGAATCTGCAAGATATCACGTCGCAAGCGGTCAACCAGACAAAGCTCTGGCGACACTAGAACAGGTAAATATATTGTATCAATATCTAATATTGAGGCCGACGTAACATAAATTAGTAACAAATTCAAACGCGGCGTTGAGCTCCGCCACTTAACACGCAACGCCTATATTATACAACGGGAAGGGGTAAACCGAGTGTCTTCACTTGGTTCCCTCTGCCTATCCTGCTATGATAAAAAAAAGAAAAACACGATAAAATACGAATAATTTCATTAGATATTTATAGATATAGATATAAATAACTAATTGAACTATTCATATTAATACAATTTTAAAATTTTGCAAAGTAGAGACTATCTAGAGAAATTATTTAATTTCGTTACTTTCCGCTCATTCAAAACTAAGACCAATGTGTGTGTAAAGACTAAAGTGTAATAGTGATTAAAAGCCCACAACTATCGATAGCTATGTAATTTAAAAAAATATCAAAGTCCTTTCATCTACCAGACCGGTAATGTTGATAATTTAACAATTTTATCGCGTTACATTTTATGTTGACCTCTTTAAGCATTTTCGGACATATCCACGAATATCTACGAGTCGATGCGCAGAATTAGTCAAAATCACGAATTAATAAGTAATTTAAGGTCAAGCAGGAAAGCCATGCTAATCATAATTTTGAATGTTAAAAATATTAACTAATACGTTGTTAATATGTCAAAATATTACGCTAACTCGCTATAAATAATTAATAATAGGTTAATACGTTATTCAAAGACAAGGAGCGTTCCATTAATCACGTGATATTTTTGTAGCATTTTTAACCCCCCCTCCCCCCTTGGTGATACATCGCCAAACCCCCTACCTCTTTTTGAACCTCACGTGATTAATGGTCTGGTTGTTATTTCATTAGCTACATAATATAAAGATCATTCCTACATCGTTGGTCGACGCCCACAGTCCATAAGCTGCCAAGTATGAACGCGACCATGCTAAAAATCATTCGACCTTTGATATTTGCTTAATTAAGAGACGTCCCAATCGGCGACAAGCAAGGGTGCGTGCACCAGTAGGCTGTTTACATGCTCGCGTGTTAAATGTCGTTATAAACGCGCATCTACATATGAACGCTGTATAAGAAACAAACGCTGTACAAATAAATAAGTGAACAAAACAATTTATTGTAATCAATTCTCATAATTACAATAACAAATGTTTCTGGAACCAAGTACATTTTTAAAACTATGTTGTAGTTAAGCCGTATGAAATTTATGTAATTTGACTTGGTAAATTATTGAAATTTTAAAGAAATAACGAATATACTCATTTATATTTAGTTTGATAACATCGTGGTTTCTGACGGCGTTTTAACTATTTTTAATTATGTTATAACCATGCGCAGAAAACCCATTTTTTTATAACTCCTAGAGCCTAGACTCCTTGTATATGTATAATAATATTTTAATGTTTTTCTTAGATAGCTCAAGATAATGGTCGCCCGATGCTGTTGGGTCGCCTTGTATGCGATGATTCCGTGGGCATCGGGCAGCGTGGCCGTTTAAAACACTTGCTTATACCGCATTTGAGGACCACTAGTCTCCTGCTTTGGGTTATATGGTAAGGTAAATGTGTATAGAGCAATTTGTTGAGATTGTTTTGTACATTTCAATAAAATAATAAATTTATCCATAGTATTTTTGCCTACTTTGATATGATAATATTTTTTTAATCTGTAGTATTTTTTAGTCTTATAAAATCTTATCTTTGTTTTACACTCCTGTTTAACATTATATTTTCTACCAATTAGTTTTTCTAGTTGCCTCCTGGGTAGTAGCAACACATAAATTAAATATAGTAGTAGTGTAGATAATAATATTTCGTTTCTTCGCTTTGGTAATAAGGCAAAGCGCGGCGTATGCCTCAAATTCGGCGGAAAGTGGGGAACGGAAGTGGAACGGAGTGTCTTAACACTAGGTTCCCGGGTTCCCTCTGTCTATCCTGCCTATTACGGGATACAGTGTGAAGCTAAAAAAAAAGTATAAATATAATCAGAATAAGACTGTCATAAGCATGAAGTTTCTTGTATTTTATTTTTTATAATTTACTGAGTGTTTGAAATATTATATATTTTTCCGCTTTGGGAGTGTTTTTTTTCATTCTCAGAAGTCAGATCACTTGATCCGTAAAGCGGAGAACAGTCTTTCGATACTAAGTTCACAAAAAAAATCTATAGTCACATTCATATTAAACGCACTATACTAAAAGTTATGGAATAAAAATTATATAATAGACATCATACAGTGCCGCTAGAATAATTTAATGGAACACGTATGTAATTATTTATAGGATGGCATGTGCATTTTGCTACTACGGTCTAGTACTAATGACGACGGAGCTGTTCGAGACGGACGCGGGCAGCGGCGAGTGCGCGGCCGACTGCCGCCCGCTGCAGACTACCGACTATATGGACTTATTGTGGACTACGTTGGCTGAGTTTCCTGGTAAGTCCATTTTGATGACGATCAAGAAATGTTAGATAAACTATTTTACTTCATTCATATGTAAAAAATATTAATTAATAGTGACCTGCTCGCGGCTTTACACGCTGGACGCAATATTACCGTTCGTTAATATCTGTAATAATACAAGTACTATAATGACTTTAGTGGATATTACTGAAGATAAAATTCAATATGTCTACATTGAATACTTATAAAGAAAGCTACCCTGATAGTTATGAATTCTATTTTTCATAACCGATGTAGCAAAGTTATAAGCATTCCTCTGATTAATGTTTTTAATAAGTCTTTGCGGCTAGACTGTGTACCTCAAGAATGGAAAAAATCTTTAGTGACGTCAATCTATATACGTAACGATGTTACTCGACGTAACATAAAAAATATCGTGGCCTTTCCAAATTCATAATTTCTTCTCTCTGCCACCCCGCTAGGGATATAGCGTGAAGCTAAGTTAAGGTACTTTAACAATCAACACAGGTTTGTAATAATATAATGAGGCACATAGACAAAACCTTATCCAATGAAATCCCTAAAAAATCCCTAAAAAGGAGCAGTTTCTGAGAAGGGTTACAGGTTTTGATGTTGTACAATTCTTATATTACATTCCGATCCAACTAACTACAGGCCTATTGCTATCACCTCCCTGCTCTCAAAAGTTATGGAGCATAATAAATAGCCAGCTCTTGGTATCATGGTATATATGGTAGGTTCAGTATTCAATGTAGACATATTGATTAACGACCGCCAATATGGCCAGGGTCGCTCAACCGGTGACCTTCTGGTTTACCTAACCCACCGCCGGGCTGCGGCTATTGAAAGCAAGGAAAAAGGCCTGGCCAGTTAGTCTGGACATGGCGAAGGACTTCGATCGAGTGTTGCACGGGGCGCTTCTTGCGAAGCTTCCATCCTACGGGCTTCCCGAGAATTTATGCAAGTGGATCGATTGCTTTCTCACTGTGCGCAGCATCAAGGTCACTATCGACGTTTTCCCCAAGACCGGCGTCGGCGTCCCCCAGGGCTGCGTGCTAACCTCTATGTTATTTCTTTTGCATATCAATGATATGTTGGATGATTCTAATATACGTTGTTATGCAGATGATAGCACTGTGGAAGCTGTATACACCGGCCGTGCAAGTCTTTCTCGGGAAAACGTCGACCAATACCGAAATCAACTTGTGTCTTCTGTTGAGGCAACCCTCAGGAATGTATCCGTATGGAGTGAAAAGAACCTGGTTCACTTTAACCCCCAGAAGACAAAAGCCTGCGCCGTTAACCACTAAAAAACCCCATTTGTCGTATCACCAGTTTTTAAAAACACTCTCCTTAAATCCGCGCCCTGCGTCGGTATGTTGGGCCCAGCTTTTCAAGCGACTGCCAATAGCGTGATCATCTGGAAAGCAAGGCCAAGTTGGCCTCGAAGAAACTGGGTGTCATCAGCAGTGCGAGACCGTATTTCGGTTTAAAGACATTTATTCCTCATAAGAATAAAATATATATATACAGTATTTCACGCCAAAACACAGTTTTGGCTTGTATAGGGCCCAGGTTCGGCCTCATATGGAATACTGTTCTCACCTCTGGGCTGGTGCACCTCAGTATCAGCTTGAACCATTTGATCGCGTGCAACGTAGCGCTGTTCGAATCGTTGGGCCCCAATGATCTGTAAGGGGCTTGACACTTTGGCTTTGCGTAGAGACGTACCTTCACTGTGCGTTCTCTACCTGCCGCCGAATTTTCTAACTGCACAGTACGTCACAAGGTACCATCCACATCATCTGGACACGTGGTACTCCACAACTGTGCGGTTTCGTAAGAGTTGCCTTCCACGAGTTTCCTTCAAAGGCCGGTAACACCCCTGTAGCTCCCCTGGTGTTTCACGGGGCCGTGGGCGACGGTGATCACTCACTATCAGTTGACCCGTACGCTCGTTTGCCTTGTCTTTTTCATAAAAAAAAAAAAAAAAACATCACATCTAAAGTACACTTCAACTGTTTGAAATCCATAGTTCACCAATTATATAGTATCAATTGAAGTACCTACTGCCACTTAAGCGCTTCACTTTAAATCATTTTCCCACTTTAAAAATAGGTAGAGAACAGAAAAATCAAATGTTTCTATACAAAAATTGTAAATAATACAATCGACTCTCCTTTCTTACTTGATAAAACATTATTTAATTATTCTACGTTTTTTTACTCCATTTATCTATCTTACGTTTTCTTCTTCACATGTAACATTTTCAAACTGCAAAATAAAGTATTGTTAAAATCTTTCACAATAAATTGCAACAAATACAATAGTGTTATGTGACATTGATATACAATTTTAATTACCGTTATAACGTTCATTATGTTGTCTGAACATACATATTTGAACCAATAAAGCCCACGTGTAAACAGCCCTCACGTACTTATTTTATTCAACTTCACGAAAAGTTAAATGAATGAAATGAATTTTAAATATAAATAAACATTAAGTTCTTTATTATGGGTGTTAAGAATATGTCGGAGAAATTGTTAGTCTACTAAATAACATTTGCATAAACTCAACACGTCAGGGAGGGAGCAAGTCTAAAGTTAGTTAAGTTTGGTAATTAAAAACGGCTACGCTTTGGCCATAATGTCAATGTAACTTTTCAAAACTCATATGCCTTAATTTAATAATTTGAGAAGAATTTAAAATATTATTTTTAAAATTAAAACTTTTTGAATGTTTTTTGTGTATGTAAACACAGTCCTGACGCACATATTTTCTTTATATTGTTTTATAAATTGTTATAATTGTAATTGTATTTTTTTTTTAGAATTTCTGGCATTAATGGTTTTTTTTTATAATTATTATTGCCTTGTTGTGTTAGTGCGTAGGTACTCTAAGTAATAGGTCGTTGTTAAAATTGAACATTTGTCGTTTCAGGTATTTTCGCCACAATATTTGTAATAGAAAAGTTTGGCCGAAAAAAAACGATGGCTTCGCAATTTGTCATATTTGCGGTTTGTGTCTGCGCTTTGGTTTACAATACAAAGTAAGTAAGAAATAAATGTGTAAATTAATAAGAAATGTAGAACAACTTTTTTATATACAATTTTTTATAATTTTTTTTTATTTTCAAGTTTAATAGATCTATATTATATTATTTGTTACTGTTATTTTACTGTTTTAAGCTTTCTTAGTAATCGTTAAGCAGTTAATTGCCAATAACTTTACAGTTGTGTTCCTAATAGTGTTGAAACAAATAATATTAGACGATTATTTCATATGATCAGTGAAGATTAGTCAGTTAATACATTTTATTTTCAGCTTCATGCTGTATCCCGCACATGGCAGGGTAGGCAGAGAGAACTTGGGAACCTGGTGTTAGCCGAATGGTGAAAGCCGAATTTTTCGCCGAATTTAAAACATTGTGTGTGTTGAGGCCTGTCGTGGCGCAGCGGCACAAGCGTGTGACTGTAACCGTTCTGGGTTCGATCCCCACTCGAGGAAACGAAATATTTAATATTTTCAATTTAAATATTTAATGTTTTCATTTCTTCGCTCTGGTACAAGGCGAACGCGGCGCTGAGGCTCGCCACTCAACACGCCATGCCTCAAATTCCGCGGAAAGTGGAACGGAGTGTCTTAACACTAGGTTCCCAAGTTCCCTCTGCCTACCCTGGCACGTGCGGGATACAGCGTGAAGCTGAGTTGAATGGCGAAAATGAACGCCGCGCTTTTGACCAGAGCGAAGAAATGAGAGCATTAAATGTTTAATTTGAAAATAGTAATTTCATCTCCTCGATCGTAAATCGAACTCACAATCTATCGCGTTTACAGTCACTCGCTTGTACGCTTGTACGCCATGACAGCTCTCGTCTACCTAATAATAATAATAATTAAATAACTGGCTACTACGGCTTATACTGCTTTCTTTTCATTTAAATAATATTTGTGCTCTGAATTTACGATTTTCATTAAGTGAATGCTGAAAACTTTTACAACTTCGATAAAAGATATTTTGTATATTAAAATATTATATTTTTTAACAGTCGTACATTCCTCACTTGCATTCTATTCCTGGCTCGCGGTATCATCGCCGGGCTGTTTCAAGCAGCTTACGTATACACACCTGAAGTAAGTACAAGCTATTTTACTAATACAACTAGTTTTTTGTTCTAATAAACTAATTTTTGCATTTAAATCTGATTTGCCGTTTTTGGGTTAGCACGTACAATCGCTCCGACAAAAAGATAAAAATAAAAAAATATCACATTTTTTTGTACATTAACAAACGTCTTCTTATGGAATACTAACTATATCTTCTTATAACTTCTTACTATATTACTTTAATAAATATATCTTCCATGTGTTACTATCTATATAAGTATAAATTGAAGACTTATAAAGAAATATGAACAAATCGTCCAAGGACGGCCAAGAGGCGCGGGTTCAAATCCTGCTACGTTCAAAATTTTATCTGCTTTAAAATTTAGTAAGAGAAAAAAAAATAAAAAAATATTTTAAAATTTAAACCGACTGCGGTTCTTTTAACGCTGAATTGCCTTAAATATTCATTACATAGAAATATAAAGTAAAAATGTATTATTATTATTACATAATAACTAAATAACCTGAACATTAATCTATTACGGCCATTTTTCACGTTTCACTTTCAAATATAGTATATGTTATGAATAATTATCAACCTTTTTTAGGTATATCCAACGGCGCTAAGGTCTACAGCTGTAGGTGCCTGCAGTGGAGTAGCGAGACTGGGCGCCATGATTACTCCATACGTAGCGCAGGTTCAATTTTATACAAATAATAATCCGGAGAATGAATAATTTCTTTCCCGTGGCAACATGACAAAGTGCGGCGTTGAGTACCGCCACTAAACACAATGCCTCAAGAGGAGGGAATTGAGAAATTACTATGTTTTAATGGGAACTGAGTATCTGGAGACAAGATTCCCAGATTGCCTTTTAAAATATATGATTTATATGATGATTAAATAAAAAATATTCTTTACATCATATAACATATTTTATCTTATTTATAGGTGCTGTTGAAGAATTCCATAATGATAGCAACAGCTGTTTATTCATTATCAGCGCTTGTAGCAGCAGCGGCGTGTCTCGCGCTGCCCATTGAAACTAAAGGGAGGGAAATGAAAGAAACAGTTACGGCCACTGGATAAATGCTACTTTATAACGTGACACCGACCTGAATGACTCAATTTATTATTATTTTTAAAGATAAAGTACTCTTATAAGTTTAGAAAACGTTTGAGAAATTTTAAAAAAATACCATGA
This sequence comes from Eueides isabella, assembly GCA_019049475.1. Lineage (NCBI taxonomy): Eukaryota > Metazoa > Arthropoda > Insecta > Lepidoptera > Nymphalidae > Eueides > Eueides isabella. Next base: position 9,286,015 of record CM032386.1, on the reverse strand, counting down.
CTTTAACTAGTGTCTCTTGTAAACCGTCCAATTTTATTTAATATATGGTTAGCTTCTCTGTCACAAACATATAAAAACTTTGATATAACTTCATAAGAGATGGCTTGGTGGTTAATAATACTTTGACGGTTTTCACGTGATTTTTTATATTATATTTTTTTTTTGATAATATTTTGCTACACTTTGTGTAGAATAACATATTTAAAATGTTAAAAGTACGTTATCTGTATGACTTATATAAGATTTCAAAAACAGTATTTAAACTAGCTACCTCTTGAGATAAATTATGTGTGACTGACCATATAATTCTCAGTTAACACATTATTTATTAATTAATTAATAATTCTCAATAATCAATAATTTAGATTCAAATAACTAGCTAGATGTATTCGATACAGTAAATTGAATTTAAAGATATTGTTTTGACATTTTATGTCTTTGTATTTAATGAATTATGTGTTTTTTATACTTTTTATTGTTTTGACTTTACTTATGACTGTATTTTATTCAGCTTTGTGCATTCTTAACATAATCCGTAAAAGTATATTAATTAATTAATTTTAAATAACTTGTATAAACAAATATAAATTATATTACAACTAGGTATATATTCCCTCTTTAGTGTTTCATAGCAAAAAATATTAAAAATACATACTCACTTTATTACATTATAATTACAAGGAAATTTGAAGTCACGATAATTATGATATTTAATGATAGATAACTTTTTCAAGCAAATAATTCGTTATTTTCTCGTTGTTTTTTTTTGTTTTTTAATAAATGGCAAGTTTAGGTGTTATCAATAAAAATTCAATTGCTGTACAATGTTCGTGCACCAATTACAATTATTTTACATGTAATTTTCATATGATTATTACCCATAATTTATATTCTTATATAACTTATGCTTTCTCTAAACTAATGGCAGTCTCAAGCCATAATCATATCATTTTGTCTTTAACTGTATTGTGCTTACCACTTATATGCCCTAGTATGTTAGATGTTTCAAAATATCTGGAAAATCGAATTATTTGTTTGGGATTCTAAGTTGTTATGATAATTTATTTCATTTAGATATATTTTCTATATTTCTGAACAGTCATGAAATATATTTAGTACCATTATTTAATTATTTTCAAGCACAAACATTTATTTATCTATATCGTTTACAATGCGTAGTTATTATTAAGGTTAGTTTATGGAGTAGCCCGTTAGAGTTATAGTTTTAACAATACTCAAAAGTCGAATATGTAAAGACTGTTATATAATCTCTTACAAATTACATTTTTTTTTATTTAATATTTAGTTTTAAGTATTTCTTTTAAGATTTACATATATAGAGGCCTGTCATAGCGCAGTGGTACAAGAGTGTGACTGTAACCGACAGGTTCTGGGTTCGATCCCCAGTCGAGGAAATGAAATATTTAATATTTTCAATTTAAATATTTAATGTTTCATTTGTTCGCTCTGGTAATAAGGCAAAAGCGCGGCGTTGAGTTCCGCCACTCAACACGCAATGCCTTAAATTCAGCGGAAAGTGGAACGGAGTGTTTTTACACTAGGTTCCCGAGTTCCCTCTGCCTACCCTGCCTCGTGCAGGATACAGCGTGAAGCTGAATTTACTTATATATGAAAGATACGTAATATATATTATACATATCGTATTCTTATGTATATTATTCACTATATATTATATTTTAAGTAGGTAGTTACCTTTTTATATGCAAAAACAGAGAAGATGTAGAGCTAATATACTCCGCTCTCCGCTTTATAGGTATGGTTCGGTAGTTGTCATACATTAACACCGCTCGACGTTTTGTCAAACCGAGTTATTAGTAATCAATCATTCAGTCGAGACGTTAGAAAAAACCGATTTAGTATAAAAAAAGTCTTAGAAAACTAATATTTCAGCCAAATTACTAAAAAAATTGTTGCAAATTTGTCGTACTTAATATTTTGAATTGTAGTATTTATTTATCAACACCTTTTTATATAAAACAAACACTAAATATTGAAATAAAGGTATCGACATATATGTGACAACAGCATTTAAATATGGTTAGCCTTTTCAGAGATTAGCGTTCACAAACACACAGACAAGCAGGAATAAACACTATTGTGGGCCATTATTATTACGTTAATGAACGTCCCCTACAAGATATTTTTTAATATATACTGACAGTAATCGATTACAGATTTATTATAAGTATTGGTAGGTATTTATTTGAGCGTCTTTGCACAACTACAATTTACGTCATAAACATATTCAACTATTTTACTTGATCGAACATTTATAGTTTATTTTTTATTTCCATTTCATTAAAAAAATATAATTAAACTTAATAATCAATCGGAGTCGCAATCATACGCACATGATATTTACAGTCGATATGTAAAATGAGATGGACATAGTCCTTAAAAGTGGAACTGTTTAAGAGAATATCTTTTTAAATAAATCCGTCTATAAAAAATCCGTAAAAAAATATCTTTTTAAATAAATTCGTCAAGTTTTTGGACAGTAATTAATTCATACAAATTCTGTCCATACATTGAGCTAGCTATACTCGTTAGGATATACAAATTACTTAATAGAACAATATGACCAATACAAAAAAAATGATTTTAATTGTGCCAAAAACGTTTTTCCACGGGACGATTACGATGTTATAATTTTCACCCGTCGATAAATTAAGCAAAATATATTTTGTAGATATTGTTTAATTATTATCATCTCCACTATCATGTTATCAGTATTAATAGCTTAAATCTAAAGCTAGTGATAATGTTTTATTATTTAACGCTTTTGAACTATTATATTATACGGTATATTATATTTATTTGCCTTCATTTTTTTCATATAATCTAACTAAAAGACTTGATATTTATAAATAATACTTATACAGTAAATTTGTTGAACTACCTACGAGAACAAGTATATTAGAATGAATAGAAAAAAAATGAGACTTTATTATTACATGCTGTTAGAAACAGCTTTTGAAATATATATATTGTATGTTTCCGCTTATTTACCTGAGTATAAGTTTCATATAGTAACAGCTGATTGTTTTGAACATTGAAAATATTTAAAATAGTGATTGTATCCGTCCGAAAACTTCCTAGTTTTTTGTTAAATTTTGTAATATTAAATCGTGTTTTTATATTTTTTATAAATTTTGTGAAAACTTTTTATCAACACGTCATGTTGCAAATGAAAATATTGCAGAGCCTAATCAAAAATAAAATTAAGTGATGAAATATACTTTTAATTTATAAGTGATTACTAAATAAAATATTAAATTTGTACTTTTAATTTATTTAGAAATCTAATCTTGTAATTTAATTTTTAAATATAATAAAATTGTTTAACAATTTTACTACCAAATATAATTTATTACACATAAATACTTAATTTTGTTAATATATACGAGATTTAATCTTCACAGTTTATAATAAAATGCACAGCTTTGATAAAGATCTTTTATTGCCTTATTATTATTATTTTTATATATAGATATATGGTAAAAAGCTATTTAAGGATGTAAAAAAAAATAAAACATCACAATCTAAAATTATTTATTAAGAGTTTAAATACACTCTTTTGGAAAGTAACTGTGTCATTCCACAGTCAACAATAGATTACTAATACAGAACATGAACACAAATGTCACTCTATGAAATATGAAGAAATGCTACTAAAAGTGCTGATTCAATGTTAACTCATAATTTCTTACATCTTTTGGTAGTTACGTTTCTTTAACTCTATAGTTGCAAGACGTGAACTCTATTGCAGCACTTAAAATAACAATATTTTCTATTATATTCATAATATAAATATTAAAATCAACAATTTCAATGGTTCATTTACTATATAAAAAAACAAAATCACATGAAAATTAAATTCACTGGTAGACATATTAATTATAAATGAATTTACTATAATTATATAAAAATACACTACAAATTAAACAGAATTATTTAATTACTCAGTCAAATAATACAATGGCATAAACATGTAAAACCTACTCAAATTGATTTTGAATAACAAATAGGTACCTATATTTTTTACAATAAATAGGAATACTGGCTAAATCACTAAAATATTTTATATACACCTCATAGCCTCCAATCATTGTAAACATAAGATACTTTAAATTATTCCTATCCTCATAATATATAAACTAGCTTAAATATTTTAAAGTGCTAATTTATGTGAGATGACCTGCTCTGGTAAAACTCTTTTAATGAAGCATTATTATATTTATTACATCGGCGATACATCATAAAAACGCAACATTTTTAGAAGTATGATTAAGTATGATAGAAAAATATTGCTATTTACTGTATTACATTTGTTTGATAAGAGGTTTTACATTATAATATTATATATGACAGCTATGTGTGCAGTAAACACATATTAGTATCTAATTTTATAAGTAACATGAATAAAGCAAATTCTACAAGAAGTCATCATTAAATTTAGTACTTCAGTACTTTTTGAGATCAAATATATAAAGCATTCTCAATAGATTTCTAACCACTAAGACAGTATAGTAAATACTTGCTTAATACCATGATATATAACTAAAACGGTGGGATCTCTATAGTAACCTCCATAAAATGAGAAATATATCAACCATAATGGAAATATAGAAGGTTAAAAATTTTAGCAATAATTATACTTATAATGAATTCCTGTTAATGTTAAAAATAAACTCAAGAATGTTAATAAGTGATGTAAAAAATTGTGATCACTACACTAAGGCTGCCATATTTTGTGATGACACTATACTGTAATGTAGCTTATTATCTAGAATCAATCATACATCTACAATAAAATAAATAATCTGCATTACAGCAGCCATATATTAATTATAGTTTGTATTCATTTAAGAAAGTGTTTCTAATCTGTAAATAAAATATTTATTTATATAGCTGCCAAAATGCAAGTTTAACCTTTTATATTTCTATGAGAGTCTAATAAAATTAAAACAATCAATATATTTGTACTAGTTCCCAGTCACACATATTTTATGTTGAATTACTTTTTAATCATCATCTAACTCGATAACAATTGGCTCTGCATTATCTGAAGCTTTAGTAAATTCTGCTTTAAGCTGTGATAACAATGTACAATTTGGTATTTTCAATTCTTCAGCCTCATCTACTAATATTTTTAACTTTTGTAATCTACCAATATCTGGAGCAGTTGGTAAGAGAATATTCTTTGCTTCTGTCATCCATTTATCAAAACTGTTTACTCTAAAATCAATTGTTTGTAACATGATGTGTAATTCATCCATGTCATATCGATAAAACAGAGTTTTCTTTTCCACTGCACATGAACAGAATTCTGTTGAAGTAGCATGTTGTAAGCATGCCATATGCTTACATTCTTCACATGACACTGCTGACAAAAAGCAAGTTGTTTTGCATACTTCACACAGTCTTTCATCATCGCCTAACAATTCAAAAGCAGTCCTATTCACATTTTTAAGACCATTCCTTGCAATTAAAGCCCTAAGTCTCCCTTCTTCTTCTGTTGCATGCACTAATTCTTTTTGAGTTTCCAAAGCAGTTTCCAAATCTAATCTGTCTCCTTCTAAAGCCATTTTACATATTAATTCATCATGAGAGAATACACAAAATCGTTTCAAGTTTTTATAATGTAAAATGCAATCCCTACCGATTTTAAGCCAATCAGGAGGGGCAAAATTAACAGCTTCAGCAAAATTGTATCCTTGATTAAAACCTGCATGATATGCTCTAGGGAATGTAACAACAAACTCTCCAGCATGTTGATCTGTTCTATATATGGGAACTCCTGCTGCCATAAGTATATTGGGATTCATTATTGTTACTAACTGATGTAATAAATCAGGTTGAGATTTGAAAAGATCTGGAGCTGCAGCTTTCATTGCATTTTCTAAAAGTTCTGCCCCGCTTCCTGGTACACCATACCAAGTTTTTGCTTCTCCCCAATGGAGATAATTTATGGAATAACTCCAGTGATCTTCATTATGCCAACAAAATGCTGAAAAACACATGCCTACATACATCCATGGAACAGTCATACCTGATATATCTGCATTAATAAATCTTAAAACAGAGCCATCAAGTACTGGCAAATTATTTAAGTTCCAGCCTGAATCAACATACTCTTGATCACTAGGGTATAAATTAAGAGAAGATTTTGTCGGAAAACCTGACCCATGGTCCATGGAATGTAGATCTGCGCCATATTCAACAGTAACATCTTCTTCTACAGATGAAATTATCCTCCAGAATTCTTTTTCTGCTACATTAGTGGGCACTAAATGCCCAGACATACCAAAGTAATCACATTTAAATTTATCAGCCATTTCTCCAAACTGTTGTAAAGTATACTCTCTCTCGGCCTGAGCAAAACCAAATGCTTCTGCTGGTTTATGAACTTCCTGAGCAATGCAGCAAGGGCAACGCCAGTCACCATCAGGTACAACACTTAATGGAGGCTTAAGACAAAATGTATGGTAAGTATCTGAACAGCCATTACATATTAGAAGTAAATCATCTCTGTGATCTTTCTGACAGATAGCACATATGTATACGGCTAATGGATCCATATCATATCGAGGTCTTTTTCTAGACTTAGTAATATCAAATTCTTCATCATTAAGTCCAGGCATTTTTGGTCCAGGACCATAACAAGCAAGTCTCCTGAGTTCCCTGGTCCGTTTTAGTTCTTCAGAATCAGGTTTTATTTTTGTAAAATCAATACTTGGTTTGATATCTGAACCAGTTTTGGCTTTCTTTATGTTAAGATGAGGTTTTTCTTCTTTAATATCTTCAATACGGATCTCTTTAAATACTAGCTTCCCACTATCATCTTCTTCTTTGTGATCAGTTTTTATTTCCACCTTTTTTACTGTTTTCAAGATGTCTGCTTTGCTTTTCTCAAATATTTCATATGGAAGAAGTATCTTTTCATAATTACTTCGAAGAAAATTCATAGTAATCGCGCTTTGGCTATAGCCCATCGCATTTGCGACCTTACGCCATTTTTTAGGCGTATTGCAATTTTCAAATCCGCCTTCCTCATCAACCCAAAATTTCAAGCAATAGAGATCTAAAGTTTTATTTTCAATCATAGGTATCTTTAAAGGTGATCCTTGTAAATCCCAAAATTTCAGTATTTTTTCAAGAAATAAAAGTTTTAATCGAGTAATGGCTTCCAACTCATTTACTTTTTGTATCCGTGGAACAAATTTTAATTTGTCAACATCTAAAGAAAAAGGTGGCTGCCAACGTGCAGGGGGCTTTATTTTACATATGCCAGTTTTTTCTGCGACTGGACGTATTTTGGCGATATATCCCAAAGGATCTGTAAATTCTTCAAGCGTAGGTTCAAATACAGGTGCCTCGGGTGGTGGAGTGAAAGTAAACTCCGCACTCTTCTGCATTGCACTTTTTTGAATAATTTTGCTATCCATGTTTACGATCACTACATTAATAACAAAAACAGAAGAAAATCGGAATCAATTTTATTATTCACGTTTCAAAAATCACTAATGCCTACGTGACCTCTCGCCATGTGTAAATGGCTCCTAATATTGTAAAGATCGAGGAACTATAAACTGAACTGCCGTATTTACATCTCGTTGTTGAAAATATACCATTTTGTCCCACGTTGTATTTTAAAATAATAAAAAAGGTATGACGTAAAAGAGGAATGAATGAAGTCACAAAAAACGTAGTGAATCAGTTAAATGATCACAACACGATAGACAGTAGACACTAAACAGAGCGAATGCAACAGCGAACTGCGAAGTGATCAGCGATAGGGAAATAGCGATTAGCGAGCGAGCACCGAGCAACGACGGTCGCAATCGCACTGTCGCGTCGCACGCACCACAAGCACAACTCCACGAAAGTCAGGAAACAACATTTTATTTTACATAAGCGACACTACGCTCGGCTCGGCTCTCACCCTCGCACACATAGATTTTCATATTGCTACCATTTTGCTACACGAATACACAACAGTCGTCGAAATTAGTGATTGGTTGAATTGAATTTTACGAAAATGAAAACTTCCGAAATTAAATTGGTATTACTAATCTATTATAGTGAAATTATGCAATTCAGTTTAAAAACATGATTATTATAATATATATATTTTTAATTTTGACAAACTAATGACACAGCCTTAAATTTATATTTCTCTCGTTAAATTTATATTTTATATTAAATATTTTGATAAAAATGATGTACAAATAAATTGTAGATATATATACATGTTGTAGCCTACGGTATATTTTGTTTTTTTTTTCTTAATAGTGTTTTATGTTACTACAAAGTACACGCATTCTTGCATTCTGCCCGGAACTGGTTAAAATTCTTAGAATCTTAATTTTATTTTTAGGGGTTAGCTAAGTTTAAATTTGTTTTTGTTTTATTTTTAATAGATATCAAATAGATTTATTTTAAATAGAAAATAAGGAAACTGTGAATAGAACCTAGTACATACGTATCAATCCTAATACATACTAACATATTTTATTAAGTAATCTATTTTAAGAAAGGATCTTTAATATTTTTAAAATTTAAGATGTTTTAGTCAGTTATCAGTTTTAAGTAAAAATATTTTACTTTTTAATTGTATGTAATAGTGGTGTGATACCACTATTACATACAATCGATGTGCAATCGATAATTTATTTTTTTGTTTAAATATATCGAGAATCTCTTGTCATACGTTTCACATACCTAATGATTGTTATCAGAAAATATTGTTTCTATAAAATCTTTCTTTTTCAGATACAAGATAATTTGAGAGAACCTTGGAACCTAGTGTTGATGTATTCCGTTTCCATTAAAATACTGTCCATCGATACTTTATACAAAAATTTTAAAGTATTATGTAGTAAATGGCGGAACTCAACGCTGAGTTATGCCTCGATACCAGAACGAGTAAATTAAAATACTAAATATTTCATTCCCTCGAATAGAGCTCGAACCCACATCCAGGCGTGTTTACGATCGCACAATTTTACTCTTGCGCCACGACTCTCCTTATTAATTTAAAATAAATGAGGAATACATATATTAATTGCATGCAAATAAAGTTAATAAATATATATTTTTTTCAATACACAAATAAAATACACTTCACATACTTAACTCAGTAATTATTATTTCTTTACATTATTTAAATTATAATAAATAAACATTGATTATGCAATCATTCCGTAGACGATTAATCGATAGAAGTAATCGAGTAATCGCAATTAGTAAATTCAAGTAAAAACTGTAGAAAAAGGAGCATTTCTTCTCTGAACTGAAGTAGACATTGACAATGACATATTTCATGTATAGCACATAAGTCTCATAACCCCTACTTCGTTTTAGAGGCTTATTTTTATTATTTAAGACTCTGTTTATTAATTATTACTGCATTGATCAATATATACATCTAATGATGAATACGCTTCGCTGCTTTTGGCGAGTTAATTCACAATATCAACAAATACGATTAGGTCATAGAATGAGGGGAAAGCCTCCTATTTACTGTCGAACTATAAAAGAAAGGCTAGACGAGTTGAATTATAAAGACGAAATTTACACTACAAGAATTGATATAGGATTTCCACCCGAGAAGTACGTATGTTCATCTAGGACGTTTTTTTATTGTCATACAACAATTTGGCATATAACTATAAATGTTAAAATATCAAATATTTTTTTTAAATTAAATTCATAATGCAATTCAAACTTAACGAAATAAAATATTTGTATTTTTATTTCCTGATTCTGGTGAAGAGGAAAAGCGTGGCATTGAGTTCTGGTACTCGATACACAATAACTCCAAACGTTAGCAGATAGTTGGGAGCAGAATTGTCTTAATTAAAATAGAGTGCCTTAGCACTGCGCTTCCAGGTCTTCTCAGCTTGTTAATGAGTGGAGTGATATGAGTTATAATTTCTTTTTTATTTTTAATGGTACACTCTTTATTTAAAGTACATAATTTTTTTTATATTATTAATTTAAGTAATTGCATCATATTTAATTAAAATGTACACAAAAATTCCTTACACTAATTTAGAAAGGTATTACCATCCCGAGATGAACGCTTGGAACATATAAAAAAGTTGAAGAACAATAAGACTTTAGAGCAATTAGCACGAAAAGGCCAGTTGGAAATTGACATGGAACAATCAAAGAAAGATTGGTTAGACACTCTAGGACCAACACATAAAAAACAAATAGCGGATCATTATGGTATATTTGAACATTTGTATGGAGAAGGATTTTTTATACCTCACTTAAATTTAGAAATATTTTATGATTTAAATGATGGTGATTGCTTACCTGTTTACTATGGAAATGTAATTAAGCCTACAGAGGCTAAAAATGCTCCTATTGTAAGTTATGATTCCGATGGAAACTCATTATGGACTCTTGCTTTAACTAATCTTGATGGTCATTTAAGTGATAATGATAAGGAATATATACATTGGCTGGTAGCCAATATACCAGGTAATAGCATAGAGAAAGGAGATGTTTTAGCTGAGTACTTGCCGCCTTTTCCATTAAAAGGAACAGGCTACCACAGATATGCTTTTGTTCTTTACAAGCAAGATGGACAGTTGTCATATGACTTGCCTAAAGGTAAATAAATATGTGTAATTTATACTTTGAAGTTGTCATTTATTGTTAATACTGAAGAAATAATTATATTCTATGTTATTATAATGTCTCCATAAGCATAGTGTTCCACCACTAAATATGCAATGACTATCATTGAAACAAAGTGTTTTAAAATAAACCACACTTAGGCTTTCTTGTCATTTTTTCCTGTAAGTAGCAGGAAAAAGAGACAAGTAAAATGCTAAAAGATTCTTAAATGGCTTAAAACATATAACTGTCAACTTAATGGTTGTGGGTTCTATCTCGATTCAGGGAAATTAATTTCTTTGACTTTCCTGGTCTGTTAGACAAGTGTAGCATTAAGTTCTGCTGCTCAATTCAGAAATTATTGAATTCAGATGCAGAATGGAGTGTCATGACACTAAGTTCTCTCTGCCTTTCCTGCTGTGTACAAAAGAAATGGTTTAATGATATAATCTAAAAAAATAATATTTACTTTCATAGATACCCATTAAAAAAGTTTAACATTGTCTTCTTTCTAGTTACAAGCTCATCACCATTGCAAGATAGAACATTCAATACCCGAGAGTGGTATAAGAAGTATCAAGATAATATAACTCCCATAGGTCTAGCTTTCTACCAATCTGATTGGGATTTGTCTGTGACTGATTTCTTTCATTCAATATTAAACCAAAAGGAGCCAAGTAAATAATGTTTTAATTGATAGTATTTTAAATATTTTTATGACCTTATAATTCATACTATAAATATATTTTTTGTAATGTTATTTTAAAAACACATATATTTAGAATTGGAAAAACATTTTAATTGGTATATAAATTTATTATTATTAAGTCACATTGAAATTCTTATAACTTGATTGACTTGTTACAATTTATTTTTGTTCTTTTATTAAATTTTCTCTTACTTTTGATATTTTTATATGTATAAATATTTTTTTTTCTTTAGTGTGTGTTGTCAATTAACAGTCGAATGAATGAGAGTTGGCGATTATTAATTTATATATTTTTCTTTTCAGTATATGAATATGACTTCCCAGAACCATATATCAGGCCTCAAGAATGGTTTCCACGCCGTAAACCATTTAACTTGTACATGGACAAATATAGGGATCCAAAACAAATTAACAAAGAATATTTGTTGCGGAAACTTAAAACTGAAGATCCATTTAAAACACCGCCACCACCTTTAAAATATCCGAACGCGCATTATTTGCCTCAGGGAATGCCATCTTGGTTGAAATTACATGAGAAAAAGATAAGGCTTCGTTGGGGAAGAGTTAATGATATTTAAAGATAACCAACCTCTAGTGAATAATTAATAAATAAACTTAGATATTCGTAAATTTATTTTATTTATAAATCTATATTTTAGTACAAATCATTCAAAGGTAGTGTGTTTCCTACTCAAGGGAATGAATATCACCTTCACATTGTATGTTGGTTGCAGTTTCCCTCGAAATTAAGGCATTGCAATTTAAGTGTCGGAAATCAATGCCGCGATTTGCTTTGCCTTGTTTGTTACCAGAGCGAAGAAATGAAAACATCAAATATTTCATTTGATATTTTTTTTGTGGAGCGGACATCGAATCCACAGCCTGCTGCGTTTATAGTTACACGCTTGTACCGCTGCGTCACGGCGGGCCTTGGGGGCGAAAATTAATTATTTAAAATTTTCTCGTTCTGGGTAGCAAAAAACGTGCTTCGTTGAGTTCTGTATTTAAGACACTGGGGTTTGAATAGGGGAACTCAATGAGGAAATGCAAATAAATATCTCCCTCACATAACAGAAATCCAACCCTATAACCATAGTCTCTATTTATAAGCCAATATTATAAAAATAATTAGGGTTAAATTGGAAAAAATAAAAAGTATCTAGTTTATATTTTATAATTTCTTTACTTGCAAAATAAAAATTTACTCACCAAACAATACATTTAAATGCAAAAAAAGATATTTCAAAGTAATTATCAAGTTCATAATTATATCTTCATTTGCTAAATACAATAGAAAGCATATGAACGAATAACATAAAATGTTGCACCATATTGTATATAGACTCGTATGTACCATAATATAACAGGAAATAGCTAAGAGAAAAAACTAAAGCATTTAAAAAAATGCAAATATGTTACATTTCGGTCAAAATATATATGCAGAGATGAATTTTGGTTGAAAAAAAAAGTTATTCAAGGTCAAAGATATTTTAAGATTTTCTCCTCATAATTATACAAGTAAAAATAATTATACAAAAAATATTGTAGATCATAATATTTTTGTAGATAATTATATCTGTGAAGAAACGATAGAAAAAATACAACATTTTCGACTTTAAACAACTCTTAAATTCAAATGGGTTCTGCATTTTCATGTTATATGACCACTTTTTAATAGCTAACTTGTTCAATCTACCATAGTATAATATATTTAGTGATTAACAATATGTTGTAAATTATCATATTCCAAATTTTGCCATGTTACTTCAATTTTTAAAGTATTAACATGTCGTTGGGATAAAGTGGACAATTTAAAAACTATTATTTATAGTACATGCATTGCGTTAAAAGAAATATTTTAGGTTAATGTAATTTCTTAGTCCAAACCGACGTCATCATCCGAGTTCTTAGCTCCAGTTTCAGGTTGAGAGGCACCTCCGAAACCTAAAACATTAAAAGTAGCTAAAATATGATAGAATAATATCAATAAAAAAATTTATAACATTTTCATTTTCTCTTTTTGGTAACAAACCATAGTGTGGCATTGAGTTCTGCCACTCAATACGCAATGCTTCAAGAATTTGCGCGGATAGTGGGTAAAGTGCCTGAACACTAGCTCTACTAACTCTATGAAATGAAAATTTTAAAAAGAAACACGAAAAGTAAAAATATATTAATGTTATGAGAAATATGAGTATACTTTTATTCATGTTTCTTTGCACAACAATCATCATTTTTAAGTTATTTCGCTTTGGTAATGATGTTGAAATTGTTCTATTTGTATAGTATCTAAATAGAAAAATTGCATTATTAACAAAATAGGTAAAATATATTTTAAACTATTTTACAAATACTTTTAATGAAACCACCATATAAATGAAACAGAATTCTTCTCTAATATATATTTGATTGGTTTTTTGATTGAAGTGTTAATCCACACTGCTTGTGATCTGATTTTAAGTTATTATTGTTTTGTAATCAATAGAAGATTACATTAATTATAAAATATTTAATGTAATCGTGTCTTGCTATACGGGTGGGAACTAACTAGTATCATAACTTATGAAAAAAAAAAATGGAAGCAGGAAAAAATTAATACACCATCGTCGTAATAGTTGTTATTAAATAATAATTGGTTACCTCCAAAACCACCAGCTGACAATCCAAATTTCTTATTAAACAGCTCTAAAGCAGCAGCTACTTTTGGATTGTTCTGATATTTGATGAAATTCGCTGGATTAGACGACACATCGTAGAAAGCACGAGATACTTCAGGATCCTAAAAAAAAATTAAAAGAAATAATTAAATGAATATTTGTTTATGTATTTATTTATTTATTTATATATTTATTTATTAAAGAAGACATACAGTTTTACAAATACTTCAAATAAAAACCAAATTTACATTCAATTAACCAATGAAGTCTTCACATAAAATAGTACAAAAAAAAATGCTAGATGTACAGTTAATCAAAAAGAAATCAAAATAAAACAGAAGAAAATCATTAAGAAACAGCTTCCATGACAAGTGATTTGAACTTATTTAAATTTATAGTAAACATGTCAATATCGCCAAACGCATTATCATGAGAGCTGCTAGCACGATAAATAAAACCATTTCCACCATATTTAGTTCTTGTAATAGGTACATAGAACTGAGATTTATTACGGGCTTCTAGACGAGGACATCTCAGACTAATATTATTTAAAGGGAAAGGGATGTCAATATAATTATTAACTATTTTAAAAAGGAAAAGTTCGTCCCTAGCCAAACGACGTCGGAATAGGTTGTTTATCGAGATGGTGTTGGTTGGCTTTAATACTAATATATTTATTGAACCTCTTTTGAATATTTTCAATTTTATCAATGTACACATTAAACAACGGATTCCACACAGTCGAAGCATACTCGAGAACAGAACGAACGTAGGCATTGTACAACGTGATAAGTGTAGCACTATTGTGAAAATCTTTTGCTACCCGAAGAACAAAACCCAGCATCCGAAAAGCCTTACCAACTATGTCATCAAATGTGATAATCAAATAAAAGTTTACAGTCAACGTAAACACCCAGGTCCCTCACCACAGAGAGCCTCTCAATCGTTACATTATTAAAGCAATAATTGTACTTTATGTTATGTCGTTTATGGCAAAAAGTAATTACGTTACACTTATCAATGTTCGAAATAATATCATTGCACTGACAGTAATCAAATAACCGGTTCAGATCATCTTGTAAAAATGCGCAATCTGTTTGTGTAGTAATTTGTTTAAAAATGTTCATATCGTCGGCAAATAATAATATTTCTGAGTTTATAAATGTTGCTTTAATGTTGTTTATAAAAATATCGAAAAATATATATAAAAAGGATTATGTACGGTACCAGAGTTTCACAATCTATACATATAAATAAAAATTCAAGCGCCTAGGCGTTAAGTATATAGTTTCTATATATGACTAAAACAGAAACAAATAAACATTTTTGTTTGTCTGTTTTTCTGTTTGTCTGGGCTAATTTCCGGAACAGCTGCATCGATTTTTATAGAACATAAGGGAAGGGGAGGCTAGGGGAGGTTATGGAGTAACCTTTAGACTAACAAATTGAAAGCAGCAAAACAATTATTTAAAATAAGACATTCTATTATTTAGTTATTATATTTAAAATAAGACATTCTATTCAAAACAATAAAACGTTAGAAAATAAAAGTTGATTATTTAAAAAAAAATAAGTACGAAAGGACTAGTAAACATTAAATTTAGTTTAGTATAATATTATATAAACTTTTAATTTATCAATCTTGAAACTACTAAAAATCAATATTCAAAAATGCAAAAGTATGTGGGGGAAAAAATGCTATTTTACAATTAACTCGATTAATCTGGTTAAATAAAATGTATAATAATCGTAAAAATCAAAGTTCTAGTCATAGCAAGGGTCATCAAGTATACATAAACAAAAACTATGAGCTCCATATGTAATCCAAAAGATACAACTATAGAGGCCTGTAAGCTGTCCTTATCGAAAGACCTCAGTTTTCTCTACCTACCGTGCCACGTGAGGGATACAGCGTGAAGCTGAAAAAAAACCTAATTACCTTGAAAGCGGCCATTATTTCGGGATCCGACAGCAGCTTAACAAAATCCTCGGAATTAAAGGCACCAGCTTGCGGCATGCCTCCAGGCATCCTGAATTCAGGTTGGGTATCGGCTTGGTCTTTGGCAGCCTTCGCGTGAGCCTCTTGAGCTTTACGTGCTCTGCGTAGTTTTTCACGGTGCTGCAACAAATAACATTATTATTATTATTATTAAGAATAAAAAGATTAAATAATTTATTTATATAATGTATCTAACATTTAGATACATTATATAAATAATTACAGGCACTTAAGTAGGCCTGAAGGCAGCAGCAGAAGCGTGTGACTGTAACCGACAGGTTGTGGGGTTCGATCACCATTCGAGGAATTGAAATATTTAATATTTTCAATTTGAATATTTAATGATTTCTTTTCTTCGCTCTGGTACAAGGCAAAACGCAGCGTTGAGTTCCGCACTCAACGCGCAATGCCTCAACTTCGGCGGAAAGAGGAGAACGGAAGTGGAACGGAGTGTCATAACACTAGGTTCCCAAGTTTCCTCTGCCTATACTGCCATGTGTGGTATACTGTGTAAAGCTGGGTTACATAAGAAAAAACAAGATTAAAAGATGCAAGTTATTCTTTTTTTCCAAATTTTGTGTGAAATATCTTATAGGTTCTGATTAAGCGGCGAATTTCATACGAAAAGCAGCAAAAGCGATGCGTAAATGCTCGTATCTTTTGTTTTTTTTTTTGTTTTAATTTCGAATTTATGTAAAACCTTAAATGATATATAACTCATTTAACTGAATAAAGAATAGCACTGTAAATTACAATAGTTTAAAAATACTCTTTTATTTTATTGTAATTTGTATAACTTTTTTTTTTATGGAAAAGACGGCAAACGAGCGAACGGGTCACCTGGTGGTAAGTGATCACCGTAGCCCACGGCCTCGAGTAACTCCAGAGGAGCTACAGGAGCGTTGCCGTCCTATAAGGTGGAAGGGCCCCGGGGCCCGGCATTACCTAATGCGAAACGCAGTGGCCAAAGCCACTACTTATCGCCGGTCTTAAATGCCAGGGGTGGTAATAATCCGGTCGAGTCTGCCCATGCGTGTTGCCATTACTGGCAACGTGACTCTACCACAGGCACTTTAGTCGCCTCTTACAACACCATCAGTACCAGGGTGATCCTATTCTAAGCCGGAATCACACGGCAAAAATAACGTCAGGAATGGTTACTGTGGATTGCTTTAGGAGGTAGATATGCCTTCGTTATTTAGAACTTTTAATAGTTTTGTGTAGCTTCAACCGTTTTCTGAGAAATTTTCAGGTTCGTCGACTTTTTTTATTTTTTTTTATTTTTTCCACTTGTATAGGTCTTATCTTCATATTATATAGCCTTCCTCGATAAATGGGCTATCTAATGTATATTTTATTAAATCGAACCAATAGTTCCTGAGATAAGCGCGTTGTACCCAACATACAAACTGTTTGTTTCCTTGTTTAGTTCACTCAATTCTTCAGCTTCACATATATAAAATTAAACAAAATTGCAAAAGGTATGATAATAATATTATTAATGAAAATAAATTACAATTTCTAATTAAATACCACTCTCCAATAGTTAGTAAATAATAAATATTCAGTATAATCATTTTCACAAATTATTCCAGACCAGTAATTGGATTTAAAATACTTTAAAGTTGTTCAATGTATTTCTATTCATGAAAACGATAATCATTTTAATTGGGCATTCATTTTGTCATTGTTATTTTCATTTAATAGAATAGTTATTTAAAATTAAGTAAAATAAAACGCAATGAGCCCTGTTGTGGTTGAGGGGCTGAAGCGTGCGACTGTAAATGGGACAGGTTGTGGAATCGAACCCCACTAGAGGTAATAAATAATTAATTAATTATCCATATAGTTAAGGTTAGTCACACCAGAGCCTGAACTGCCCGTCTAAAACACATGTGCGACATTTTATTTAATCGTTGACAAAAAAGCTGTAGGGTAGAATTGATGACGCGTCTAACAGTGGCGTGATTGACAAGTACCGCATAAAAACGTATGTACAATTTGCACGTCCTCTTGCGATTATCAATATTGTTTTTTCTATAAGACTCAAAATAATTAATAATTTTCGACCGGTTGTCATCTCATATGACGTCATGGACCTGACGGCCTAGGTCTTACCCCAGTCATCATTTAATATGACATGGCTCCTACATTCAGCCATCATCTTCTCACTATCTGTCATCATCTCATCATATCACATGACCCATCTCGATCATGGACACAACAGTTTGTCCTCTCACTCACACTTTGCTCATAATGGCACGGATCTAACAGTCCAACAAAGTACTTCAACCCAGTCATCATTTCTTATGATCATAGCACGATTAATTAAGGAGTTATCCTAAATACACATCTATTTCAACGATAACTACGATCATAACGATAATTACTGCTTCGGTCACCTCTTTTCACCCTTTAACGATAACTACTGATCCGTTTGGTAATACTGACCCTATCTATAGCAATACCAATTTATTTTCTTTTTACCTCTTTCCTCTTTACGACCATACTGACTATTGCACGTACTCATGCATAATATAATTTTAATTTGTACAATTAATACGTTACTGGACTAAATTATTCTTATAATGAGTTATCTACAGCTAACAGTGGCGTGATGCGGTACTAGTTACCGCAAAAAAACGAATCGGCAATTTGCAACGGTAATGAACGATGATGATGATGAGAAAGTAATAGTAAGGAGTGGCTTAAAAGTTCAAACGATATTAACGACATTTCAAACGATAATTTAAAAGAAACTAGTTATGTGAGCTACGTGTGTTTTTTTTTTCATTATAAAAGGACATGCTCTGTATTTGATCCTTGACTATATTGACAGTGTTCATTTTCAATGCCGGCCTCACAAGTGATCCGGGTTTTTTTTGCATTTCTCATACATACTACTAGGTTGCTGTAATTTTTTTTAACTTTTAAGATAACTCCAAAGAAAACAGTCCATTGAGAACTCCGGACTAAGAGGTGGCCGGTTAATGGCACCTCTGTAAGACTACACTTATAGTAAAAAAAAAATGAAGTTCGAGTCTGTAAGCGTGATCTGGAAGCTTTAATTTTTGTACAATTTGGATTTTGTACGGATGTGAATGTATATCTTTGTAAAGGATCAAAGATAATGTGGGCACACCTAAGGCTTTAGACCGATTTCGGAATAGAGAGTCTCTTACACGCTCGATGTTTTAGGGATGATGTTCTAGGTTTATTAATTGTTGAACCTTGAACGAGTAGAGACGTTAATTTAAACTGACTCTTGGTCCACCCTGTATATTAGTAAACTATGAACAACGTTGAGTTGAGTTGAGGCGTGTCGTGGCACAGCGGCACAAACGTGTGACTGTAAACGACAGGTTGTGGGTTCTAACCCCAGTCGAGGAAATGAAATATTTAATATTTTCAAATTAAATATTTAATGTTTTCATTTCTTTGCTCTGGTTACAAGGCAACGCGCGACATTGAGTTCCGATGCCTCAAATTCGGCGGAAAGTGGAAAAAGGAAGTGGAACAGAGTGTCGTAACACTAGGTTCACAAGTTCCCCCTGCCTACCGTGCCGTGTGCGAGAGATGAACAAAGTTTATATAAATAAATATATATATATACTCACTTCTCTTTCCTCTTTCTTGCGTTGTTCACTCAGTTTATGTTGACGAAGTTTCTCAGCATTAGGTTTTACTTCACTGAGCCATTCATTTGTTTGATCATCGTAGTCTATTTTGAGAGATTCGCAGAGATCGTGGGACGCCTCTTCGAATTTGCCCAAAAGTCTAAGGAATATAAATATAATATACTAGCCTACTAGCTACGCGCGGCTTTGCCTGCTTAAAGACGGTCTACTGAAATTTAACGATTTATTCTTATGTATGAGCTATAGTGCAGTAAATATTTACCTAAATCAGTTATCAGCTGTCCCGTTAACAGTCAGAAAACGCCTGACTGTTAGCGGGACAGCTGTGCAAAGACAAGGCAAACGAGCGTACGGGCCATGTCGTATTGACCTGAATATACTGCCGCGTATAAGTCGTTCCAGAGATGCGTGGCGCGTGGAAGGAAATTCCTACGAAACCGCACAGTAGTGGAAGGCCACGTGTCCAGATGATGTGGATGGTACAGTAACTTGTGGTGTACTGCCCGTGATAAATGCGGTAGAGAACGCACAGTGAAGATACGTCTCTACGTATAGCCAAAGTGTCAGGCCCCTTACAGATCATTGGGGTCCCCTACGATTCGAACGGCTCTACGTTGTACGCGATCAAATGGTTCCAGCTGATATTGGGGTGCACCAGCCCAGAGGTGAGAACAGTATTTCAAATGAGGCCGAACCTGGGCCTTATACAGGACCAAACGGTGTTTCGGCGTGAAATACTGTCTCGCTCTGCTGATGACCCTCAATTTCTTCGAGGCCAACTTGGCCTTGCTTTCCAGATGATCGCGATACTGGCAAAGCTCGAAAAGCTGAGGCTCAATATACTGATGCATATTGGGATGCATTTAAGGGGACTGTTCTCGAAAACTGGTGATACGACAAATGGGTTTTTTAGTGGTTAACGGCACAGACTTGTGTCTTCTGGGGGTTAAAGTGAACCAGGTTCTTATCACCCCATACGGAGACATTCTTGAGGGATGTCTCAACAGAAGACACAAGTAGATTTCAACACTGGTCGACGTGTTCCCGAGAAATACTTGCATCGCACAGTGCTATCATCTGCATAACAATAATGTCAGAGTCTCCAACATATCATTGATATGCAGAAGAAATGGCGTAGGAGACAGCACGCAGCCTTGGGGGACGCCGGCGTTCACGGGCATATATTCGGAGCAGAAAACGTCCATAGCGACCTTGATGCTGCGCCCCTGTGAAGAAGAAGAAAGCTAGCGATCCACTTCCATAAATTCTCGGGAAGCCCGTAAGATGGAATTTCGCAAGGTTCGCCCTGTGCCGCACACGATTGAAGGCCTTCGCCATGTCCAGATTAACTGCCAGGCCCTCTCTCTTGCTATCAATAGCCGCAGCCCAGCGGTGGATTAGGTAAACCAGAAGATTACTGGTTGAGCGACCCTGACGAAGCCATATTGGCCAAGCCATTGGCAAAGTCAAATTTCTTCGGTCTGGTAACAAGCGGGCGAATTTATATAGAAAGGAACAGACTTCATAATATATAATGTTAAAATAATATAATTGACATACCTGTAAGCGCGTCCCCTAAATTTATATGCCGCAGCACTGTCACAGTTCAATTCTAAGGCACGACTGCAATCTTTAATACAAGCGTGTAGCTTATTTTGTTTGAGGAACACCTGAAAAATGTAGCATAATATTTATAACATTTTCGTACTACATAACCTACCTACTCAGAAACAATAGAAGAATATTTTAACTATTTTCAAAGTTTTAAGCACACTTAAGAATGGAAATAGAAAAAAAATTGATTGTAGCGTAGCGTGATTGAAACCCGCGTCTCAGCGCTCTGATCAACTAAGCTAACACATTCTCATGAAGTTAAGTTGTAATAAGTGTATAAGAATTTCAATGTCGGGGATTGAACCCACAATCACTGTAATTACCGTGATATACTGTCACGTTACAATAACTTAAATCTATTTATAATAATAATAGATTAAAAAAATGAGGC
Organism: Eueides isabella; assembly: GCA_019049475.1. Taxonomy (NCBI): domain Eukaryota; kingdom Metazoa; phylum Arthropoda; class Insecta; order Lepidoptera; family Nymphalidae; genus Eueides; species Eueides isabella. The sequence continues at coordinate 9,264,354 of CM032386.1, read as the reverse complement.
CTGTCGTGGCGCAGCGGCACAGGCATGTGAGTTTAATCCCTATTTTAAGAAATTAAATATTTAATATTTTCAATTTAAATATTTAAAGTTTCCATTTCTTCGCTCTGGTACAAGGTAAAATGTGGCGTTGAGTTCCGCCACTCAACACACACTGCTTCAAATTCGGCGGAAAGTGAAACGAAGTGTCTTAACACTAGATTCCCAAGTACCCTCTGCCTCCCCCTCCCCTGCCATGTGCGGGATACAACGTGAAGCTGAGTGAGTGAATGAGTTATTTGTGCACACAAATAAATATATAATAAAAATTATTCTACTCTATTCTAAATACAAATTTTACCTGTCCTCTTTTAGCAAAAAGCAAAGCACTTTGAGGGTTCAGTTTTATTGCCTCGGTGTACAAAGCAATTGCTTCATCAAACTGTTGCTCTGAGAAAGCTCTCATTGCTTCAGATCGTTTCTCATCAGATTGGTCACGGTGTTCGTCTGACACTTCTTGAGAATCATCGCCCATATCTTGATTTGCTTCTGAAGAATCAGTTATGACTCCTAGGATAATATTAAAGTATTTTAGTAAAGGTTATGATACTGTCTACACTAAGAACAAATATGTTTTAAAAAAACAAAAAATGTCGTAGACACACTGGTTCTTGCGCCTTTGGATACAGTGATAGTTCTCTGTAAACCAAAATAATGAATTTATTTGGCTATGTAATAATATATTTTATTTATTTTTATGTTATATTCACATATAACTCTCTTTCTCTGCCTACTCTAGCAAAGTATTTTAAAACGAAGTTCAGAGAACCCAGTATAATATACTCTGCTCTCCATTTTTAGTACATTTTAAGTATTGTATTAGTACATTAAAAATATTGTATCTAAAATTCCCAAATTTATCCAGAGCAAGGAAATTAATTTCCCCTCGTGAACTTCGAGCCTACAACAATCACATTTACATAAATTCAGTTACACTAGGTCACAATTGTCAAAGATCATTCTGTTATTGTGTTTTAAAAGTACTTAGCTGTCTGAGGCAGTTGCAGTGCAGCAAGAAAGTGTCTGATTGAACATGTCATGGTTGTAGTTTCAAAAGTCAGGGAAATGTTTTAATGATATTTAATTATTTTCATTTTTTCAATGTAGAACAAAGTGCGGTATTGAGTTTTATATTGGTAAATTACAAACATGTTGTAAATTAGAAATTAAATTTGATGGCAAGTTGGGACCAGACTGTCTTGTTGACTTTAACACTAAGGTATCCCCTGCCTACACTGCTATTTGAAAAAAGAGTAAAGGAGATTTAATATGCATTTACCATGAAAATTCTTTTTATAACCAATATATACATTTTTGAATGTTAGTAACAATTATTTAAGGTCAAAGAGCAGCAGTAAATTGCACAACACAACACACAAGGTTTGAATAAAATTACAATAGAATTTGTACATGCACATATGTATTTGTAAATGGTCTGTTATGATACTTGTACTTTATCATATCATATTAAAGTAATGGGTTATCATAACAAACTTTTTTAAAAATAAAACTTAATTAAGAATATCTCTTCAAAAACAAGATACAATCACCTATAGAATATTTTTTTTATAATTCAAGTAGCTTTATTTGATACCATACTAGGTAGGTTGGACAAAAATTTGTAATTCACCATCTTGTTGTGGCGGCCATTTTGCATTCACAACAATATTGATATGTAAATTAATTGTTATCAGGACTGAATAAAAGTCATAATCAAAATGTGACCTTGCAAGTTTGCACACATACTAACATAGCCAATCACAGCAGCTAATTATTTTTTTTCGTTCTACAGTCATTGAGGACAAGTATAGGTCATAAATCTTTTGTTCTTAGAAAAACAATTACACACAAACACTCTTAGAAAAATTGGTAATGTCAAGCATTTCTTTTGGATGTAAACAGGGTGTTAGCGGCACTAGCAAAATATTTTGACTGCTTTTGTTTGTTAAGAGTGCTGTCGGTTTTTGCTGCTGATAGCAGGAAACTTGTGGGTGCTTTTGTATTTTTTTAAATATGCATAACAAGAGGTTCTTTATTTATTTCAGTTTTCACAACAATGAAAATTTGTCAATTATTATCAGTGAAATTAAATTCACATTTTGCTTTTTATTGGTCATCCAAAATATTTACAGCCTGTTGAAAATGAGACACATTCTTACATTCCAGTGTTGCTTTTGGGAAAGCAAAGCAAAATATTAGCATAATATAATTTACCTTCCATATTCAGTTCCACATCTGATTCAGGTTCTGAATCATCTTCTGAAGAGCCTTCAGCAGCAGCAGCAGCAGCAGAAGCAGCAGAAGTGTGACTGAAGTTACTAAAACATAATCTATTGTATTAGGAATAAAACAGAACAATTTATAATCAATTTAGAGGCTGTTGTTGAACAGTCAGCCAAATCAATGACTGTTTAAGTAGTAGTGGTCATTTCCATTTGAAGCAATTATTATATTTAAATTAATTTCACTATCACACTCTGGTAGACAAATCATAGCGTAGTCCTGCAATTTAATACACACTTTAAAAAGATGGCCTAAAAGTAGAGCAAGGAGTGTATAAGCGCAGGTTTCTTTTGCAAACTTTGATATTTGAGAGATAGTTATTTGAATTAAAAAAACCAAGTAAACGTACCTGTCTCCAGAAGGTGCGAATTTTTTAGGCTCGAATGTAGGTGAAGATATCGTCACACCAAGTGATATCAAATATTCTTTGAAGAAAGATAGCCTTGGATGATGAAGAATTTCAGGTTGGGATTTGCATAAGTCTACAAATGCCTTGAGCTGCAGTAATTGCTCTTCATTAAATGGGCAACTCATTGTGATTACTTTATTCTGCTGCCGGTAAAGGAATAACTAATTAGTCGAAAAACCTTTGATTTCCAAGTAGTTAAATTTCATTATGTAAACAAAAATGTTACTTTTTATACTATTAATTGTATAAAAATCACGAATACCTACTTTTTCTAGAAAGTTATATCAACTTGAAGAATATTCTTGAAATACGGACGCGATGCGGTATTCTAATCAAACAAGCTCGTTGTCAATTTTGACGGTAAGTCCAGTGTTGCAGCTGTTTAAATTCAAATGAATATTTAAACTCGTTCATTATTATAAAAATGTTTTTTAGTAGGGACTTACCAATAAAAAAGAAAATATTTTTTTTACGGAGTGACCTACCTGAATAATATTATTTAATTACAAACAAATACTTGTATCATAATATTATCATTTTAAACATATTCAAAACTAAAGTTTCAGTTAATTCAATAAAAACTTTGATTGGCACGATCGAATTGAAGCCAGTGCTAAATGTTGAGCTCAAGCTATTTTTTTTTATAGTTCACTTTTGTACTGACAAAGTACAATAGTGGAAACAATAAAAAAAAACTTTAATCTGTTAAACTTTTTCTGAGATCAAAGTACTAAAATGCAAGCAGACTAGAGGAACCTAGAAGCACTTTAGAAAAACAAGCTTTCTTTTGTTTTATTACCTATTGACACTAAATTATAATCAAAATAATATTTTTTCTGGTATATTTTCCATACACTGAAAGCGAACAGTTACATTTTTATCATATAATAGAATGCAATTATTTGGAAGCAACAATGCAGTAAAGGCCTCATTAAATTCAGAATAAAATGATGTTAAATTTAAAATATTTATTCCACAATATGTCAACACATAAAAGACACAAAATCATTTTAAATTAAGTATATCTTATTAAAAACTAAATGAATGAATAGGGGCCATTGATGGAAGGTTTGCATGTAGTGATCCATGTCAACTCTATCTAGGGCTACAACTAAAGAGCTCTATAGGGGTGTATAATATTAGGGTGAGCAAATGTGTCCCCGTTGGTGTGATAATTGGCACTAACTATACAGTGCAGCGCTGTTATTACACAAGTATAATGGTGGAAAAAGTCAAATAATTTTATTTAAAATAAAAAGTTACAAGCTTCATTCTGTGAACTTAAATAATTTACCAAACAATTTACTACCTAGTTCACAAAAGTTACTGCTTCTGACATGAAGGGAGAAGGGAGCGTTCTAGGGAACTGTTTCACCTGGTATCTGCTTTCAACTTTTCTAACTACTGCGGAATTGTTCTTGCGAGGGAGGAGAATGATCTAAGTTTTAAGATCTTCTTGGTCTATGATTATGGATGGGTTATTGTGAACGGGCCTAGGCACCGTGAAAGTGCAAACCACACCGGTAATGCATATGTATGTAGATGCTGTTTGATGTTTTGTAGATAGCAATCTTAGTAAAGAGAGGGAGATTAATAGTCCCTTGCAGAGTCTCAAAATATCATGTTTTACGTCAACAATTATAAGATATAGAGAAAGAAGTACAACTTATAAATGTTAACAAACTTTTTGATAACTTATAAACATTGACTACACTACAAGGTTTTCTCATCTTCACGCTGTATCCCACATGGCAGGATAGGCAGAGGGAACTTGAGAACTATTTAAAGAATTCGTTAACAATTGTACGAATGTCATCTAAAGAGTTTGACCGTCAAACTATGGCAAAATAACATCGCCATGGTTTGACGGTCATTCTGGAATTAGTGGGAATAAATTTACAGACTCTTGCATAAAATTAGCCATCCAGTGCGGCACTTGAGATCATTTTTATATTTCAGCGTAGGATATTTGATTTTGAACATGTACGCCGGTGCACCTTACAGAGATGCTAACAACATAAATAAGTTGTAACAAGCGTATAAAAATTTCGACGGAGCTCGGTGAGAACGAATGGCTTAGTTGGTCAGAGCGCTGCAACGGTATTCCAGAGGCGCGGGTTCAATTCCTGCTTCGTTCACTACAAAGTTTTCTCATCTTCACGCTGCACGCACGCTGCTTCGTTCAAAATTTTTATACGCTTTTTAAATTTAAGTTTAGCATTTTCTGTCCGAAGTGTGGAATAACATTTTAAAACATAGTAAAAATATTAAAATAAATAGTATTCTCTCTTGCCAAACGATAATTCTTACGAGTTGTCTTTGGGTAGCGGAAATTTGTAAAAATCTCCCTACAGAGATGCTAACAACATAAATAAGTTGTAACAAGCGTATAAGAATTTCGACGGAGCTCGGTGAGAACGAATGGCTTAGTTGGTCTGAGCGCTGGAACGGTATTCCAGAGGCGCGGGTTCAAATCCTGCTTCGTTCAAAATTTTTATACGCTTTTTAAATTTAAGTTTAGTATTTTCTGTCTTAAGTGTGGAATAACTTTAAAACATAGTAAAGATAATTTATATATTTGAAAGTCAGCTTTCAAGTTTGGTTTCAAATCTAGCTGCTTTACGCTATTTAAAGAGATATAGTATATTTAGCAATATTCTTCACTCATCTGGGATATCATCAACACGCCATTCTACAGTATATTACTTTTCTGTTTCTTGAGACTTAGGATATATAAGATACGTATTGAATACATAACATGAACAATGAAATCCACATACTGCGATATAGAGATGTCGGTTTGAATGTAAACATTATGTCTTGTAATTTATCTTTGTCTTGTAATGTAACTGTTATACAAAGTATGTGGAATTGTAAATAATAATTAAATTAGTAAGAAGAAGAGAAACGCTGTGGCACAGCGTTTGTCCATAATGCGTAAGTTGTTGTGTGGTTTTGATCTCCTATTGGAGAAGTAAAAGGACTTGACACGGCGCGGCTTTATTCCATTTAACATGTAATGTCTCGAATTCGGGAAGAAAGGAGTACCTACCGGCGAAGAGTATTTTATCACTCGGTTCTCTTAAATTATCTAACGAGTAGCTAATGACGAATAGGAAATGACGAATAGGATACGAATCTACTTGTAACTTTTAATGAGTTTTGTAAAATCACATTGGGAATTTCTCAATAAAATATTAACGTTTCATAGTTATGCTCTTAATGAGTAATTTTCTTTAACGGTCGAATAATGGCTCGATAGTTAATTAGAAAGATAATTAAACATATCCATTAAACTAAGACATATTAAAATGATATTAAAAGGGAATATCGACTTAGAGTTGAGTATTTTGTGAATGTCTCATGCCATTTATAGTCTACCCGTTGTGATTTTTTAAAATAAATTAATTAATATGGCGTCTCGAATAAATTATATATTTTGTATAATACTAGGTAAGTTTTATTCTTATTGTGTAATATTTAAAAAATTAAATATATACATGTTACTAAACCGTAAGTAAATGTAAATTTTCAGTGATTTCATATATAAATCAATATCTTTGCGAGCCTTTTTCGGATAAATTAGAGAAGAACAGTGGATTTGATCTAGATGGTATTATAAATAGCTTTTTTCCGAACTTCAATCAAGTAGGTAATAATAATAATGGGGGTGATTCGCCTAGTAATAATCAAAATCAGGTATTTATTTATTTTTTTATTAAAAAAAAACGTTTATTTTAGCTATCCTGCACATGACAAGGTAAGCAATTCGGGAACTTAACTGAACTTGAGAACCTTGTATTAGGACACTCCGTTCTCGTTTATTCAAAATATTACGTAAAAATGTTAATCGCATTTTAATGCACTTTAAGGTCAACTTTATAATATTTGAAATGACTGTCGTGATTCTACCGATCCTATTATTTAATACACAATGCCTCGAGAATTCGGCGGATTGTAGGGGACGGAAGTGTTTTAATAGGAATGAAATATCTTTACACTAAGTTTCCAGGTACTTTCTACCCTGGTATGTGTGGGATATAGCAGGAAGCAAAAAAAGAGATCATAATCCTATCAGAAACCAGGATTATAACTAATTTGCACAAACACTTTACATTTTTTACCACCAATAGAAAATGAAATCTGCGTCCTAGTATAAAATAATATTGAGGAAAACTAACATTTTGAAAAAAAAAAAAAAAAAAAACAACTATGAAGTGATAGAATAAACAAAAGTGATTTTGCAGTTAGTGAATAATATGAAGAGTTTGAGCTAGAAAAAAAGAATAAATAACAATAAAAATATATAAATCAAGTAAAACGATAGACTACCTTTAAAGTCGTTTTAATGCAATAACTTTGGATTTTGTATCATAATAAAAAAATATTACTAAAAACATAAAGTAACGCAAAATAAACGTTTCAGGCAAATGGTCCCCAAGGAAATTCGTGGAACAATGCAAATGCGAATCCGGGTATAAATTATCCCGGTAATTCACAGTCCTACCCGGGAGGACATTCTCAGGTAATATAATAAGGACATTTTATACGTCACTTAGAGTTTTATTAACAGTTTACCATGCTTATCATATTTAATATTGTCTTATCGTGTTTGAGACGGGGCGTGGTGCAGTGTAACAGGGTCTCGGAGTTAACGTGATAGTATGGCTTCGATATATTCGCTCATATTTAAATTATTTTCATTTCCCCACTGTGGTGACAAAGTGGCGTTTAGTATTTGGTCGTTAACGAATAGGTTTACTGTGTTTGTAGCAGTGTGGTACATGCGGTATAGTAATTATATAGTAATATTATTTTAATATATTTTAAAATAGAATGATTATATTATATTCATTTATTAAATTTAAGATGAAACTTGTTGAGCAAAAAATATGCATATTTCATTCCAATATTAAATTGCAGGTGCATTTATAACTATTTTAAATAAGCGAGTAGGCAATAAATTAAATAGTGAGGGCGGAGATTTCTTTTGCCTTTTTTATATTAATCAATGTTTCGGTTGGATAAACATTTTATGTGTGATGTTAAATTTTATTTTTATTATTTTTCTTTCAGCTACATGACAGGGTAGGCAGAGTGGACTTGGGAATCTAGTGTTAAGACACTCCGTTCCGTTCCCCACTTTCCACCGCCTTTGAAAACGGAATGGATGGTGGTTTTGCCCCTGCCCCACGACAGCCCTCATTTTAATTTAATAGTTATTATAAAATAATTTTCTTAAATTATTTTCAGAATAACCAGCTACAATATCCCGGTAATACCGTAAGCAATGGTATTTACCCTGGAAATTCACAGCAGGTATTATTGTTTTTTTTTTGCTTTACGCTGTATGTCACATATGGTTGGTTAGGTGGAGGGAACTTAGAAACCTAGTATCAAGACACTGCGTTCCGTTCTCCACTTTGCTCCGATTTTGAAGCATTGAGTGCATTCGTGTTGAGTAACGCAAATCAACGCCGCGCTGTACTTTGTTACCAAAAACGAAAAAATGAAATTATCATTTCTTTAGTATTTTATTCAATTATTTAAATGCTGTAAATTAAAGCGAAAGCGTGCATTGTCAAGTTTACGCTTGCGCTTTAATTTACAGCATTTAAATAATATTGAGGCCTGTCGTACCCTATATTATTTCAATTTATATTTTATAGATTAATATAATATACATAAATATTTCGTTAAAAGTGGTTGGTAAGATATAAAATTGGTTAAGTAAAAATAAATAAATATGCATATTTTATTCCCATCTTTTTAAATATTAACTGAATTTGTAAGTATTTTTAATAAGATAGTACAACATTTATTACTATTATTTTTTCATATTTCATTGGTGTTTCGTGTGTAATAATGGTTTTTGTGTAGCATTTAAAATTTATTTATTATATATTTTTTTATTATTTTAGGCCAACCGGCCACAATATCCCGGTAATCCGGTAAACAACGGTATCTACCCTGGAAGTTCACAGCAGGTATTATTATTATTTAAATATTATATGAATTTGATTAAAATGTGCCATACATTTAAATATCGAAATCTCTTCTGTTCGAGTTGTGTAAACTGAGTTTGGCTTCTCTAAGCCAAACTCAGTTTACACAACTCGAACAGAAGAGATTTCGATATTTAAATGTACCTAATCTTAAATGGATTAAGATTCTCTAATCTTAAATGGTCTTATTTCTCACTATCTCATTCACTATTACACTTAAAAGTATATATTTAGCAGCATATTATTAATATAATAAAGATGATGATTATTTTTTATTTAAAAATATATACAGAAGTGTACTGTAAATATTTATTCATGTTATACCTATTAGTAAAATATAACGTATTAGTAGCCTTTCATGATGTTTATTGGAGTTATTGTAAAATTATTAGTTATTAACGTTACAATGTATCTGTCATTTTGTAGGGTAGGCAGAGGGAACTAGTGTTTTTGTATCACAATCACCATTCTGTTCCCCATTCTCCGCCAACTTTTTGAGGTAATTAATTACATGATGAGTGCTGTAACTCGATGCTACGCTTAGTCTTTTTACCAGAAAGAACGAGGAAATTGAAAATTCAACTCGGGGAATTAATTTTTATGTTTTTATACTTATAAAAACATAAAGATTAATTCCCCGAGTGTCAGTCAAATTCATAACCACTAGACATTTACAGCTAGACGCTGCGTCACGACCACTTAACACATAATAATAAAATATATATTTGTTTAACATTTTCAGGGCAACCAGCAACAGTATCCCGGAAATATGGTGAACGATGGTGTTTATACTGGAAACCCACAGCAGGTACTATTGCTATTATTATTCGAATACATTTTTCAAATTTATATAAGAATATACGTAGTCCTTTAGTAAAATTATAACGAATGCGATAACTCACATAATAAATTATTGGTGTAGAAAGGTGAAATTTTATTTATATTAAATGATGATAATAATCTAGATGACGATTTTCACACCATGATATAAGTTTTCTAAATCTGCTTATATTTTCAATAAATTGCCTATTAAGTAAGTATTTTTAAATATTTATAAGTTATATGCACATGAATATACTTTACCGAATAATGTAAAGGGTCCAAAGTGTGGGTCCTTGTGACACATCGGACGTTGCTAAAACATAACAGATAATGTAAATATCATGCAATTCAGATAGTAACTATCCAACAGATACCGCAGTTCATTACTTTTGTAGTAGAAATTGTGATCAACTGTGTCAAGGACTTTAGCCAAATCAGCCTAGATGCATTTTACTGGCCCATTACTGTCTAAAATTTCATATCGCGTGTTGAGTGGTGAAACACAACTTTTTAAAATTGGCAAATTTCACAGAAAACGTCCAAAAAAATATTTTCATTCGTTTCTGTGATCTTATTGTTGTCTTCTCGGATTCATAAAAAAATACAGACTGGATGAAATCGAGATACAGGCGCACTTATATATACACGCAAATTCGTCGTTATTATTATCCATCCATATATCATTATATTCGTGATATTAAATTATTACTTCCTTCCTAGAAGGTTAACAAAAGCGAAAAATGCCCTTCTTTAGTCCCCTTCTTTCATTGCTTAACCTTTATTTAAATACCAATGCGGTGTATTTTACAGAGTTTGCCTACACAATGATAGGAATTATTTGTCAATGAATCATATTATTTTTCACTTTTATTTATATTAAACGTCCTATTTAGATATTATATTATAATGTAGATTATCCTATTATAATAACATATATAAGATGATTTTTGACGAGTATATCTGTATATCTGCAGGGAAACATAAATCAACGATATCCAGCCAATGGTGTTAATGGGATATGGGCAAATAATCCAGGAAACCCTATGCAGGTATTTATATAATAATAATAAATTTTAAGTTAGTTTTTTAAATGTCCTTACAGAAAAATTGATAGTATTCATATTATTTTTATATTTGTTTAGGTTTAGGTATAAATTTTGATTGTAAGGTTAAAAAATATTGATGTACAACTTATAGTAGTAGTAATTAAGGAAAAGCTATTAAATAAAAGTTTTGCATTACTTTGCTTCACTTGGATTTAATAAAAATATATTAAGTCTATTAATTTTTATCAGTAGAATCAGATCTTGTCTAGTCTAAATTGATATTAAATGAAGACCATTTCAATTAAAAAATAACATTATTACAATTTAATTTTAAATTTTAATATGTATCTTATAAGTTAGCCAAGTAATCATTTTTTTACTTCTCAAGGGAAATAATCTACAGCATCCTGGGAGTGGTTTACTCAATGGCAATCCAAATGACCGCTATCCGGGAAATCATAACGCTTTCCAGGTACAATGTGTTTTTTTGCTTTATAATATGTTTCACTAGCATTTAGGCCACTCCATTCAATATCTGTGACCTTAACCGCATTGTCCAGCAGATCAAAAATAACATGGAGTTCAAAGTGAGTTTTATAGGTACTATAAGTTTTACTTCCTTTTCTTTTCTTTTGAGGTAAAATTACAGTTTAAATTAAGTATTTTTCTTAGTTACTGTAATTTTATCACAAAATAAGTTATTAGAAACGTTTTATAAGGTACCTAATTTTTAAAATATATAAAATTTTGCTCAGAGTACAAGTCTTTTTGGTTTTTAAAAGAATATATGGCGATCTTGGAAATAAAATCTGTAATGAGATCGAAAATCACGTTAAATGTAAAGCGGAGCATAGTTAACGGTAAACATTACTTGATGACTTGAACAATTTACGTTAATTTCTTTTGAAATTTCTTTAATTCAACTACGCTCTACTCTACCTTAAACGTGATTTTGGTTTTTTATTTTATGGCCTGATTTTGCGATGACAGGCGCAAAATAATTGCCAGTGTCACGTATTGTAGAAAATACACAAACGTTATGAAGCAGTAAAGTTTTATAAATTTTGAAGAACTCGTACTACTCTACCTTAAACGTGATTTTGGTTTTTATTACAGAATTTATATATTGTTATGAAATATAAGAGTTCCAATTTTGCCCATAATGTTTTTTTATTATGATATTTGATCTGTTGGACAATGTTAAAAATACATCTCCATTTCTCACCCAAATTCGAGACACTCCTTCAAGATCGTGCGGCAAGTAAAGAATGTTGAGTGGCAGATATCAAAGTGGCTTTTGTTTGACCAGAACACTATGAAAATAATTCATCCCATCTAAACGGAATTAAAGATCTATCTCGTTTATAGTATTGTACAATCATACATTACTTCATTGCACCACGGTGTCATCAATTTAAACTGTTTTATAGATATTTGTCAATGTGTCAGTCAATCTGACTTGCAGTTTGACGGATATTGGATATCGCAACATAACCTAATATTTCTCCGTTTTATCGAACAGGGAAGCAAAACAAGAGTCAATACGTATGTTTACTCGTAGACAGTTGTTTACTGTGATATTTTTGTTTGTCTGTTGTTCATCGCTAAATAAAAGAAAATACTTTTAAAATACAAGACAAGAATTCGACTTCATATGTCTAGTATGTATATTTAATTAGTAGTATATATATTTAATAAATATATATTATACTTTTTATAAAGTTAATAAACATACAATACTATTTATTGTTGAATTTAAGTTAAAATTAAGGTGTTAAAAGCTGTCTCTTGTCAGTATGATTTCTAATTTATTGTTTTTTTAAATAATGTTACACAGTTTTAGACTCTTATTAAAATATATAATTATACTTCAAAGAAAAATATAATTATACTTCAAACTTGTGTCGTAGCAGACGTAACCGCCGCTTAAAATATAAATCTTTAGTGTACCAAAATAAACACCAATTAAAACGAAATTAGCTTTTCGAACAAGATACGATTTGATTTATGAGACCATGCCTACTAAAAATAAGCGCAGTATTTTCCTTGTAAAAGCTAAACCAAATTTATTTTTCAGGGCTTTAATCCTCAGTATACACAAGGCAATGGCGTAAACCACATTAATACAAGACCAGGAACCAATTATCCCACGTATCCCTCTGGCTCGAATCAGGTGAATTAATTTATCTTTTTACTATACGCAATTTCCTGATTACTCATTGCTTTACTATTATATAGGTCATTGCTTCTATAAAAAATAGAACTTTCTGATATTTGTATATATTTATGGCATCATATTTGACTAAAGTTGACTAAAGTTGTTCTAATAAGTTTCGCAATTCCATTTTCGTATAAAATGTTAAGTTTAGTGTAGTAAATCGATGAACGTATTATCTGGATGTGTTTTAATGGTTATTAATGTTAATTGAATAGTCATAGAATTATGGTCACAGAGTAGTATCTGATACCTAGCAATTACTTATAAAGGGATTTTACATTTATAATACACAATACACAAGTGTGATTCCGCAACACAACAAAATAAATATGCTACAAATAAGTTTGTACATAAAACATTGCATCGCTCTGTAGTTTATGGACGGCTGGCGTCAAATATTTTACGTAAAGATATTTCTCAGAATTAATTATTTTATTTTTATTTATAAAAGTGTGCTCTTTTAATTTGATATATGATATTAACTAGTAAAATTATGGTAATTTTACTTGTTAATATCATATATCAAGCGGTTGTTAAATGAAACTACAGTATGAGTTGTAAAGTTAACTATTATTTTACATTTTAGGGTAGTAACATCCAATATCCGGGAATGGGTAATAGTTGGAATGATAACAGATACCCTAATCAGAATCAAAATGTTAATGCACAGGTAATTATTTAATTTCATACGCAAAAGAGGTTTTCCATTATATGTAATTGTTTCATTTAACTCATATTTTTTAAATTAGTTACTTAGAAATGTTAATTAACGTATCTTATATTTAATCTATATTTATAATAATATTGTAACCTCAGTTTGTACATGGAACATGAAAGAAAAAATCTATTATTGGAGATATTAATTGATGTAAGCAAAAACAACATATTCTAAAATTTTAGTTTTTCTGTCTAAACGTTGGTGTGCGGTAATATCAGAAAGAGGTTAATGATTTATATGTAGTTCTCACCGTTCCCTACTTTTCGTCGAATTTAAGGCATTACATATAGAGTTGCGGAATTTGACAACGCGTTATGCCTCTTTATCAGAGCAAAGAAAAGACATTTAATGTTTCATTTCTTCGAGACAGGACCGAGCCCACAACCTATCGTTTTTATAGTCTACACGCTTGTGCCCCTACGCCACTACAGGCCCCAGTATATACATTTTTTCTTTAAAATTATGAATTTGTTATAAAACAAAAGTAACTCAGACTAATAAACAAATAATTGTGTAGATAAAGCGTGCGAAGTTGCGATCGGGTAGTTAGTTTGTAATATGATAATGTATATTAAAAGGTCTTAGTATATTTTATGAAGACAAAAGATTGTAACGTTGTTAGCTTACCTCTTGGAAATGTTAAATTAAAATTTGCATCAAGTGTTTAACCATTAAACAATAAAATAATGAAATTTTCTATGATCCCTAACTGAATTTGTTTACCATTCATTTCCATTCCTTATAGACTCCGTTCACGGGTGCAAATTGGAACAACGTAAATGGATTACAAAACAATCCCGATCAAGTTGGTGTGGGAAATCAACAATCACAAGGATTTAACCAAATCCCTGTAATTCAAGGGCAACCGCCTCGGTATCCTGACGGCTACCAAAATTACAATCGTGGATTACCAAATGGCTTCCCATCCCAAAACGCGAACGGATGGAACAATCAATTGAATGGCAACTTTCAAGACCCTAACAGGCAATACCCCCAATTGGCAGGTATTGTTACCACTGAGAATGTCGACGTTCTGAGTAATCCAGCTGTAGTAACCACAACGCAGCTTCCACCATTTACAACAAGGTTAGTAACAGTACTTTATTCTACACGATTAAAAAATAAGTTAAAAAACAATAACTTAAATAAAAGTTAAAAAAGAATAACGTTAATACTACTACTCTATATGTACTCTACATAGAGTAGTAGTATTAACGTCAAGGTTAAGAACGTAATGACAACGTTACTAAACGATAATGGATCCATTCATCGATTGCTTAATTGGTTTCAAGAATCAACTTTTAAGAATCAAGAGGCAAATATATTTTAGCTTTGCACTGTATCCTACTATTGCAGGTAGGCAGGCTAGGCAAAGGGAACTTGGGAACCTAATGTTAAGATATTCCGTACCTTTTTCCACGTTTCGCCGAACTTGGGACATTGCGTGTTGAGTGACGGAGCTCAACGGAATCGAAGAAATGAAAACATTAAATATTTAATTTGAAAATATTAAATATTTCTCTTCCTCGGTTGGGGATCGACCGATCGATCGATCGATCGATTGCAGAAAATTTTATAGTCTTTTTTCAGTTATTGAAAACTTCAGAATAATAATAGTACTCTTATTTATATAAAGATATTGAATGAGAAGCTGGCATTTCTAAATAATTCCATTGGTATTCCTTAAAATATATATTTATCGTATTTATTCACAAAACAAACACATTCAGATCGAATAATAACAATAATATTCTAGAGTAGTACACGTTATGAATCGGCTTATAATAGTTACAGAAATGTATATTAAGTTACAGTAAAACGTGTATTTAATTTGGTATTAAGTTCGAGAAAAATATGTATATTGAGCAGTTTTACATTTGTGTTATATTTACGAACGAACCAAAGCTCTCAGTTTGTATATAAAAAAGCAGCGTTTTGCTAGCCTTTTAACTTCCTAAACAAAAGCAAAAACCGTCCGGCTCTTCGTCGTCGTGAATAGACTATGAAGACGTATTGTTTACTTTTATTCTAAAAATATTTTTTTTAATTAAATATATTATTGTTGATGAAATGTCATGCAATGCAACATGCCTTTCAAAATGAATGTGACCCACTTTTGATTCTGATATATTAATTGAAGCTGATGTATTTACATCAATGCAATGAGATTTTAATTCTTGTAATTCATAATTATGTTAATATCGATATAATTTAATGACGGACACTATATGTATGCGTACAAACGGATCCCAAAATAAAAAAGATTTATATGTTAATATAATATTATATTTGAAATGTCTAATAATAAACACCTATTTCACGCCACCATAATGAAATTCAACTAAAACACATTTCTGTGTATCTACATCTGTATACAAATTACATGTTAGTTTGGGGTTGAAATCCCACAAACTTCATTTTATTCCTAATTCTGAAGATAATAAATATGTATGTTATAATATTTATTAAATATATTGGTATATGTTCACAGCACATTATCATCTAAAAAACAATGTGTACAAGACTGTCCAACAACATCCGAATATAGTCCACTGTGTGGTAGCGATAATATCACATATTTCAACAAAGGAAAATTCGACTGCGCTATCAAATGCGGTATTGGTAAGTCCTCTCTGGAATACTCTACATTAATTTAACGTATTCGCACATACGAGAGTTTAATTTTATTACATATGCCATAATGAATTGTCGATTCTTGACGTCAGGTCGCGTCGGTTTCGTTTTATTTATGTTTCATTCTTTCATATCTGGTATTTGCTTTTTGATTTTAAGATATTTCTTTATGTTTTTTTTACTATTTCATTTTGATGTCTATTATTAGACACTTTATTTTAGACGAGTATTTTTAAGGCGTTGAATATAATTTTGTTGGACCTTTATTGTTATTTTAAGGCGTTCATGTTATTTAGTGAAATCATTTTAGATTTTGTACTTTGGGCTATCTTGGCAATATTGGGAAAATTACATTAGTACATAATAATAAGTTACTTTAGGTTGTTAATATTTACTTAATTTATTAAGAGTAATAAGTCTATAATTATTTATCAAGACTTTTTGTGTTATAGTTTTAAGCCTATTAACGTCATGAAATTATGTATGTCAAGGCAATATTCAGGTATATCTGTGGTAAATAATACTAGGTATATAATATTCTATATATATTTCAGGTTAGACATTCTGTTCATTTAAATTATCAAGATTTTTATGTTTAGATTATAATTATATATAATATTATGTCTAAATAAGAACAACTTTCATAATCAAAAATTTTAATTGTGAGAGTAAAAAATATTACTTCTCTTTCTCATACATTCCTGTTTCAGTATGTTTTTATTTGAAACACTAACAGCATTCCGGATTTTGCATTTTTAATGTAATCTGCAATTAGTTCCCACCGTGTTCGGTATGTACAATGTAGGTACATATTACGGTACTACGCGAACATGCTTCAAAATAATGAAATGCCATAATTTATTTAGATGTAAAATTTAATTTCTATTAGGATAAAATATTTATTTATGACACAGGATTATAATTAAATGATATAACTAGATTAATTTATGAGCGAGAAAAATTTTTATCTCGCCATAACGTGAATTGACGAAATGAATTAATGTAAAGAGGAGGAATTAATAAAACAATGAATTAATTAGTTAATATAGAATGTGAAACTTAGACAAAATATTGTAAATATGTATTAAAAACGTAACTATATTGAGCTTAAGATTTTTTTGCTCTTTACGCTGTATCTATCATGCACGTAGCAGGGTAGAAAGACAACCTAGTGTCAAGACCGCACGAATTTGAATTTATTTTCCTAGAAAAAAGGAAACGACGGTAATCCATTCCCCGAATGAGGATCGAACCCTTCCATAAATATATTTACACACAGGCTCTGTTCAAATGCGCCACTATGGTGTCAATATTACATTTCTATTTAGAAACCTTATTGAATAATGTATATGCAATCTTGGTCGGCGGATTTCATACGAAATACAGCAAAAACGATGCAAAAAATCTTATAGCTTTTAATTGGGTGTTTAAAATATTTTTTTCCTTTCTCCAATTAATACTAATCTCAGCTTTGTACATCCATGCGATCTCGAGATAAATGTTCTTGACATATGGACAACAAAGCGATCGTATACGGGTTTATTTTTTTCTTTTTAAAGTATGGAACCTTATAAAGAAAAATATTTTAGGTAATAAATAAAGGTGTTAAATATAAAATATGTACATGATGTGTAGATAAGTATCATAATTTTATAATATTTATATAAGCTACATCGTATGAGACTAATGGATTAACGTGCTCACTGAGACGTACCAGTGAATATTTAATCCATAAATGATCAACTGTCATCTTCTCGTCGTAAAATTTATAAAGTAGTAAATATTTTTAAAATTAGAAATGTTTTATAATATGAAAATTCGGTTAAACATTATAAATAGTTGTCCTTTTACCACTTACTTACGTATTGGCTATATGATAGATACTATATTATACCAGTGGCTGCCCGTAACATTGCTTGCGTGAACTTTATAACCCATGCTAAGCACATAATTATCATAATTGAATTTTATATAATTTTTTATATGCTTTAAAATGTAGTATTTTATTCCCTTAGTGTGGAATGACACTTTAAAAACAGTAAAACTAGTGAATAAATAGCATTCTCTCTTGTCAAACGATAACTTTAACAAATTGTCGTTGGATATTGGATATTGTAAAAATCTCACTCCAGAGATGCTAACAACATAAATAAGTTTTAACAAGCGTATAAGAATTTCGACGTAGCTTGATAAGAACGAATGGCTTAGTTGGTCAGAGTGCTTCGACGGTTTCCAAGTGGCGTGGGTTCAAATCCTTATAACTTTTGCTATCCATTATAGGTATTATTTGTTATTATTTGTTATAATTTTTATAGAGCTTTATCAGATATTTCAGACTTTAAAGATTTATATGTTAATATCATATATACCTTTTGTTTGTAAATGCCTACCACGCTGATAATTTTATACAAAGGTGGTATTTCATTATTTTTTATAGTTAACTGGACTGATAAGACACTTAAGATATTCAAGATTTTTAATTTTTGGAAAAAATCTATCACGCTGGACAACTTTTGTTACGGCGGCATTTTCCCATTTTTATAGTTTAGCTGCGCTGTTATAGTTATTTAGTAGATGTTCCAAATTTTCTTTTTTTTATAATATAGAAAATGTCTATCAAGCGGAATAACTTTTTCTAAGAGGGCATTTTTTTAGTACGCTTACAGTCACATGCTCCTCCTCAATAACAGGCTTCTAATAGATAGAGAACTTTTATGAAAATGTTTTATCATTATGAAAATGTTTTATCATTACTGCCTATAGTTGTAGTGAGTCATTAAGTGTCAAATTAGTTATGTACAATCAAAGTTGTACAACTTTGATTGTACATAACTAAGGGAATACATAAGCTATAAATAGTAATCAAAAACTATAGAGTATTTTCTGAAAGTCTTACAATTAATTAACTTGGCAAGTGTGAGAACTGGTTTTATAAACAAAAGTGTCAAAAGTTTAATTTCTTCAATAATGGATACGTTCGTAAATTTAAGTTTATTAACGTTTATAACTTGTACTTTCCGTTGACTAACAATCCTGAAATTGGCACAAAACCCTTTGTGAGCGGGTCACATTCACTCTTGATCAACTATTTTTTATAAATTTTCACTTTTCAGTTTTTTTCTTTATCTGTATTGTAAGTTATTCATGTGGACTTTAGGCAAATTTCATAACTGTAAGTCTACGGTATGTACTGTGGGTTTTGTTTTATTTCATACATAGTAGAAACATAAATGTAGTAAAAAACGGCTTTATTTTTATTTTTGAGGAACCCTAGAAAAGTGTATATGTTATGTGGTTTATGTTATTATTTTAAATATGTATTTTATTTCGTTTTCTATGTTTTAGATGTTACAATCCTCCGAAGTGGTACGTGCGTCCCAGCTACTGGAATCAAACACCAAGCAGGAGTATATGCTTAATTTGTATAATAAAAGTTTTAAAATTAATAAGATTGTTTGTATTTAATAGTCACAAATAGAAAATTTAATGTAGAAAGTCATTTGATTACGTAATTTAATTATTAATATAATAAGTAATACACAGATAAATAATTTATTAGATGTATAATTTTTGTAATTTAGCTGTCGTCGTTTTATATTAGTTGGAAACACTTAAGGTTGAAGTCGTTGGATTATGTACTTATAATTTTATTTTTATTTTGAAATTTGTTTTCATAACAAGACATCAATATACCTTGTCTTATTGTCTGATGAATGATACGCATAAAACAATTTAAATCTACTTAATTGTTTCTCTGAGTGGAGGTCGAACTTGCCACAACATTTACAGCAAACATTCAATAAGTCATTGATATATTATTAACGTGTAATAAATGAATGACACATAAAACAATTCGCTTTCTGCTTAGTTTGCAACTGGCAAATAAAATAGTATCTACTAAGTATATATTTTTCGGCGTAGTACGAGTATATTAATAGCGACTATCTTTACATTCTATCTTTCATCCCTGATTCATAAACTTCTAAGGATTTTTTTCACAGAAATTCGCTTAAAGCGCTGGTTATTAAATAAAAATGTAATAGAATTTTTAACATTTTATTCAGATGAAAGCTCATCTTTTTGTCGGTCCATCTGACTAACCAACTTTCTGTAATAGTTTTTTCAACGTTGGTGAAGTTGAAAAAACTATTATATATTATGAGTCTTGAATGCGTTTTAAGCTGCCAATTGCATATATTGTTCAGTTTTAAATTTGTTTATATTCTAAAGAGTAAAATATTCACAATCGATAAAGCGTATTTACTCTAACAAGAGAAACAATAGAACAATTACTCTTTACCAAGAGATTCAATTCGGACAAAGTGTCCAATTCTTCTCTATCTTAACAATTGAACTTTTTATAATAACATCTAAACAAAAATCATTTAGATTTTTGTTTAGATGTTATATCCAAAATTTAATGATTGATAGTTCTAGATTATTATATAGTACAAAAGGTCTATTATCTATTTTCATTAAAAAAAAAAAAGCATATCAAATTGTCCGGCTGTACTTGTCAATTTTCTTCACGAATCCAATTTTTTCCAAGAAATCTCAAATTACTGAGATCCAAAGAATAGCGTTGATCCGTCGACCTTGTATATAGCGTACATAAAGAAATGCACACCTAGAAGAAAGCTAGGATGGAAGTAATGATGTAAATAAATTCTTACACCTAGCAGTAAAAAAGCTACAATATCTGGAAATTGCAGTTCATCAAAAGTTAAATTTAGTGAGCTAAAGGTACATCTATTTGTCATGCTTTTTTTTAAATTTAACTATTTTTAACCGACATCTAAATAAAGGAGATTGTTCATCCAAAACCTTTTTTTATGCAAGTCCCTTGATGCTACGTCATTTGTAAAACGATAAAAAAAAGAAATTGGAAATAATAAGTATAAGCATGAATAAATTACATTTATTAGATTTTAAATTTTGTTATGTTCTTGGTTTAATGCCTTTAGTTTCGTTCTTTTCTAGTAATTATATGAAATATAAGGTTTTCTTATACTTTACTTACTTTTAGTTTTAAATTACTGTTTGTTGTTGTTATAATAAAAGTATTTTAAGAATAGTCCTTATTATAACAATGTGTCCTAAATATGCATAATCAAATATGTTTGCCCTACTTTCACGCAAACATTACTGAAGGGATTAAAATAAAACTTTACAGAATATAAATCAAAATAACACATACAGGCTACAATTTATGTAAAAAGTTTATTTAATTTCAATATAATATAACAACAATTTTAAATAGCCAAAGCTACGTTTGGGCTGGTAGTAGATGATAACGTACTAATATTCTTTCTTACAATCGGTAGTCTATTGTTCTATGTTAAGTTCAGATTCAAATTCGGCAATATTACTTGGACCAACCTAAATATCATCTTCGTTTATATTTTTCTTTTACTTATCGCTTCTTTGCGATGATTTAAAAATATATTCATTAATATAAGATTTAACATCTTCTCGTTCAAAAAATAGTGTCTCCCTTCATCATCAGTTTAGAAATATTATCAAATTAAAATTCCAAGACAGAAACGAAATATGTGTAGAACACACAATCTTTACGTACATGAGCTAGATATAAGACGAATCTTGGGATCTAAACTCCTTTTGATCTATAAAGAGGTAGCGCGCGTCACAAGTGGTCGACAAAAGACTTCTTAAGTAGGTACCGGTTATCATTGATAAAGTTGAAAATGTAATATGACTTTAAATATTGTATTAAAAACAGCTATAAAATAGAAGTACCAGTTTATTATTCTAGAATAAAAACAATTTTAAAATTTAAGTTGAGTTGATATATTATTCAAAGTGTACTTGTTTTTTTGAATGAAACATATTGCATAGCGAGCGGTAAGCGCGTACAAAAGTATTAACCATACATTCGTAAGAGACTATTTATAAATGTTTATCGTATAATCATTAAAGTAGTTTAAATAACATATTTTTTAATAATAGTCAAAAATATGCTTTCGTTACAGTATTAAGCATTATTGTTTACAGCTAGCAACCCCGGAAGTTAGTAACATATATTAAGTTTCATTCATTTATGTATTACCTACCATAGAAGCAAAGTAATATAGTGCTAATGCGGTCGTTGTGGTTAGACAATAATTCATTATTCCTATATATTGGTAAGTCAAAGTGTATTGAATTACTCGGAATAGAGTGTCTTTAATACGTTCCCTACCATGCTACAAACACAAATTGAAATGTACTTTTTACTTGTAATTTTCTATATTTAATTAATTTATCTAATTATTTTTTTCAATGTTTTCACTTTTATATAAAGTGAATTTTTAATTTAGTGTCTGATATGTACTGATGCTTTATTTGTACTGATCGTATAAGCGACGACGAATTCGAGATTGATGGATTAACGTGCTCACTGAAGCGCGTCGGGGATCAATGTTATATTTACAAACGATCTCTACTCTGCATTTGTGTATTATACAGATGGAACAATCTTTGCCTCATGGATATTATTTTAGGAAATCTAGCTAGATATATGTATTTGTGCTAATTGTGATATGTTTATTAAAATAAGTATATTTTTGTTATGTACCTACCAATTCCGTCTTTCTGTAAGAAGATCTTTTAACATACTATAATTATATGTATTTTTTACCTTGTGATTGATGGACAGACTCTATTTTATTATAAAAACTTAAAGTAATATTTCTTGGCACTGTTTCAGAATTACGTATTTTCTTTTAATTATATATTCATTATTTAATAGACAAGCGCGGTGAAACGTTCCATTTCCACCATTCAACATGCAACGTCTCAAATAAACATAAAATGCAATGTGAAAATCATGCAATTTTTACTATATGTATACTTTCTTCATATATTAGGTTCGGTTCTGTTACTTAAATAAAAATAAGAAAAAAAGTGAATTACAAACTGAAAATACTAAATAAATATTTTAACAGTATCTACGACAGGCTAATAATGCATTTTTCAGTTCAAATCCAATAGCGATAACGAAATTAAGCTAACAAATCGTCCACATTCACTTCGTGTCTGGATTAAGACTAACGCTGTACAAATTAGCATTAACGACGTTTAATTAAATAAATTGGTTGAATAATCTGGATTTCACGCTTATAGGTAGGTAGTGTTGCGGTAAATCGCACAGTAGTAATACAAAAGATACTTGTTAATTAATGCGTAAAGCTAATTAGGAAGGTTTACGCACATATGAATGAAGTATGAAAACCAATTTGAGCGAGGTACTCATTAGCATTATTGATTCCTGCTAGAGTTTGTATCAATTATAACATAGATTTTAAATATATTGTATAATATGTGAAATTATATTTTTTACTTGAAATTTCCAGCTCAAAAGAGTTAATTTTGATAAAAAATGAATTTCGTTTTGTTTGAATAATCACAACTAGTTTCCCTTTAGTTCGTTTTTATATGGAAATTTATGATATTTTCCAGATCTAGATTCAGAAAGAATTTTGTATCTCTGAATCTACTCTATCACACACTATCACTCTGTTTTTCTCTTACGGTATTAAATAAATATTATTTCCTTCTTAATTTTTTAAATACTAATTATAACGTGCTTTTCTTATATATAATCTTCAATCAAACGTTTAATTCATGTGTAAACGTATAAGTTTTAGGCCGGCATTTGGAACCGGCGTTAAATAGTGGCTTTGGCCACTGCGTTTCGCATTAGGTAATGCCGGGCCCGTCGCCCTTCCACCTTAAAGGACGGCTCCTGTAGCTCCTCTGGAGTTACTCGGGGCCGTGGGCGACGGTGATCACTTACCTTCAGGTGACCCGTACGCTCGTTCGCCGTCTTTTCCATAAATAAAAAAAAGTTAATGCACATTGTTTCTTAAATAAAATTAAACAATGGGCGAAGCCGCGCGATGGGTTTCTAGTAATATAAAAAAGTATTAAAACAGTTTTGTATCTCAAATGGTCTTTTATTTTTATTTCACTTTTGCTACTACACAATTATAAAGCGTTTATAGCCACAAAGACTGATATTATATTTTTTATTATTCATGCCTACGCCTACTCTCAAACTCAACAACGTGGAACAAGAGCAGAAGATCTTGTCTTTTACTTTTTTTTTTATAAGCATCGAGAATAGCTTGAAGGTTTTAAAAGTTCATATTAATAAAAGTGATATGACAAATTATATAAGAATTCGATGTAGAGAGCCTCCATGTCTAAGAGTAACATTACTGGCGTGAGTACTAAATTGAATAAGTTAATGACATTTCAGAGAAAATCAATAAAAGTAATATATCAATTGAAATCTCGCTTTATGTACATAGACAAATATGTTTCCAAATAATACTTATGATAATTTATTATAGTATGAAAATAATAGTGCATGTTGTGGCGTAGGGGCACAAACGTGCAACTGTAAACGCACGGCAACGGTAGTTTGTGAGTCTACAGAGGTTCGTTTCAAAATTTTGTAATTGTTTCTTCTGTCTACTCTGTTCAGTGCCGGATACAGCGTGAAATAAAAAAAATAAAATACATCTGGAGTTAAAGCGAAATTGTGAAAAAAAAACAGGTCCAATTTTAAAATGAACTGGCCTCCTTGTTATTTTTTTTGGAAAAACTACAACATAGCTCAATTCTAATTAAAAGGTTTAATACAAGAATTTTAATAAGGTATGTTATAATTATCATATAGTAACACTAACAAAACTATGTAACACATTGCAAAAGTTTAAATATGGATCTGCTCTTTCACTCATCTGAATTCCGTGGGGTTTCAATATACACTACCATTCAAAGTGAAAAATGGACAGAATATTTGCAAGTCCATCAGCCACTAGCAAAATCAACACAAATTTACGCACGTTTTGTTGCCCTCAGCAATGGAGTGTGTTAACAGTAGGTTCCTAAATTCCCAACCTACCTACCTATGCTGTTATATGCGGAATACAACATAAAGCTGAAAAAAAAATGAATTTTACGGCATGTCATAAAAGAAATGACTTAGAAGATATAACGTGCTGCGAAGTCGATTAAGCGGGCGAAGTCGCAAGCAAAAGTTAGTAGATAATACAATATAGGTGAATATGACACAATAGATTTAAGTGCTTCTTTATATTTTATAGTAGATAATTTATCATGATGCTTTTTATTCTTTTTTAGTACCAGTTTAGAATATATAATTATTTTTTAACAAATATTCTTGGCATTGTTCCGATTATTTTGATATTTATAACAGATATATATTTTAATATTTATTTAGTTTTTCCGTACCATAATAGTTAAAGTAATCATGAGAAAAAGTGGAAAATGAACAATAAATAATTATAAAAACATAACTTCAAAAAAAAAACAAAAATCCGTCTGCATAGCGCCAAAACAAGCCAAATAGTTCATTAGGATTAATTATCAGTATGTTGAACATTATTCTTCTGGGGTTTTTAAAATTTTGGAGCCTTCTGAATTTCAAATAAGTTAGGTTCTTTTTGTTTTTTTCATAATTATTAATTATATTTATTAACTTCGTTAGTAAAATTTTCAGTTCAGCTTAATGTTTTCTTGATTTTCTTGATCCAATATAATGTAAGGGCAGACTTATTATTATATTAGCAAGAATGGTTGTTAAAACAACTTTAAAAATTTATATATTCTAAACTGTTACTTAAAATGAAAAAGAATTATACGAACCTATTAATCATTATTGAACACCTATTCAACGACATCCAACTTGACATAGTTTGATGATTTTTATATTTTTTATTTTGACAATGTGATATTTGATAGTCGCTGCGTTGTATTTATTATAAATATTATTCGATCGTCACTGACGTATCCGATGTTAAATTAGTCTATCTATCGACTAGTTTGAAGTCGTTTGAAGAATAGAAGTCGGAATCGGGTTTTACTTTATGATTTTTTTTTTTTTGTGAGGTGCTGTCATGTTTCTTCTATATAATACAATTATGTACAATTTCAAGAAGTTAGAAACATAATATAAATTGGTGAACAAAAAAGTGTTTCAAATAATATGTGCTATGGCAGTCTTTACACTGTCACGAACTACATATTACAAACATACAAATATATCTATTAACGTACATCTACATTGTTCGCCTTAAGGCATGACAATTATTATTGCTTGCTTTCGTATTCAAATGATTGTCATCATCACATGATGACAATCATTTGAATACGAAATTGTACATAATTATGTATTATATACGAGGCGAGGGAGACACAAAGTTGGTATGAATATTGAGATATAAATCCTAAAAGAAAAACAAGTAAATAGGCTTTTGAGTGCGTTTATATGTATATTTGTACAAGTATATAAAGAATTTCCTTATATTAACCGTCTTCAGTGGAAAGGATGGTGCGATATTTTTGATTTCTCTGTCATTTGGAAGCTGATCTTAGATTTTTTTTTATTATTTGAAACAGCATATTTCCAAAATACTTGCATGCATGTCAGCGTGGAGGTCGCACAGGAGTTTATTCTTGATCTTTTCTCTTTTTAATATATATTAATTATTTACCTTATATAATTAGAACTCTAGTTAGAAAAACTATAACATAGTAAGAGAAGACAAAACCTATATAAGGATATAAACAATGCTCTCTCACAAATAGTAAGTTGGTTTAGTGATATTAACTTATGAATAGTTAAGAACAAAAAGTATAATGCTCAGAACTCGAAAACGGTAGATCTTATTGATTCTACGGTATTACTCGATATCATCATTGATTCCAAATAACAGCGATGACCTCATATTGATGAATTGGCGA
Organism: Eueides isabella; assembly: GCA_019049475.1. Lineage (NCBI taxonomy): Eukaryota > Metazoa > Arthropoda > Insecta > Lepidoptera > Nymphalidae > Eueides > Eueides isabella. The sequence goes on along the minus strand of CM032386.1, from coordinate 9,237,410 downwards.
ACAGACTTAACTTATTTTACCTACTTTCATAGTATTATATCCTACGGAATTATACCTGGGAGCAATCCCTGTCAAAGTTGGTGTTGGAGAAATTAGAATTTTTAAGGAAAAAATTAAAGAAATATATATGTTGACTGTTGCATCTGAATACATTTTATAAAATGTTGTTTCTGTTAAGAGATATCTATATTAATAAATTTACTAAAATCGGTGCAATACAATATTAATAAACTTAGTGCGCTGGTAGCTTCATTACATTGTATTGGAAATTCTTTTATGGGACCATGTAATGACCACGCTTTTGTAATAGGAATTAAAAAGTGATGAAAGGCATTTTAAAAAGTGATGAAAGGCATTTGAGTGTTAAACGTAATAATTATTAAATTTAGCATTTTTCGGCAATTGCAAACCTTGACGGAAAGCTACGAGTAGCAGCCCAACGACTCAGTTGTTTAGCAGCATTGGTCTAGAGCAATTGTTCTACGCTAATGCTGTTTCACGACAACGCACAACAGAATAAGCTGCGAAGTTAGAGCTTCATTTAGAATGACTAAGATATCAATGGTAATTTACGGGCCATGCTCCAATATACTAGGATTTTTTTCAAAATTGTTCTTCTTAATTTATTAAATAAAATAGTGTCACTCAAGCGGGTGAAGCTGATGACGCGTAGTTAGTGAATAATATATTTAAACGTGTTTGAGACAAGTAGCAGTTTTCTAACAATCAAATCAAAATAATCATTGTAAAAATGAAAATAATATATATATATATATATATATATATATATATATATATATATATATATATATATATATATATATATATATATATACATATGTATATTATATATATATTGATAGGCACGTTAATATTTTTTTATATAAACATTTATAAACGTGACAAATAAATAAGACTCCCTTAGGTGTCACCTACATAACATATAACAAATGTAATTATGGATAAGTTATTTGATAATTAAAAATCAATTTCTTGCGTAACTTAAATGTTAAACCATCATTTAAAATTCATATATGCAATAATTATAAATTCATGATATTTTACCCACGAAGGAAGACGTAGAGACGAAACAAAAGGAAAGTTTACCCTATATTCGCCACAATGTATGAAGTTTTAAACAACGAGTCCTTACTACTCGAGTACCTACCGTTTCTTTAAATATTATTATGTATTAATAAACCCCAGAGCCAACTTCTAATCAAGTTGTAACTAACTAACAGAAACGGGCTTTTTAGCTAACACTGCGTTTATAATAGATATATATATTATGGATACATTAATAATATTGAAATTGTGTATTATCGCTGTCAGTACACGGAAGATACATGAGAAAAAATAATATTGGTAGTATTTATCAACGAGTAAAAAAATGAAAAGTCATTGTTTTGAGTTATTTTACATGCCTCTAATAACAATTTTTGACACCAATAAAATTTACTATTGTATTATAAGTATAGATAAACATTAGACTCCATATGTAGAGATATAAAATATTTACAGAAATATAAAAATAGAAACTTGAAATATAAGTGTACAATTAAATATCCTTCGTTAAATATCATAAATGTACAAGTACAGATTCACTGTAATCTCTAAAATATGCACGGCATGAGTATTTACAAAACTACTTCAAGAGCTTCAAAGAAGAACAATTTGATAGACAAGAAAAGATTAACTCGTCAACTGCAATCAAAATAGCAGTCCTCTAAGTTAAACTAATTCATGAATATCATGTTTACCCACCCATACCAGGCTAATAAATTCTGCTTTAGATCGAAATTTAAACCTTTTTGTTTAATCTAATATTGGAAGGGGAAGGAAGGGCATATCTCATACCAGAGGTAAATACAGCCATACAAAAACATTTTTTTATGCTGAAATTAAATATCTGATTAGAGATCCTTAAGTTTATTTTGTCTTATTTTATGCTTAAATTAAATATCTAATCAGATATTAGCTTAATATAAAATATTTTATATTCTTAGGGATCTAATCAGATCCCTAAGAATATTTTGTCTAATAAAACACTAGGCTTTCTATTGAATTTAAGCAGAATCGCTCGGGACTCCTGCACAATCTATTCACAAGCTTACTGTTTTAATTAATATGTGTGTTTGTCAATTTAGATTATATTACTACTACCTCAGAAATCATATCAAGCCAGAGAATAATGGTGTCTTTTGTCAGCGTCTTCCCTTAATCTAAAAATAAAATATATATGTTTAGGAGCGAAACGCAAGAAAGAGATTTTTTATTTTGTATTCATCAAACGTATTAAATGAGATGGACAATAAAACCGGTATACGTTAAATCATATTTACTAGATCAGCCATTTTCTTTCTAAAACTTTAACTATTATCGATACAATAAATATTATTATCAACATTTCAAAATTCAACTTTGAAACATAAGTGTGAAAATCAATAAGAGAGCGTCAAACTAATGTTAATAATGCGTTTTATTGCTTCACAACTAAATTTATAAAATGCCTCCTTTTGAATAACAGTATAGAGAGAGGTTTTAAAATATTACTTTTACTAATATCGTCGCTCTAAAACTAACAATAAATTTATTATATATATAATCATACAGCCGTTTCGTAAACAAAACGTTTAAGAAGGATACCTTAACTAAAGATATCAAATATATATATACATTTAGCTAAACTTTGTAACAATTTTGTTATAGAAAGGGCGGTAACAGATAGAATCAATGTTACTGAAAATCCCTAGTAGTTGTCCGAGTTTAACTTTTGATGGGTTATTTAGACCGGACGTAAAACAAATTTACAAATTTAAAAGCAATGATACATGAATAATTATTGTATGTATAACTTATGCGTATGATGTTGGAGTACACTAAAATATAAATACTTATGATAAGGTATATTAAAACAAAATATATATAATTAGTCTGATTTTGAAATTATGAATAAAGGAGATATTGCCTATAATCACTATTATTTGAAGCTATAAAATTATTAAATTCAGTGTGCTAAGCACTTAATTTCATAATGACCTGATGGAATATTATTTATTGAATATATGAATTAAAAATCAGTTAAGATATGTTAACGTTACCTAAAAGTTATCGCTAAGGATTTACAAGATTAATTTAGTAAATGATGTTATACAACGGAAGAATCATTATCATAAAAAAAATACTGTGTATAAAATATATAATAAACATGTTAGTATATTAATACAAAAGGAACTAAATACAAAATATGAAAATTAATTTTATTTTTTATACGAATATAACAACGTAGCTAAACGATCTCAGGCGACACTGTTAGAGCTTATCCGCTACGTCCCGAACATTAAGACTACTTCGAATGAATGTATTATTTATGCGGTCAGATCTCGCTACACCGCATGCCCAATTGAGCATTTTCATTTCCGTGCCGCTCATTCTCTCATTCACTGCCACATAAAAGAACCGGTCGGATCATGGTCTTGTATATAAGCCCCTTTAGTTTGGGCAGTATTATGCGATCGCAGATCACACAAGTTACCTCCCGCTATTTAGCCCATTAGCGCTTAGCCGGCCATGGATATCGTTATCGCTGCCTCCAAAAGAGAAGAAAAAGAAAACATACAAAATACATATATTAAAATATAAGACATGACATTACAAAAAATCCAATATATAAAAATAACTTAATTTATAATTGAATAAACGATTTAATAGTAACACAGTAAAAGTAAAATATAAATAAGGAAAACATTATGTATAAGTGTAAAAAATAATAAAATTAAATATTTTATGTCTTCATTTCTTCGCTCTAGGCAAAGCACAGTGTTGAGTACCGCCACTCAAAGTGGAGAACGGAAGTGGAGGTTTCCAAGTTCCCTCTGTCTATCCTGCCACGTGCGGGATACAGCGTGAAGCTGAGAGCAGAAGGTATTAAAAAAAAGACAATAACAGAAAATAAAGTAATTTATTTAATTAATAAATATTCTATAAAGTGAAACATGAAATAAAAAAAAAACTATAGGTATGTTACAGAATACAAAATGAATTTAAGTGGTTATATACACAAGTTATTTCTTCATAACTAGCTTTAACCTTTTAATAACTTTTTATTGACTTTATCGAATTTTTGAGCAGCAGCCACAGTCTCTTGCGTCGTCAGTGGTAACTTAGTTGGAGTGACAGTTACCCCATACACTTAACTCGGTAACGCAAGCTCTGTAAGAGCATTAATGTTTTTGATGCCGTCATCCACCGCATCAAAACGTTCCCTAGTTAGCATAAAGATACCATGATGATTTCTCGTCAGGTACTCAGGTATTGTGATACCCGAACCTTAAAGTTTTGATTTCGCAATCCAGACACTCTTACGGATCTGTGGTGTTGAAAATTTTACCACTTTTGGCCGGAGTTTCTCTCCAAGCAAGCGACATACCCGACGAAATTCGCTCATCCTGGTGTTAAACATGTCAGCCATAGCAGTAATAGCCTCCATGGTTGAACACGTAGTAATTTTATTATTAATTCTAAGAACTAAATAAAGGAAACCACTATTGATAAGTACTTAGTTTTACTATTACATTAAGAAAATTGAAATACATGTAAATAAAAATAAAATATAAGAATAAATAAGGAGTTTTTTTAAAACAGCTGTCCTTATTTACCACATAACTTATCCACGACAGAACTTATTCACGCCTACCCGTCGCTAAATTGCGAACAATATAGTATATCGGTCTGTGTAAATTAAGGGTAATGATTAACATAGTGGATTATTGTGTTTTCTAGTCTGTAAATTACAGGAACTTTTGAATATTAGCGAATTTATGCCAAAACTATAGAGGTAGCTTAGTAAATGTAAGTCGTACCTAGAAGTTAAATGATGCAGACATATTGGTTTATTATATCTAAACGGTACCTATAAAATATGTTGTCACCTTTAATGTGAACTGAAAATATGTTTAGTATTTACTTGGAAAAAATAAACACATCTAAGTAAATAAATGGATTGGAATCATTAATTTAGAAAGATATCGGAGATTTACATCATGAACATGAGGCTTTTGATTGTTTTTGATTGTAGTATTACTTAGAAGCTCTGGATTTGGAGAGTCAAACTTGTATCCTTCATTCACGTAGCGGTTATAAAAGTAAGTAGATCTTCTATAGGTGACCTATACTTAGGATTGGGGTCAAACAACTTGCCCCAAAAAGTCAATAAATGATTACAAATTATTTTGGTTAATTTAACGAAATATGTTAAGACGAAGCTTATAAGAATTTCTCTATAGATAAATGAGAGTGTATGGCCTACTTGGTCAAAGCGGTTGGACCGTTTTCAAAGCGGCGCGAGTTCAAATTCCGCTACGTTCAAATTTTTATACGTTTTCATGAAATATATTATTCTTTCTAAGTAAGTAAGTTATATCACCCTTTAATATGTTGAAAATATTTAATAAATAACAATCTCTCATGCCACAGAATAATTTTAAGCAATTATTTTTATTATATAAGTATAGAAGTATATATTATAATACATTTGTTTTCAAATATAAAGTAATGACTTAGTTTTACTTGTTACTGTAATGACTTTGTAATAGAAACGTCGTAACCCAGATAAGTAATTGGATAAATGGCCGTGACATAAATTTTAATATTAATATAAGGCATGTGAATATTACAATTCAGTAATCCTAGATTATGGATATCTTTTTATTTTTTTAATAAATCAAAACAAATAATTTATTGTTACTTAAACATATTATATATAATAAACATAAGTAATAAATTTAAGAACTAATTTTTAATGAAAAGATCGAAATTATGCGATTATAAATCTACGAATTATGAAGCTTAATGTTTGTGGACTAAAGTCTCGGCAAACACAATTAAAACAGCATCTCTCATGTGGTTGGAATCCGATGGACTTAAGGTAGAATTTCCCGCGGGGAGTTTTGGCTTAAAGGAGGCCTTTCAATATTCTCAGTTGCCCTAAAGGGAATTTTAAAGGCACTTAGATTTTTTGCGTTTACGTTGTTTATTGTTTATTTTTGACCAAATATTTTAATCTACGTACGCTCTATGATGAAAAAATAAATATCTAAGTATTGTTCTGCTTTTAATCACAAACCCAATTTCCTTGTAAATTGGATAATTGCATTCCGGACACAAACTGGTTTTTATATGAGATAAACCTAAAATTTTATTCTTTTTTTTATTTCTTTTTAGCTCACGCTGTATCCCGTACTTGGCAGGGTAGGCAGAGGGAACCCGGGGACCTAGTGTTAAGACACGTTGTTACACTTCCGTTCCCCATTTTCCGCCGAATTGGAGGCTAGCGTGTTGAGTGGCGGAACTCAACGCAGCGCTTTGCCTTATTACTAGAGCGAAGAAATGAATATTTAAATATTTAAATTGGAAATATTAAATATTTCATTCGGGGATCGAGCCCAGAACCTGTCAGTTACAGTCACACACTTGTCCGCTGCGCCACGACAGGCCTCTATAAGGTGGTTATTTTATTTATTAGTTATTATATTTTTCTCTAGTGGGAATCAAACTTTCTTAGAGCTATTTAGATATGAGTAAATGTATCTCATTTAATAAAACGTACCTCACGATAATATAATACAACGAATTCCTGTGGCAACTGTGAAGGGGGGACTTAAAATAGTAAATAATAAATGAAAAGCAGGGTGATTTGTAATTACATACGCGTCGATCGCAGCATTTTGTCTTACATTCTACCTTATAGCATATGTACAAAATCACGTATGTTAATTAACAAATAATAATAAATTATAACCACGGAATTTCTAGAAAATACTTTGAAGGCGGCAGTAGTAGCATTATCTTAAAGTTCGGAGTGAGAGGATTTCGGACAGTGGAGGTGAGCGCTAATTTACATTTGAAGGGGTCCTTTAAACCTTCCCTTGTTGTCGCAAGTCCCAGAAGCTGTTCTGAGTTCCTAACCTTCCAACGCGATACTTCCAGCGGGATAAAGTATGAATTTTACCATTTCTTATAAAATTAGATTTTTCTACGTAGTAAAAAGATTATGTATTAACGAAATGTTTTCAACTACATGCAATATTGTTGCTTTTTAAATAGCGGTACAATATAGTTAATTCACGATAAAAAATATGAACCTAACTGTATTCATTCATATTCAGTAGAAAATTGGGTGAATGACAACGATGAGGAAAACTATCTTATATAATAATTCCGGATACGCTGTACGTGTTCACAAAATTCCATTTATCTCGATATGTTGAGACGTGAGTCTGAGCCAAACTGATTTTTGCTCTCATACAATAAACTTAATATTGAAAGATATTTTTTGTTGTAACATTTTTATAATATTGTATTATAATAATCGAATGAGTGTTTCTATGAAATGTTGATCATATAAGGAAATAATGTATTCATATGTACAAATATATCTTTATATATACTAAAAGTACGCTGTCTAGAGCTGTTAAATTGATTTTTTTTTGGTAACTGTAATAGTAACAGTTAATTTATGAATTTTAATCAGCACTCCCTTTACATCTAATGTGATTTAAATGCGATCAAGCGACCATTAGGAAGGTTCAATAACAAACTTAGGGAAGTTCGCTTTTCCTCAAAGATATAAGCTTGACGTAAAGTTTCTTGCCAGAGATTTGAGGTTGATCGCAACAAAGACTCCTTTTTTGTTTTCAAATGTGTCCATAGTCCAATAGTTAGTTGCTTAAAAAAATTGATACTGTACCCATAACACATAACCTATGAACTACTGTATGTAAATTATTTGCTCTATCTTTTATTCGATTACAAAATAGTTAACAAAATAAATTATAATTTAAATTGTACGCATGTTTCATTAGAAATAATAGGAATTTGTTTCAATCGAACGTTAAATGAAAATGAGAAAATAATATCATATAAACAATAAAAGTAACAATATAAAGGTGCTGTCAATGGTAGCTATTCAGTAGTAGCTCATATATAACGACGGACCATATAATGCATTGTTACACTTTTCAAGAGAACTCGTAACAGTGGATCCCGATTTTATTGCACGCCGCTTCGTGATGCAATATGCAATTGTATAGTGAAGGCACTCGTATTACTTCATAAGCCTTATGAAAATATTTATTACTTTCCTGCCAAAGAACACAATAAGCGTTAAATAAGTAATACTGTACTTACTGTACTTACTATATCCTGCATTAAGTAAATCAGTGCGAATCTATTTTTTTATTACAACTCCTTTCCTGAATCCCCATTCAACCAAATAAGTATTCAGTGTTAAGTTGTGGAATCCAACACCGCGCTTTGTCTTGTTACCAAAGGGGAGAAATGACAGTAGTTCTTTTCAGCTTCCTTCAGCTTCACGTTGTAAGTCAGGATAGGCAGAGGGAGCATGGGAATCTAGAGAGGTTAAGACTTTCCGTTTCCTTAGATTTTGACCGCTGTACCGTTACACCGTTTACAGTCACACGCTTGTACTCCTGTGCTACGACAGCCCCCAAATCTGGCAACACGCATGGGCAGATTCGACCAAATTATTACCACCACTGGCATTTAAAACTGGCGGTAAGTAGTGGCTTTGGTCACTGCGTTTCGCATTGGGTAATGCCGGGCCCCGGGTTCCATCCACCTTAAAGGCCGGCAACGCTCCTGTAGTTCTGGAATTACAAGTGGCCGTGGGCGGCGTTGACGGTCGTGTGCCGTCTTTTCTATAAAAAAAACATATACATTTTACCTAAAAGGTTATAGACTACAAAAGAATGTCGTGTACAATAGATTTATTCATCACTTTTTATTAAACGAAGTTATTTTCTGCACTCAAACAACGTTCCTACTAGGTAACTAGATGGGAGCTGATTTGATATTCACAGTTGATTTCCTTCATATTTCGGAGCACGTCTAGGTTATCAGTGCAGACTGTTTTGCTCCTTATAATCTAGGTAATTTAGAGTGCCCAAAGCGTTTCACTTTAATAAAATGTTGATTTCTAGCAATTTAATAAGTTTTGCTGAGAAAATACTTATTAATATAATATGCTTTTTGAATCTCACGTATCATAAAATTAACAATTTATTTATGTAAATATTACTGTTTTATGTATACATCTAATATATTTTTTTTAATAAATATGCCCATTTTTATACAGATTATATATTCTTTAAAAAAACATAATAGGATATATTAACCATCTGTGACATAATTGTCACTTGTATTCGTATTACTTTCATGGAAAAATCCAATTTTGTGCCAGACCTGCATTTGTTTTTACATATGTCAAAATATCTAATAGGATCGCGTCTTCGCTCCACTTTCAATATTTTAGTATTTAACGTAGGGAGCTCATACAAAATAAGTGGGTCACGTAACTCATATTTACATGATTAAACATATGGCTTTTGCAATAAAGCTTATATGCGTTCAGTAAATTCAAGTATATGCATATAAATTTACAATTTATTTTTATCAGAATATCGACGTGCCTATTTTAAATAAACGACTTAAAATATTTTTTTAACCTGAATGAATTTTAAATTTAAAAGTAATTAATAGATTAATATCACTTGTTATAATAAGTAATTATTTTCGTTCTTATGTCATATTACTTGCTTGAAGGTGAGCGTAATAAGTGCATTGCCGTTTATATCTTTATAGACCATGATTAAGGAAACTACATTTGCAGGTTTTTTTCTTAAGAAAAACAAATTTTCTAATTTGATAATCCAGTTTTAAGTTTAAGTAATTTGCAGTTTTAGACCAATGAACTCATAACGTAGCCTAAGATTCTACTGCAAAAAACCGTAGTTATCTGTTTTTTTATTGACAATAAATTTTGAGAACGATATGCGGTAAAAGAATACATTACGCCTAATAAATTAAAACAATCAACTAATTTAAAAGAAAATTATATAAAGAATTGAAAAAAAAAAATTGGGGGGCCGTCATCACTATGTCCTAAATGGTGGGAAGTGGAAGATGTAGCTACAAATAGCTACGTGGAATGTGATGGGAGGAATGGAAAAAAAGATGTTCGAATTATTAATTTGATAGATGACAGAGCAAGAGAGATCATACGAAAAATCAATGAAAATTAACGATTTTCAGAGCAATAGGGACGCTTTTTGGACCAGTCTACGTGAACGTACGGAGTCATGGTGGTGGTGGCACTCGAGGGAGTCATGGTAGAGATGTGTTATATATATATATATATATATATATATATATATATATATATATATATATATATATATATATATATATATATATATAATGCGGTTTAAATAATAGAATTGACTATTGTTCTACTATTATACAAAATTTATAATATCTGAAATTCGTGAGATTTACTATAAGTATATTAAGTAATACCATCACAAGCAAAAGTATTTTAATTTAATGGCAAGTTGTTGTAGATTAATAATTTTGTATTTTATGATTACTTCAAATTTGAATATCAGATTTTTATTGATATAGTATTTTTGTCTATTAATCGAAATAATATATTTTTTTTATCTTGTAGATGTTATGTGGCCGTAGTGCAATATGATCTTTAAAAAGTTCTCATAATCATCACTTTTACTGTGGCATGATTATAAAAATAATACATTTAAGTAATATAACATGATCTTTAAGTCCTATACGTGATTATTAGTTACACAATATATATATTTTGTCTGTATAAAAGAACAGGGTGTCAAACAATCTTTTGTGTATACACACGTCTATATAGTTATCAACTGGTACTCGTAAAAACTTACCACTCCATCGGCTTGGCTACACAAAGCCGTCCCGATTCGGCTATATCCGCTACAAGTCGGCATCCCTCGTAGCGTTGGGCGGGCGGAACTCAGTCTACGGGGACATTCGTGACGGATAGACGTGTCGTACACTTCAGAAATTAAAAAAAAACTGTGTAATATCGTCCTATATAATATAGGATAACTATTCTTAATTAGTAAATAAAAGTGCTCTCTTATATCACTAGGATATTAAGTTATAAATAGATTAGATATTTTGTGTTTTATGTGATTTTAAGTGAAACTAATAGAATTGTGAATCAGTTTACTGACTAAAGTACAGTGAAAATGATGTTGAAGTGGATTAATTTAAACATAATACTGAATAAGGTAAGCAGTGAATAATAAGTGTTCATATACTGTTATTTTTTTATGGAATTTAAAAGGCATTAACTACGGTGAAGTAATAAAAAAATGTATGACCAGAATTCAAAGACTTGCCGCGTGCGTGCATGTGAGTGATAAAATTTGCATGTGGCTTTGCATTTTGTACTACAGAGGTCTAACCTCGTAACTACGACAAAATTAATTCTTGGTTATAAATTATTTGTTGCCACGCGTGGGTATTTTTATAGAATTTTTAAACTGTAAAATTATTGCAATCGTCAAATGTGTTACATTAACGGTTACTTATTGTCTGACCGCTGAGTAATACAATCTGTTTGAAACTAAATAAGATATCATTGCATGAAATCTTTTAATCATCAAATCATTTTACTACAGTAAGGATATCGTTTTAGTAATAGAGCTAAAATATTGTAAATATTTGTCTTTAATAACGTTTTTTTTAACTTGTATTTATGTAAAATTTAGTTTAAAATTCAATAGTGTGAAACGAACTGTGCTCGTTATTTTTTACATATTGAAAAAAAAAGGAAAAAAGTACAATTAAAATATGTAATAATTATATTAAACCACGATTTTCATGTTTCTGGGACCACCCTGATTGACTTGGGCTATATAACATTGTCAATAGCGATAAAAAACACCTTATTAAATTCACTCAGCTTCACGCTGTATCCCGCACATGGCAGGATAGGCAGAGGGAACTTGGGAACCTAGTGTTAAGATACTCCACTTTCTTTTCCCACTTTCCGCCGAATTTGAGGCACTGCAGATTGAGTGGCGGAACTCAACGCCGTGTTTTGCCTTGTACCAGAGCGAAGAAATGAAAATAATTAATATTTAAATTGAAAATAGTACATAGGTTATTTCCTCGAGTGGGGATCGAACCCACAACCCATCGGTTACAGTGACACGCTTGTGCCGCTGCGCCACGACGGGCCTTATCTAATTAAATTTTGTTGTAATTTTTCACTGTCTGAAAATACGATAAAAAGACTTCTGAAAATTATACCTATCTAAAGCGATATATCGCCTTCGAAATTCCCCACAAACTAAATTGGGTTTATTATTTATGAAAATCAGTCTTGATTTTTACTAGAAGTAAAGTTAAGTTTACTTTGACTCGACTCTGAAAGTAATACATATATATATATATATATATATATATATATATACATACATATATATATACATATATGTATATATATACATATATATACATATATGTATATATATATATATATATATATATATATATATATATATATATATATATACATATATGTATATATATATATATATATATATATATATATATATATATATATATATATATATATATATATATATATATATATATATATATATATATATATATATATATATATATATATATATGTATATAAGTATACACAAACATTACATCCATATCTGTCTGGTCTTCCAGCAGGAGTTGGATGACAGCTACTCGTACAGAAGATTTTTATGTAATTATTGAATGTTAAATGTTAAGAATAAGATAGATGCTTGCTTAATTACATAGACATAATTAACATTTAATTACACTTGTTCTGTTGAAGTGCAAATAAAACAACTGATTTGTGTTGTGGCAAATTGGGCGTAAAATAACACTTTAGTAGTAATTGGTAGCAATTGATTAACGGCTCAGAAACTTCAAACATTTGTATTTGATTACTTTAAATGAATTCGTTGGCGTTGCGAGGCAATTACAGAACACTACACAAACAAAAGAAAATCGCATATAAAAAAATCTTAACTTTCTTCGAAGTATTTGGCTGTATTTGGCTTTTGATTAGGATTCTGTTGTTTAGTAGGTATACATTATTTTTTTACTTTATTCGTTAAAACGTATAGTATGAAATTTCAACGCTGATCATAGTTAGACTTAAGTCCACGACAAGCTTCGACGGCAGTAGTTATCGTGCCAATTAAGCAATATGTTTTAAGGTAAAATTTGCACATGATTGCTTTAACATATGTAAGTAGCTCTGAATATCGTTGGCTTAAAATGTAAAGTAATGTTTTATGTTCAACCTAAGAAAATACAGCCTAAAATATACTTTGTATTTTTCACACAACAAAAAAAATACTACAATAATCAGCCATTATTTTATTTCGTTCCCAATTTGCTTATTATGGTGTTTGGTAAGGTTATTCCTCTTTCTGAAGGAAACAAGTTCATTTAAATGTTCATTTAAATATTCATTTAAATGTTGAGTTCATTTAGATGTGGTATTCTTAAATTAAAAGTTGTTAAAAAATGTCCTATTGAGGTTATCGTGACACAGCGGGATTGTTTCTGACTGTAAGCTATGGTCCGGGGCTTCATTATTACTGGATAAAATATTTTCATTTCTCTGTTCTGATGAGAAAGAACGAAATGTTAATTTCCGTCATTCAATACGCGATGTTTCGAATTTAAACTGTCACAAATAGCAAATGTCTCGAAATTGAACGACTTACGAACAACATCATATAATTTTACGTTATACATACATATTTATCGAAATAGAAGTATTAAAAAGGATCAAAAAAGGATTTCAAAACTCAGTTTTTATAAAATAAGGTAAAAGTTATACTATATATAGTCATATTATATATAGTAAACACATAAAATATTAATACGCGCATTTTAAAAATCAGTTGCCGTAAAATTAAGGTAAAAATATATATAATTTATTGACCGAAAAATTCAAATCAAAGTTCTAAGCTTACACACAACTCATAAGTTTATGATTATTCTATTGTTATTTCTATCCTTATAAGCTATTCCAGTACAAAGTTTGTAAGTTTTCTCATGCAAATTTGTAAGCAACGAAGGCGTCTGTAAGAGACGCTACTCTAGCGTACAATTTCATACATACCTGAACAAGAAACGCATTATGCTCTTAGCAACGTAGAATAATTAAATAAAGCTATTGTAACTTCACTTGGGCTTCGCAGCTTGTTGTCTCCTAGGCTTCCAGAGACGTGCGACGGATGCCTCCCGCAATAAATTTTATCTAATTAGAGGTATTTTCAACCACGGTAAATTCATGTTGTACATATTATTACCTCGTCCGCTGCCATCGAACTCTACATACATCTTCTTATTTTTTCGTGATCATCCTCTAGTATCGTAGATAATGTGTATTCGAAGCTATCGCTCTACCTCTCTTAGTACTTTTTTTTTTTTCATGAATCCTTTTTGTAATTTTTTCATCAGTCATACTCTCAAGGTGCCCAAACCACTTAAGGACGTTCTTCTTCATTCTCACGTTAGTACTTACCAATCTGTGTATTTTTTCATTAGGAATATGATCAGCTAAACTGACTCCGCATGTTCTTCGAAGAGATTTCATTCTTTTTCTATAAAATCTCCCACGGCTCCATATCGTATAACGTCTCATAAATGCAGCTACGGCATCGTTAACTGTGTTACCGGCAGCAATACGCCTTTTCACATCCATTTCGATCTTCTGATTCTACTAAAAATATAATTCCCAGATACACCACTCCATTTCCTTGTTATAAAGCGATCAATAAAAGCAGATATAGAAAGAAATATATTTAATTAATTCCATTTGTTAAAATAAAGTGCGGTTTCTGCCTCGTTGATAGATATTAATATCCTCAACTTAAAATTCACTCTAAAAAAGAGCGAAAAGTAGAAATCGCATAAGAATAATAATTGATGTTATATCCAGCCAGCCAATGGAAATTGTGACGAAGTAAAAAAAAATGAGGATTGTAATAATTAAGTAACTGGAAGTAATATTTGACGTCTTACAAGGAATGTGTTATCAGCGTAAGTAACGTACTTACGCTGATAACACAGAACATACAAATGATAAATTACAATACAAAAATATAGTTTATTTATTTTTTTAAATTTTGTCGTCCAGTCAAAGTCTAATAAGACTGGTTTCATTTATAAAATAATTATTCGAAAGGCATTCCATATTATATTTTGTTGTACATGCAGGTACAATTACACTATTGCAGCTGGATTTAATTGGTAAATTGCCACCATAAAATTATTAGCTGGTCACAAAACGTTGCAGCGAATGTAAATTATCAGAAATTCAATACAATTGCCACGTATGTGTTCGGTTTGTACAATTGTTCTGGCCACGTATATTTAACGAGATGCTTTGTTCATTGGATTTCGAGTACTATTTAATTAAGGCGTGAAAAACACTGTTTGCTTAATTAAGCCGCTCATATGTATTAATGTATAAAAGATAATTAGTTATATATATTTTTTAAATATGATTTTTCTTTAAAAGTGTTAATAGAGCGCATTTGTGTACAGAGGAGGAGCACTCTCAATGTTTTTGATCTCAAGTCAAAAGATACTGTAGCACATTCGGTACATTCAGTCGCTTTGTAAGCGCTACTTATAAAGTGCATT
This sequence comes from Eueides isabella, assembly GCA_019049475.1. NCBI lineage: Eukaryota > Metazoa > Arthropoda > Insecta > Lepidoptera > Nymphalidae > Eueides > Eueides isabella. Next base: position 9,221,849 of record CM032386.1, on the reverse strand, counting down.
CTATTTATCTTTAACTAGACTAACAAGTGAGATTGGTTCATAATTTTGAATTTCAAATTTATTTATCTTGATAGAAATAAACAAAACTGAATTATTTGAAAAACATCTCAATTTATTCTATGAGCTCTTTTGCTGTATAAATAATATATTTTTTCTTTGTATAGGGAAATATGATTGTTTTGAGCTTGTATTATATGTATTATCATATTTTAGACTTCATAATCATGTATGACTTCTGACCCTGCGTTGGTAATACATAGATAAGAAATATTTAATATACATTGATAGTCAAACATAATAATTATAATATTCTGACTTATTTAGTTGAAGAAATAAAGAGATATTTTAAGTTGGCTGTGTATTATCAGTATTTACCTTCACGCACAAAAGGAACCTAGTGTTAAGACACTCCGTTCCGTTCCCTACTAGACCTGGACTTTATAATTTCGAATAATAAATAATTATTATTTGGCATAGAATCAGGCGAATTATGTAATGAAAAATTACTTCCCTAATTATATTCTCCTATCCTAATTATATAAAAACAATTAGTTATAGCAGTAGAATAATGGGCAAATTGTATTTCATTATTATTTTTTATTAACTCCAATCACTGCATGTGAATAATGTCCACATAGTTCATGAGGCAATCCTTCGAAAATCCAATCATACTTCTTCAAGGGGTTTTTTCTATTTGTAAACACAGTATATTTATTGGATTATACAAACAGTGGTATTATTTTGGTCAGAGTGAGATATTACTAGGCTTTTGTTTTCGTCAATTACGCAAATTGCATAAAATAATAAATATCTAATAAGTAAAAATATCTTATTTCTGACAAGATGTTAAAATTTTCAAATTAATTAACAATTTTTGCAAGGTACTTTGAGTGTTTATTTTAAAATTCATAAGTATTTTCTTTAAGTATAAATTAGAAACCAATTATTTGTTTTCAAAAAAATGTCTCAGAGTAAAGTGCAATGGTTTGTTATCTCGAATAACCGGGTCAGTTCGTTACCCAGTAAATGGATTAGCGTCGTCCGCCGTCTACCTACTCGTACATGTGTCTTTATGCTTATGTACGTACGTTACGTTTACATATTCAACATACCCATGTTAAGGAATACGTAACAATATTAGCCCTTGTTATTTTCCCTCGCAAATTGGCTTGGGCTGACTGCTAATTACTTATTTCCTTTTTTTAATGATAATATAATTTGGTTAAGATTTGATGAAAATATTTTAGAATTTTGATCAATGCTTTATTGTTTTGACTTCAACAAAAATATTTTATTGAAAGTAGGACTTTGAGTAAGTAAGTAAGTAAGTAAGTTCTTTATTTCAACCACATACTGCTATACATACAGGATAAAATTTAAAATTCATATCTGTGCTACTAATTTTAAAGTAAAAATTTATAACAATAACAATTAAACTTCAAAAGCTATTATATTTTGCTATTATATTTTAGTAGGTACTTTCATAAAACTTTCGTAAATTATTTTTAAAAGTAAGGTGTAGTGTAATACTTCAATAGTAAGAAATTGTGTTTATTTAGGTATCATAGGAATAAAAGATGTGATGTGCAGCCAAAATCTGATTGTCTAAAATTTTATTCACAAAAAAGAAATCTTTAACACCTTCTTTGCAAATACGTTTGTTAAAACCACCCACCACCTTTTTTTACTATTTGATAATGTTATTCCACATTTAGGAAAGAAGATAGTAAATTTATGATTTTATAATTTATTATTTATGTAGCAGAATTTCAACCTGCGCGTTTTGGAAATCGTCCAAGCGCTCTGTCCAACTAATCCATACATTCTTATTAAGCTACATAGAAATTCTTATACGCTTGTTACAACTTATTTATGTTCTTAGCATCTCTGTAGGCAGATTTTTACAAATTTCCGCTACCCAATAACAATTCGTAACAATTATCGTTTGGCAAGACAAAATGCCTTTTTAAATATTTTAACTGATTTTTAAGTTGTTATTTCATACTTAGGAAAGAAAAGGCTACATTTGAATTTTAACGCTTATTAAAAGCTTAAACATGGCAGGATTTGATTTGACCTGTGCCTCTTGGAAATCGTCCAAGCGCTATGACCAACTAAGCAATACGTTCTTATCAAGCTACGTCGAAATTCTTATACCAATAACCCCCCCAAATTCTGTTATCATCGGAGTTAAAAAACATATAAAAAGTTTTAGACACATAAAAACATAATTTACTTACTATTATTATAAGTACGAGAAATTTACAATGTATAGTCGTTATGTTTCTAAAAGATAAAATTGAGTATATTATCTGCAGTACACAGAACAGAACATCTTGCTATTCATGTAAGTTATATTCATAGCTAGGGATGGCACAAGTTAGTAACAAGTTAGTTTTTAACTCTTTAGTTTGCTCGAGTACGTGTCGCAGTCGTCCCTGATAGATTGTCAAGTTTCGTAACAGTTCTGACTGAAATAGATATAGGAAATTAAGTTTATTGCATGCATGAAGACACGTTTTTTGTTTATTGATTATTAAAATTTTAGATACGATATCAATATTCTACTCTTCACTTCTCGGCCTCATGCACATGTTTTTCTCCTGTGCCGCAACAGTCAATATTATTATTCAAATTGTATTTATAAAATTGCTGAAGTGAAATTTGTTATTCTTTAAGGTTATTTACATTTTTGTTTAAGGTAGTTTAAGATTTATTACAAAAATAAAAATGTAAACTAACATTATTATTTTTGTAATAAATCTGAAAATAAATAATAGTTTTAAAACAAAAAAAAACACGCTTAGCTTTTTAAACTATTATTTACTTTCTTCCTTTTTACTTTGTTTAGGTGTTCTTCGGCATGCGCAGATGCGCTAGCTCTATCACGGGAAGTAAGAGACATAGAAGGATCCGTAAAATAATTTATTAATCCTGTCGATTTTCATAATGATAATGGGAAACTCTTTTCATATTATTGCATTGTCATCGGTCCTTGATAGGTGTGCAAATTTCAATATATCCGACTTTTGGAAATTGCTGAAATAAAATGCAAAATTTGAAAAAAGAACGTACATTTTAAAATAGAAAAAGAACGATTTGAGGTTCAAAACAGCGAATTTACAGTGTAAAATTTGATTAAAAAAATCATTTTGAATTAAAAAAATCATAATTTGATTCGTAAAGACTAACTAGTACTATTTTACTACACCATATATTGATATTCAAAATATGGTGTAGTAAAATAGTACACTTTGTGTGCAAAAAAAACGAATTTGGAGTAAAAACTTACAGACGAAGATAATTTTCTTTAATCAATACAATAAGAAAATAACTAAGAGTTGTGTATACAAACACACAGATAGTAGCGACAGAGTACAAAAAACTTTTCAACAGATTTTTAATCTTATGTTGATAACAATAATATAATAGTATAAAAATAAATTACCTGTTACTACTCTGCTATAGGTGGGTGACAGCGCGTAGATAACGAAATGTAGATTTGGACTTCACCAAAAGTAAATAAGTGAAACATTGTACTAATTGTAATTTTCGATATTATTACATGTGCTTCTAATATTTGGCTTCTTTCATTATATCTTATTTCGTTACGCTCGTTATAAATTAATTTTCTTCTCATTCGATGAACTCAAAGGAAATGAGTCTTTATTGTTAACTTCTACTTCGAAATATATTTATTAGAGTGCAAAAGCGTTATTACTGTTGTTAAATTTGTATATATTTTTACCATACGATATTTCGATAATGTAGAGAAAAAGAATCGTAGGCCTTCAGAACTTACCTATACGTTGACCGGTACCTGTACGGCTGCGCAGATGTGATTTTATACTTTTTCTTTCTTTTGATTTTTTCCCGAGGGAACAATGCGCAAAAATTAAGAAAGCTTACCTTGGTCCTGACTAGTCGACCGCTGTTGTGCTTCAGGTGTAGTGTTTTTGTAAATAAATAATATAAGATTAGATATAAGATTAGATAATATAAAACCTTGTGTTAGTACAGAGTAGGTAAATTATTATTATTATACTTTTCGTGTCGTCACTTTAGGTTCCTCGAGTAATTTTTGTTGGTTCTTTAATGATAGAAGATTTAACTTTAGTTAACATTTAATTTAAATAAAAATCTATGTCTTGAATTATTGATATAGGACATCTATGGGCGTATCTAGTTTTTAGAGTGGCCGTTTAGAGGAATAATAAAAAAGTTAACGAGAAGATTTTTAAGCCGTGGTGGGTTAAGGAGTACAAAAGCACAATGACGCAAAAAAAATATAGGAATATTTTCAATAAACTGGTTTTTTTGTGCTGCGTGCTTTACAAAAAGTTTTATGTCTGTAGGTTAAGAATAATATTTGTTTCTATTTCTATAAAACACTTAAAAATAAGCTATAAAACTGACTCATATTCATTTTCCTATTAAATTGTATTTACGATTTCAGTAGTAAAAAATGGTTGTCAAAACCCTCAAGTTACGATGCTCAGAGTTGCTTGTTTAAGGAGTAGGTGTTGAACACCTTAAAAGCTTTTTAAACGATATTATACACACATGTATATATAGTTCAATAATGATTTTCTCAAAAATATTTCAGCTAGTTTCAATTTTTATTGCTTAATTTTTGTTCTGTGACATAATTTTCGAGTTCGATTTTGAGTAACAAAGAGGAAATGAAGTGGGATAACTTATAATTGCTTTCTCGCGTAGACAACTAAAGTAGAAATAATGCACATTATTTCAACATTCTTTAATTCCGGTTTATACACTGGAATGGCTGCAGTCTATTACCGTTTTTCAGATAGCGCCAACTTTTCGGTCTTCAATGTATACAGACTGGAGGACTCTGACTCCATTCATCGTTGCAGAGGTCTTTTGGTTCTGTTAGGAAAGACTATATTTCATCAGCAGCTGCCTCCTCCCACTCTTGAGCGCAATACAAGCATTGGGAATTTAGTTTTGCATCCAGGTTAATCGGCTGCATCTCTTCGCAATTTGCAGATTGTCAACCCAACGTCCTGTTAAATATTCAAAAGGTGGAACAACTGGAACAACTGGTGGAATGCAGGGAACTGGAATGCCAAAAGTCTGTGGAAATCGTGAAATTTAAACTCCATGTCACAAGTAGGCTAAATGCTTTTCACTGACAACACTGGACAAACCTATGTTTCATTTCACGTTTAGACCGAAATTGCCCACTTACTATCCGTAGATATCCAATCATCTGCGAGGTTTCATCGATTTTGTAATACAGACACGTACTCCGACTTTCTCAAGAAATTCTCCCCGAGGTTCTTGGGTTCAAAAAAAGAGGCATCATTGTCATTCTTGACAGGTCACCCGCGACTCATGTATCAAGTCCAAACTCAGGTGAGTCACAGGAAAAGCACTGGCTGGACACAAATAGCAGCCGATTGGATCTCAGCACAAATCCCATGCACAGCTTGCGTGAAGGCAGAGAGAGTGCAGTCACAATTTTTCTCGACATTGAGGAAGCGTTTAATCGCCTCTGGCACTTCGAATTCTCTTTCAAGGTTTTCTAATATCTCGCTTTTCCACGAAGACACGATTTTTTCTTTGATATTAAAGTACTGTTAATAAATATTACGCAACGAATATGAGTAACCTGTTGAAGATAAAAGTTTAATTAAGTAACAATTGAAAAGACTACAAAATTTTAAATAAAAAGGAACGTACAATGTTTTTTTTCATGTTTTTTAATTAGAAAAGAATGTGTTTTTAAATTTATAATTTCGGGTGATTCTTAATCAATGTACGTAGCAACTTTTGTAGGAACTATTGGAATTAAAAAACAATATTAATAAATACCAGTACCACTCGTGCAGTTTTGCCCACTTCTTGATATTATTATTTTTTATAGTTGTAGTACGATAGTAATTGTAGTATATGCTCTTTAAAATGCGGTTATTTTGAAATTACAGAAATACATTTAACTTTTATTTATATCTATAGACCATACTAACATTACAGAGACAAAGACTTTGTTTGGTATCGCACTAATCTCACTAAGCTACTGTATCAATTTGAAAAAATATTTTGGGTTATATATCTTGCCTATTCCTCGAAAAAATCTAGAGGCTGTATTATATTTCACTTTGACCAATAGATATCGAGTAACAAAAAATGAAGTTGCGAAAATAGGAGAAATCATTTATGCCGTGTGATTCCTGCTTAGAATAGAATCACCCTGGTACTGACGGTGTCGTAAGAGGCGACTACGTGTGGGAGAGTCACATTGTCAGCAATGGCAACGCGCATGGGCAGACTCGACCGGATTGTTACCACCCCCTTAAAGGTACTAGAAAGTTCGCTTCAGTATGTCTATCTTTACTAATTACAGTACTTAATTCTTTCTGGGTTTTTCTGGGTTTTTCAAATGACAAAACCATTACGAGATAATTTGTAGCTTATTTTAAACATTGCAGTATTATTGCTTATCCACAGGATTTTTTTTAACTTTAATCACATTGTGCGCTTCATATACTTAAAAATTGTCTTTGACAACATATTATTAAATTGTATTATTGCAAAGATACACTTTTAAAATAGTGTGGCAAGCAGATCTGCTAGTTTGAATTGCATTGAATTAATTCTACCCAATCTCTACCTAAATTACTTTTAAAGATTTATATTTACTCTGTTTTTAGAGAAATTTGATTGAATAAATTGGTAAAGGTATTAAAATATTAATAAGATAACCTACCCAAGTCTAATAACGAAACAACAAAAAAGTTTTTCAAATTAGTCCAGTAATTCAGAAGATGTGCGCGCGCAAACAGATATTTATATAAAATATTATATATTTATATGAAATATATTTATATTAATTTGTGTACCATATATATATATATATATATATATATATATATATATATATATATATATATATATATATATATATATATATATATATATATATATATATATATATATATATATATATATATATATATATATATATATATATATATATATATATATATATATAGCTTGATCACAAAAAACTTTTTACATGGGATACATGGGAGTGAACGAAAAAGAAAAGTATGAGTACTATTTTTTTAGTGGGAAAGCTTATTTTAGGCCAAGTTATGGACATACGAGTGTTATAGGTGTTGACTCTCTCTCTATTTCCACAGACCCTTATTAAGCTGTTGCTAGATTAAGAGGTTTATTTACGGGTGGACGTAGTCTTCCGAGTTTGCAAACTTGTAGTCGAACAGTCACGTAAGAAGCTTCAAGATCTACCGACCAAAGACAAATATTGAGTTTCCAGGGAGCAAAGAAACCTTGATAATCTAAATATGTATTTTGCTTCAAAAGTTGTCAACGTCCCCGACCACTTAAATACTTTTAATGATCTAAACTGAACCTAAGCGAAATGCTAATGTTTTTGAGTTTAACGAAATTTAATTTGATAATATAAGGAAAAGTATTAAGGCTATAAATTAGATTAAATATTTTGCTTGATATCTCCAATGTGTTTAATAATGCTTGCAATTCAAGAATATTAAGACATATTCAATAATACCATGAAGTTGTTTTACTCCTACCTATACCAACATTACTTTGCCCTCCTGCTTACAAGCGGAAGCTTCACAAAAAAAGGATATGTCTCGTATCCTCTATTCAATATTTATTCATGCCTGCTTACGTTTCCTTTCCATCTTTATGCTGATCTTCTGATCTTTCCATCTTTATACGTAAAGTCTTGAAGTAATTTCAGAAGATATTGAACGAATTAAGTACAATCTTCAATTTTTTTTTGGATGGATGGATGATTTTAAATCGTGTGGTTTAAACTTATATGCCAATAAATCCCAATCCGTAATTATTGGCAGTCGCAAATAGGTAGAAAAATTCTATTTTTTACGTAAACCAATAGTTATGTATGAGTGCACTTCTGTACAAAAAGTATCTTAAAAACGTAGATATCATTATGGATAACACTTTATCATGTACTCTACATGTTTCAAACACTAGCCGTAAGATATTTACTACAATGGGCTCTGTATATCGTGATAAGCTTCGATGGTTGACAGTTCGGCATCATCGATGCATATTTACGCTGCTCGCTACCTTAGGGAACGATTAAAACTTTGAATTGAACGCTTTTAATGACTTACTATTCCAAACTTTTAAATAAATGCAAATGCACTGGAAATTATCATTTTGTATTTCACTTTATGAAGAGTAAGAGTAAATTGACGGTTTCTCTTAGAACGAGGACGTTCTAAGAGAAACTTTTAAAAACTATAACGGTGAATAAATATCTTTCTTTATGAAATTAAGTTAATATAACGCAAAGAAACTTCTTGATTACAAATACAAGAATGAAAGAACACTTTGAATTTCAAAATGTCATTATTATGTTCATAACGATCCTGTTTTAATATGAAAATGTTTTTGCTGTATAAAACTTTTTGCGCCAGGGGAAAAATTCGTACTTAATCTTGCGGAATATAAAACAAACCGGAGGTATTGATAAAAAAATATTGTTATTATATAATTAAAAAATCGTTTTACAGATTTTTTTTCGATTCCATTAGTAAAAATATAAATATTTTAAAATAATAGACCATTATCATTCAAGTTAACTTGTTCATATTAATAAAGACTTTATCAACCAAAATCTGGCAACTTTTATTAAATTATTACTCTTTAGCTTCATTTTATAACGGGGTAGATAGAACGTTTTCTCTGGCTAGGGATACAAAGTGCCAAATACTACGTTCTCTGCGCACCTCTTTCACCTGTATAACGCGGCTCGGCGCGCCCGAACTACATTAACCCGTTCTTTATCGTTCTCACTGTATTTCACATACACTTATTAAGTATATATAAATATGAAATTTAGGGTCTGAAACATGCGATGAACAACCAAAACGGTCTAGCTGAACTATAAAGAATAATGCTGCAGTAAAAGATGTACGAAGCATTTTCCATTAATGTAGACAAAAAAAAAGATCTGTAATCTTTAGTTGAAAAAAAAAAACTATGACTGTGCTGAATTACAATAAACTAGCGGCTGAGCTCACTTAAACTACATTATTTGTTTGTCTACTTATTTTAAAGACTGAACATAAATATATAAAAAACACCAATCCATTGGCGTTTTATATTTGAATATGGCATAGTAATAAGAGATTACAAATATTTATTTTTTCATTACTTTGATTACTACATAAATACTCGGGCTACATTAGCGTGATTTCTATAAGGATTGTTTGTTGTTTTAAAAATGATAAAATATATCTTATGTTGATCTTTGATTTTTTTATTATCGAATGGAACTATTTTATTTCATAGATTTGTTTGAAAGATTTATTATATTTTTAATTTAAATATCTAATTTTTCATTTCTTCGCTCTGGGACAAGGAAAAGAGCGGCGTTGAGTTCCGCCATGCCTTAAATTCGGCGAAAAGAGGTGAATGGAACAAGTATCTTAACACTAGGATCTAAAGTTCCCTCTGTCATGTGCGGGATATAGCGTGAAGCTATTTTTATTTTCACGTATTATATAGAATATTTTTTATATAAGAATGTTTAATGTAGGTGTTATATATATGGACTATATAAATAGTCTGCATCTTTATAATATTATTTAATTATACAAGATTAACATTTAAATTTCTGTAAAAAACCACATTCAAATGCAAGTGGCCGAATCTACGCTGACTTCACTAGTTAATAATAAATATTTATAAAAAAATAGCAATTTCAAATTTTAATTTTCTAACATCGAAATTGTTTTTGGCAAAATATTAGTAATAACATTATAATCATAAGACATAAAAAATATATAATTTGTTAAAGTACATCTTTTATATATAGATTTATGATTAATTTGAACTGTGTGATCCATTCACTTGTTATTTGATCACCATGTTTTATTTTTCTTCTTTACTCTTATAATCCTAATGAAGTTATTAGGAGCAACACGAAGTTTTAAAAATAAATTGTGCCTGACGAGTTAACAACTTTCTGTCTGCGGCATTACATTTAAAACCTATATATTTATTTATTCTGTCACCTTTACTGTTAAACGTATAGGTAATTATTAATTTATTGCTAGTGCTTGTTTGTGGAGTAACATTTTTAAATTCTTTAATTACGTCAATTTTATTTTAGAGGCGTAGTATAATGGTTGTGAGTTCGAGAACACGACCCACATATAGGGCACATATTATAAATGATTTATTATTTTTATTTCCTCGGTCTTGGCAACAAGACAAAGTGTGGCTTTGAGTTCTAACATTCAATACGCATTGTTTTTTTAATAGTTTCCGCGAAATGAGGCGTGAAGCTAAATAAAATATATCTCATACGCAGGATTCTTTTTATTATTTAACCTTGTGTGAACAAGGCTTTTCGTATTATCAAGCCGCAGAGAAAAAGGATGAAGGTTTCTTTTTATGGAAGTTGATTATTATTAGTGGTCTGTCTGAGTTGAGATGTCATTATTGGGGATTTCTTTGTAGTTGGTGTATATTACTCGTACTGGAAGCAAACACGTATCGCAAGAGAAAATGCTATTTCAACAAGACAAAAGCGGTAACTGGACCGGGTTGCTATCGCGGACCTCCTCCCTCGTGTATTTGTGTTATTACTCCCGCTATTACGAAAAACTTTACGACTGTCTTCTACGTCGCGTTGGTTGCGGTTAATGTGGGGATTTATTTTTGTATTTTCGGGTGCGTTTGATGTTACAATACGGTGGAACTTGATTATTTTAGCTTCGCAATTGTAGGAATAAATTTTACTTATTTAGATTCACAGTATTATTCTCGTTTTATGTATTCAAATTATAAATTATAGTTATTTACGTAAAATACGTAAAACTTCTTAAAAGTATGTTCACATGCTTATAATCAGTCGTTGCGCCACGATTGCCTCAATTTCTAAGTTGAATCTGATTATATTTTATCGGTCAATTTATCATAGGCAAATACAACGAAATGACATTTCCGTTGTAATTTCCTTATTTAAAGTTAAGCTATCTACTAAAATTACATCTGGGGAATAACAAAAAACGCTGTGTATATAAATTTCACTGTATTCCAATTTTTGTAGAGCGGCCACATGTTGCCAACAAATACGATTGTATTTTCTGGCAATAGCGACATGCTGCGAGCTGGAGCTCTCTCAATTGAGCTATTCCTTTTAACATTTCTAATTTTTGTTACAAAGCAAAATATATGTATGAAGTATTTATTTTGGTAATCAAATTTACATATTTTTGTCAGTAATTTTAATGAATAAGAGGTTCGTTATGAAATATTATGTATGTGAAATGAATAAAATGTTTTTGTGGTAAGTGGATTTTGTATTCTGAAAATTAAATTAATTAATGTAGAGTTTCTGATTAAAATATGGTTTTGAAATTAAAACATTTCTATTTATGTTATTATTGTTATCAAATTAATATTATACAATAAGACTGTTTTGTCACTGTGGAAATATCTCGTTGTAAGCACATTTATTGTAGATAGGATTAGCAGCCAGATAAATGAATTATTTTTATTTCCGGAAAATCTAATAATTTAGTCTTGAATTCGTTTAAAGCGGGAAATAAATATTCTTCTCATTGGATCTTACAAAGTGCCCTTATAATACCTTTACAGGGGACCTTAACGTTGTAAAGAACTTAAATGAATTGGTGCTTGTTTATAGATAGACGGCTTTTAAAAACTATTGTCATCTTAATTAAATTTCCCAACTAATGGTACCAAATGCCCATATTAAGAACTTGACTGAACTACATTTTTAACGTGTTTATATTGAGTTAGATTTATGAAATTTTCAGAGTATATTCTACATGGATACGAGTAGTTGTTAAAATAAGTCGTGGTAAAAAAAAGGAGATGAAGCTCTTGTTAAAGTTTTACCTGATTTTTGTTTCAATGTTTTTATTTATTTTTTTTACAAAACGTTTTTTCCAACTGTTATATAATCGAAATGGATTCTTTTGAGCTATATTGAGAAAAAATCACGAACGTGGACCCAAGAGTTAAAGAAATATTTTGTAACTTTATTCAAAAATCGGTAATAGTCTATCTATTCTTTCTACTCAGTTCTATCCATTGACCTATTATGATATGTTGATTGAGTTACGTGTATATGTCCCACTTTTGTACCTACGATAGACATTTAATGTGTCTGACTGATGAGAAATTGTCTGAGATAGACAAACCATTAAAACTGTTTAGCAAATAACAAATATTTTTAAATCTAATAGTCCCTCAAGAAATATATATAAAATTTACAATCTTAGTATACTAGAAAGTAGAAAGAAAACGATCGACGAAAGACGATGTCGAGTTTGATAAACCGTATGTGTTAGTGTTCAGAGCGCTTGAACAATTTCCAAGAGGCCCTTGTTGCAACTTTCAAGTTTAAATTATGATTGTATGTAAAAATCACCCGCCCCATTAACCGCAAACAACAGAGATGGTTACAACATAAAGTAGTTTTAATCATATAAAACCAATTTATGTTGTAACCATCTCTGTTCTGACTTTCGATGTGGCTTGATGAAAACGTATAGCTAAAACGATTAGATTCCTTGGGAAGCTTCCAAGAGGTGCGGTTTCAACCTTACTTCATTAAAATTGTTGTTGTATAAAGTATTTTTCTTTCCTATTTTTGAAGGTCCTTCAAAAATAAATCCTGTAAATACGTTAATAATAGTTTTATTTTAATTTATCATTTAAATATATTGATCACATTTTTATTTTTACTTATAATTAGGTACGTATGTAAGAAACAATATAAGATGTACGATACTGTATAAGATGGTATAAAAGTCAATTTTCTTAAATACACATAGTAATGTGATTTAAAGCTTCACATTTTAAAGTACTAAAGGCTGGGTCAGCCTTCTCAGTGTATAAAGTTGCTAGACAGTTCCCTCAAGGCAGACAAGCTTGTACAAAAGCGTATATTATAGTTCTTTAACTGTAGAAGAGATTTTAAAACTGAGACGAAAATCTTTATAGAACCACAAAGGATAACTTTTCACTCAACATTTTTATCATTCTTTTGAAAAACCTCGTGTGCTTTGGTTGAAACTTTATTTTTTGTTACAGTATTTTAATAGTGTAATATTTCATATACAAAAAAAACTTGGCACAACTTCTTTTTTTTCCCTCTTAAGAAAAAAAAACAAAATTATTTTAAAAGTATGAACTTTAAATCATTCAAACTGGATTAGATGCAAGGACTGGATTTTATGTAAGGTGAGAGGCAACAACGTGCGACTGTAAGCCCGACGGGGTGTGGGTTTGCTTTCCACTCGAGGAAATGAAATACCGTTCGTAGTGTAGTAGGTCGTGTAATTTACTTACAACGTTTAATTATGAAGATTTTGTTTCTTCTATTTTGTTGATTTTAATGTGAAAATTACTTTTTAAGAAATAAATAATTAGGTTTAGTGGTAAAAAAATTTTTTTTATCTCATACTTTTGATTTCTAAAATCATAAGTGGGATTATTAACTTTTTGTCCACAAAAAGGAGGAACAAAGTCTCCGAATCTAGCCCTAACGAGCGTAGGTCGCGACATCGTTCTCGCACCCGTACGAGTGGTAGATCGCGATATCACTCTCGTAGCCATTGCCATGTGTCAAACCATAACCGCCAGTCGCGTTGTCGTTCCCGTAGCAGAACACGAAGTAAAAGTCGTGTACGCCATAGTTGAATCGATTGACTGCCAAACTTCGGTATCCACTACCATTGATCGATGACCATATTGATCGGCTGGGGAACTACAAGTACTACACTAGCCTTGTTTATTTTTTTTCTGGGCCAGAGGCCCCTTGTAACTCCAGAGGAGCTACAGGAGTGTTGCCGGCCTTTAAGGTGGATGGGCACCGGGGCCCGGCTTTATCTAATGCGAAACGCAGTGGTCGAAGTCACTACTTAACGCCGGTTTTAAATGCTGGAGGTGGTAATAATCGCCGGTCGAGTCTGCCCATGTGTGTTGCCATTGTACTTTAGTCGCCTCTTATGACACCATCAGTGCCAGAGTGATCCTATTCTAAGCCAGAATCACACGACAAAAACGGCCTTTATATCACCACAGGCCATTATGAACATGTCAAAATGCCTTATGGACTAACAAACTCACCAATCGTATATCAACGCATCATTAATAAAACTCTCTAACGCTTTAGAAATGCAAGCCAGGTCCTGGTTTACGTCGATTACTCTCATGAACTCCACAAATTTTGAGGGTATTTCCCTTTTAAGAGATGTCTCGTAAACGCTTACTTGCTGGGTTCTCTATAAACCTATATAAGTGCTCGTTTTTAACCTCGGAGGTTGAATATCTTGGGCGAGTGGTAAGTCAGGGTCAGGTATGGCCGCGCCCATAGGGTCGAAGCTTTATAAATTCACCGACCTCTGAAAATAAGAGTTTTGGATGTAAGAACTACAGGCCTGCTCGGCCTTGGCATTCAATGTTGAGACTTCAGGCTCAAGACCTTGGCGTTCTTGTCGAACTTCGGGCAATTTGCCCTGGCGTTCGTCAAGCGTTCACGGAACTTTAGGTATATTACCTTGGGGTCCTAGTTTTAGCACCACAGGTGCCACCACCACAGGATCAAAAATAAAAAAAATGTAGTTAATCTTTTGTGAAGTACAAAACAAATTCAAGGCATTGGTAAAAAAAAATATGTGAATTAAAAAAAATCGTTTTACAGATCTTTATTTAATTAGATTTGTATAAGATTTAAAAAAAATAAATAGTACACACTCATTATTATTCGAGTTTACTAGTTTATGTTACTAAAGACTTGGTAACGTTTATTTATTATTTTTCGTTAACTTTACCTAAAGTTTTCTTGATAAGGGGGTAGCTAGAACGTTTTCTCTCGCTAGAGTTACAAAGCGCAGAACGCAATGGACACTGTTTAGCACTTTCCTCAGTATAAGTCTGTTGTAGCGCAGCATCACTAGCGTGTGACTGTAAACGTGATAGATTGTAGATTCTGTCTCAGCTCCAGGAAATGATATATTATTTTTCTTTGCAAATTAAATAAAAGTAATTCCTTTATTGTTTGTTAAAATTATTTATCTTAAAAAAAATGATGATGAGTGTAACAAATAAAAGTTATCGCCATAATGCAATCTAATCATAAAATAATTATATTTGAAAAGTCAGGGATTAACATAAGAAATATTTTGTTATTTTCATAACAATTAACACTATTCATGGAAAGCACGCTAATATGATCAAAATAAAGTTGTGAAAGTAAACAACAAAACAAAATTATCTATATAACATATACTTACAAGTAATTGTTATTTATTTATTCATATAACGTTTTTATAATTTAGTTATATGAAGCTTAAGGACAAGATCTTTGAATTGAAGCAAGGTATTGTTAATTTTGGCGTAGGGTCTGAGGGTCTCTATGTCCAAGACTTCGGTCTTGGCTCTCCAATTTCATGACCCGCGTAGAAGTCCCCCCCGTAGGGCTACTCTACGCATTCATCACTCATTAAATATCTGAGTCCAATCCTGTATGGTCGGTCGGTGGTTCGTTCCACACTTCGTTCAACTTGCGAGCTAGTGAATGCCGCCGGGGCCCTTGGCAGGCTTCTGCCGAATATCAGAGGACCAGATACTCCAACAATTTTATGTCGGCGTGTTGAGATCTATGGCTCTGTATGGTGCCCCTGTGTAGGCGGATTCTCTTGCCGCACGCAATAAGTTTCAATTGTGGAAAGCTCAGCGAATCTAGCGATAAGAGTTAAATCCGGGCCACCGTCGCCTTCAGGGTGCCCCAACCTGAAGGCGACGGTGGCCCGTGAAGTGGCCTTTAACCGAAACACCACAGTAGTATATACCCGAGCGATACTTCGGCGTCTTTTATAGATGAAGTGGGTTTCCGCTGGGTTTTAGTGGGTAGGATCGAATCTTTGATGAATCCCACAGTAACGCTTGTCCGTAAGGAACGTACTTGCGCTCTGGCTAAACGAATTTCCCAGCAAAAAAATAGGTAATGTAGAAACATTTGGTTTGTAAATTTTTTAATACCATTTTCATTATTAATTTACTGACATAGTCAATTTAAATATTTGAACTCTGCAAACTAAAAAAAATGAGTTTTGAAAAAAAATGGTTTTCATGCTGATGTTCATAATTAAATTACACACATATATGTAATTTAAAATGATATTCTCTATTTGCATATTTTAAAAGATTAATTGGTTAAATTAATAAATATAGTAGTTTCATTTGAGTCTTGTCATGTCAAGGCTGGCTTTGTTTCAAATATCGGCAAACAAAGCACGTTTTTAGTTCTACGTGTACAGAATGGAAATTTAACGTTTTCAATATTTTTTTCTTATAAACCGAATGAAATATAGCGTAACTATTGATTCCTGTTGACCTGAATGTTCCACACTGGAGAGGTTTCTGTTTTAATGCATACGACATTAATTTTCTTGTAAGACAAATAATCTATCCGGAGGTATTAAGGCCTGTCGTGGCGCAGCAACACAAGCGTGTGACTGCAACCGACAGGTTCTGGTTTCGATCCCCAGTCGAGGAAATGAAATATTTCATATTTTCAATTTAAATATTTAATATCTTTTGTTAAATATTATTTTCAATTTAAATATTTATTATCTTTTGTTAAATTTAATATCTTTTGTTAAATAAAATTAAGGCCTGTCGTGGCGCAGCAACACAAGCGTGTGACTGCAACCGACAGGTTCTGGTTTCGATCCCCAGTCGAGGAAATGAAATATTTCATATTTTCAATTTAAATATTTAATGTTTCATTTCTTCGCTTTGGTAATAAGGCAAAGCGCGACGTTAAGTTCTGCCACTCAACACGCAATGCCTCAAATTCGGCGGAAAATGGGGGACGGAAGTGGAACGGAATGTCTTAACACTAGGTTCCCGGGTTGCCTATCCTGCCTCGTGCGGGATACACTGTGTAGCTAAGCTAAGCTAAGCTAAGGTAATAAATTTGTCAAGCATCGTTCGGTATAAACACGTATTATTTTAAAGCATTACAAATATTAAATATTTAAAAATACATTGTTTTTAACGATATAATTAAAAATATAAATCATTTGAATTTAAGTTAATATATGATTTTTCTGTTCAAAAAGGTAATGTTTGAAATTCTGAGCTATTAGCTCTTGGCAAAAGGTTTGAATATAACAAATGTAAAACTACTAAACAGAAAGAAATTATGAAATACCGCTTTAAAGAAATGTTCAACGAGACATTTTTCATTGATATATATAAATTAAAGAACTGGAATATGTGATAAATAACTAAAATAACCCAGCTAAATTTTAGTGAGTAAGAATTAATAAAATGTCGCTTTAGTATATAGGACCTGGGGGAAGCTGGTAGTGTTGGCGGTAGACCAGCGGAGCTGGTAGAGGCTAGCCAAATGAGTAAACAACGACGGACCCTCGATGATACTCAGCTGCAAATCCTTAGCCATTGGCAAAGGGTTGTCTTGCTTTATACCGTTGACATTTCAGAGAGTGTGCCACGGAATTGCATGATTTAATTTCTACGTGGAAATTTTCAACGTTCGGATAAAATGCTATGGCAACATTAGACGTTCGCACAGCGAGGGAAGCTCATTACCGGCGTCGTGTATTTCATATGTTACACAAAGCGGGGGCCTTCAAAAAAAGAGTGAACAGGTATATATTAGGCAAGCATTCTTCTCCGTAGACCGCATCTTTGCTTTACATCAAGCTTGCTGCGGTTAAACGCAAGCGTATTACAATATTTTAAAAAACACAAAAGTAGGGAAAAAATCACACGAGGCTATAATAAAGCTGTTCTTTATTTAACAAAACTAAATTCAATTACAAATTTACATAAGAATAATCATTATTATCTGTAGATGATAATAAGTAACTTAATTTATATCAAAAAATATTAGCTAAGTTACGAGGGCGGTTTGAGAAATTAACAAGTAAATTAAAAAAATAATTTGTCTTATACCAAATAAATTCTAGTGCTTTAATCTTGCAACAAGGTTTTAAATAAATTGTGTTATGACATTATAATTAGATAATAACAGTTTTAAAGGAAAAGTTTATGCTTATAACTTTTTTTACGTTTATTTTTTATCACAAGTACAACTTTTTTCGTTAGAACGTCATAAACAAAAAAAAGAACTCTTGCACTCAAATAGAATAGTTACCATACACATTTTAAAGTATACTAATAAAATGGACATAATTGTGAAGCATTACTGACATTTACACAAACATACAATCAATACAGAACATTGTTTTAATATCTTTTGTTAAATAATATAACACAGTGATGATTCAATAAGAAGAAACGCGAACGCGAATCTGAAATATTAATTAACCCTATTACATAAATTTACACATTTTATTTAGGTCCTATTAACTAATTAAAGTTATTTGTATTTGGAGTTCAAACTGCCACACTGTATGGTAAACTTTTAGCTGTTACTTTTACAGCAGTTATGATTTTATAACAAAACATGGGCTTAAACGGTGAATAATGTTTCAAGTATTTTATACTATGTATTATTAGGGACATTATAATTGATTTTATAGCTTTAATCAAAATGTTAATTATTGTTATTGATAACCACAGCCAACAGATGGTCGTTAGCTATGTTATACTCATAATTTTGTCGTTATTGACAGCTGTCTTCAATAACTTGTACAATAGAATAACGAACTTATAACTTTGCAGTTCGCTGGACAACTTTAGCTTTGAGAAAGTTGTTAGTATCGGAATAAATAGTGAGCATTTGGTCAACATGCCAAATGTTGACTTCTTTGTTGTTGATTATACTTTGCCTTCGCAATGCAAATTTTTATTTTTTATAGCGTTAGCTATTATGGTATGTATAGGGGTGCTCTAGAAAAAAATGAGTATACCTAAACTTGCTACTGTATATTTTAATATTTTTTATATACAATTTTTAAATATTTATTTTTGTTGTGTGAATTTCATTAAAACGCTAATTTATGCGATTTTAAACTAATTAAATCCGAGTCCCTAATGGTCTAGCCCAGCTCTCATTTACATTTTTCCCCACAGATAAGAGGCAACGCTTTATACTAATATAGCTTGTGTACGCAATTATTTTTTTAATGAACACATTTATTATTAAAATTAAATATTATTGTCAAACAATTTATTCCCTATTTACTCCTAAAGAGACTTTAAATTTTCCGTGTACTGTTATTATTTGGACATGAATACAAAATATCTACATAAACCATTTGTTTTACTCGTAGCGCCATCTGTATTGTATTATTTCAATCTGTGTTTTCTTCTCTAATAAAGCTAGTCCTTCTTTTCAATTAAAGAAAATCACGTCATTTTATTTTTTGGGTTATGGGCTCATACCCGTATTCCTCCAGTTAATCACGAATAATCTAAGCTCTTTGTCAGTATTGTCAGTTTCATGGACAATAAATTTAGTTTTGTGATCGGACAATATTACAGTGAAGTTATAAGTATAAAACTGAACGTGGTTTGTAATAATCATGGCTACCAGTAGTTTAAGTTACTTAGTGCACCCAAATTAAAAGGTCGTAAAAACTACAGAGACTGGTGTTTTGCTGCAGAGAACTTTCTGGTGTTGGAAGGAACGGTGAAGTGTATTAAACCAGCACCGGGAACAATACTGCAATTGATGCGAGAGCAAAAGCCAAGTTGATTTTGATAATCGACTCATCGATTTATGTTCACTTCAAAAACGTCACTACATCGAAGGAGCTATGGGAAAAGTTAAGATCGCTATTTGATGACTCAGGATTTACTAGAAAAATAAGTCTAATGAGAAATCTTATATCTATTCGATTGGAAAACTGCACATCGATGACGTCCTATGTAACTCAGATCGTGGAAGCAGGTCTGCAGCAGGTCCTGTTAAATCCAAATTAATTGGCATGGAACCGGAAAATATGTTAAGAAGTCTTTGCCAAGAAAAGAAGGCGCGAGTAGCAGAACAGAACACATCTGTCAAAGATAAGCAACATGTCAAGTGTAATGGCTGTGGAGAATTCGGTCATTATCGCAATCAGTGCAAAAATTAAAAAAAGGAATATGGAAGAACATGAAAGAAAACATACAAATGCATTTAGCGCAGTATTTTTTAATGGATCATTTCATAAAAGTGAATGATACGTAGATTCTGGCGCGAGTTTACATTTAACAGCAAATCAACATTGGGAAACCGACGCACATTACTCTGAATTCTTACCAAAGAAATTATGGTCGCTAATCAGAATAAGATACCAATTTATGTTGCGGAAATATAAAAATCACGATTTCCACTGCAAAGTGTGACTTTGAGGTTATGGTTGAAAATGTTTTGTGTGTTCTCAGTCTATCTACGAATCTTTTATAATTCGGCCGACTGATAAATCAAGGAGATAAAGTGACATTTATTAGCGATGGATGCGATTTATAGTAAGAAGAACATTATAGTAGCTACTGCTTCTCTCACACATGGAGTATACAAACTAAATACACCTACATGTTTGTTGGCGGCAGTGATGGAGTCGCCAGAGCTTTGTCATCGTAGGTTGGGGCATGTTAATAGTTTGTACATGAATAATATGCCGAAAGCTGTAGAAAGAGTCATGTTAAACAAGAAAGCTGGTATCAACAAAACAAATTTTATAGTGTGCTGCGAAGTCAAGCAAAGTCAACCTTTTCCTTCTGAAGGCAACAGAAGTACTGAGCTGCTGAATATAGTACACAGTGATAATTGCGGGCCCATGAAAAATGTCTCCATAGGAGGATCAAGGTGTTTCATTCTTTTTGTAAACGACTACAGCCGCATGATTCATGTTATTTTTTTAAAGAATAAGACTGAAGCTCTTGAGTATTTTAAAAATTATAAAACAAAAGCTGAGAACTTAACATCAAAGAAAATTAAGAATCTTCGCAGTGATAATGGCAGAGAATTCGGCAATAATGATTTTAATAATTATTTAAAGAAAATGGGAATTATTCACCAAAAGTCAAATCCATATACTCCCGAACAAAATGGGCTTTTTGAGCGAATGTGTACATTCGCTCAAAAAATTCGGCTTTTTCTATGACAGTCCTGTAGGACTGTCATAGAAAAAGCCAGTCGTCTTTTGTTCGAGGATAAGTTGGAAGACATTTTGGGCAGAAGCTGTTAACACCGTTGTATTTTTGCAGAATTCGCATTGTAAAAACTGGACTGTTTAATCGTACTCCACATGAACTTTTGACCAAGGAAAAACCTAATCTTAGCCATATAAGAATTTTTGGCAGCGCAGTTGTGAAGCACATCCCAAAAAAGAAAAGACACAAATTCGACAAGAAAGCTGAAAAATGTATTCTGGTGGGTTATTTTGATGAAATTAAAGGATATAGAATACATAACCCAGTTAATCACACAATAACAACCAGCAGAAACCAGCAGAAAGGCAGACACTCTGTACTTTTAATGAATTATGTATTCAGTGGGGAAACTCAATGCCGCGCAAGGCAAACCTTTTCACCACAGGAAGGAATTAAATTGGCAAATATTATTTTTTTTCGAGTGGGGTTCAAACCCACAATCTGTCGCGTTGACAGTTCAAACACTTGTGGTCCTGCCCATGACTAGTCTCATAGTAATAATAATGTTTCTGAACATTATTAGTACGAAAGTGGTCAGAAAAATTTCCAACCTTCACTTGAAGATGGCAGAACTTCTAAAAGCTACTGAATTTAGTTGGTTCAGAGTCCAAACAGTGGACTGCAAAGTGGGAAACGGCTCCAAAAAAAGCAAAAACTGCTTTTTCTGTATGTACTTATGGCACCAGTTTTTCGGGACATTCACAGTCAGAAAAAAATGGGATCTCAGGAGCAAATTTACAAATCTATAAACAACGGTTTGAAGTACTTAATATATATATATATATATATATATATATATATATATATATATATATATATATATATATATATATATATATATATATATATATATATGCTTTATAAGCTTTAACTACTATAATCTCTGTGGTCTCATCATTTAGGAGAGGTCCCCAATGCGTAATTTATGAAGAGCAAAGTATATATAATCTTACATAAAGTTTTGAATCAGGAGTAAATTTGAATTTTACATTCTAACATATGAATACTTCATTCTTTATCTCCTATATAGATGGAAAGGCTTATCTATCATATGGTTAAAATTCACGTCATCCGCATTTGTGTCAATTTGAGACATTGTATGTAGTGATCGTACTCTATGCCGAACGTTATGTATCAGAGTGGCGACATGTTCAAACGCACAATAGTCACGTATACAATTAAACGTTGTCTCTGTAGTACGGTGGACAGTAAAAATACACGATGCCTTTTTATCTTATTGAAATTTTAATAAAAATTATAACGAAGTATTTGGCAGTTACTAATATCTATAGTAGCTTTCTATTGAAATGATAAATACGATCATAGTGATCACTTCATAATTGAATTTCTTGAAATATACTGAAGAAATATCTATGGAGTTTATAGCAAATTCCTTGTTACGCCTCATAGCATAGTACTCAACTTGTTTTGTCTTTTTGTATAAAAGGAATTCTATTGTAAGCTTTCAGACATAGAATTCATTCTATGACTTTCTTTTCTTATGATTCTGAGTATACATAAGATGACATCTGTCTGTTTGTATGTTACATATTTTGTATGGTATTAAAATCTTTAGGTGAAGCCAAGCCAAGTCTAAGGTTCCTTACTGCGATTTTCTCTTTAACAGGTGAACTTGTGACCGACCACTAAATATTTGATAAGTGTTGATAATATACAAGTCAAAGGCAAAAACACTCTAAGAAAACCACTTTTTGTTTTATTATAATGTAAATAAAAATAAAATACTCTCTTGTTTATAAAAGCTTTACCAAGCTATTCGTAGTTCGCAATTTACCAACGATCAAATACAAATGTAAAACACTGTGACAGCATTCGAATACACTGGCCCCATTTCCTTGACGACCGGCGCCATTTCATCACGAAGCAATTACATGAAGTTGAAAATGAGAAATATGTATAACTACTAAATCATGACAACGCTAATGTGGTCTGTCTGTCGTCCTCTGTGATATGGATCTATATAAGTTACTTGTTAAAATGCTTTCTGATGCTAGCATAACTAGCTGTCATTCAGAGAGCCCTTATATATAAATAGGTCGAATTAAATAAGGGATTTTCGAACTGCATAACTAGCCGAGAAAGACGGGTAACTAACTCTGACCATACATGATATAAAAGGGTTTTTGTATCAGTCCGATTAGTCGTATGATCAAAGTAAAACATATATGCGTTATCTTGTTTGATTGATCTCCTATTTATACAAATATAATGTTATTTTTTATACTTTTATATTGTTTTTCTAGATGCAATGAGCTATGAGAATCTATAATTTACAATAATAAAGGAGCAATAGAGTATCTTAATAGTGTGTTTGCCTTTGCCTACCTTGCTATTCATAGCAAGGTAGGCAAAGGCAAACACACTATTAAGACTTTTCCTCCAGGAAAAAGGCATGAAGGTTATTGTATATTTCTCTTAATAATTCAGCTCTTCAATAAAACAATCCAGCAACCTTTTATTTTCAAAATATTTAAAGTGATATTCCACATTTTAGTGTCAATCCCACCCAGCTTCCCCTTCCTTTCTAATTACACTACTTCCTATTTCTACCTGTCCTATTGTTTATTTCTCCGTTAACGGGAGGCCAAATAGCTCTATTTCCATTTAAAAAACACCATTTACCGTTAGATTTAATGGAAAGAAACTAATGGAGACTGGGTACGGCTAAGGCGTCGCCGCTAAAAGACGCACAGATACACCGTCCTATACCTGCGACAAGTGAGCCAGGGCTACCGTATCAAGTACGGGCAAGGTTACGGACGCAAGTACCCGAAAACTCCGTTTGGCAACTTGGAACATTGACTCTCTTACTGGACGATGTAGAGAACTCGCAGATGTACTCATGAAAAGTCGCGTCCAGTGCATTTTCCTCGAGGAAACTTATTGAAAAATAATAACTCCCGTAACATCGGACAGAATTACCGGATTATATACACTGGGTCACCTTCTGATACAAACGGTATGGCAGTAGTGCTTTTGACGACTTTCAGAATCGACTGCAGGCTTGATGCAGGCAAGAAAACTAATTATGGGTACACAACACAAATTTGGCAGTGCCTATGCTCCCCAGGCGAGCTTGGGCTTGAAAGGAATCGTTCTGGGAGCAGTATGAAGAGGTTCTACTTGAACACCGTTTACCGAAGTAACCTAGTTGGTGGTGACATAAATGGCGATATCAGTAAGGCAGCAGAGACGTACAGACGTATGGACATGTCCACAATGGTTTTTGTCACGCTCTTCGCAATACAGATGGAGAAAACATTCTAAGAACCTGTATTGCGTCTGATCTGATCGCCGTTATTTTGTTCTTCTAAAAAAAGCCTAGCACCTTATCACGTATAAGAGTGGGTCCTACTCTACTTAAATTGCTTACTTGTTGACCTGCTGGTGTCACATGTTCAGGGTTGTTAACTGTAAGGTCATTCCAGGCGAAAGCCTGACTGATGGTCTATTATCGCTTTCACTTAAAATAAGAAAGAAGCCGAGAAACAAAGGCCTCAGATAAAGTGGTGGTTGCTGAATGGACCGATGCAAGTCGATTTCCTGGCAGAGGTGAAAAGTCTTACGACTAACATCCACCCTACTCAGGATTCTTAAAGTTGAGCTCAGTCATCAATCATTGTGGCGCGGAGACCAGAACTTAGCGGTTCTAAGACAAGGTGCAGGTAACTCGTGAAAAGGAAATTGACTTTAAGGAGTGACAGAAATAAAACTCTCCTTAAGAGTTCATAGTAACGGAATGTGCCAGCAAAAGTGCAGTAGCTAAAGTCCTCAGTGAGAATTTATCACTAATATATGATAAACCTGAAACAGCGAAGAGCAGAAGCTCAGATACAAACTGGCACGTGGCCGGGATAAAGAGTTTAGTCTTTTAGTTTTATAATATTTTTAATTATTACATTATTTTTAGTATAATTTAAATAGATCGTTTTTTGTGTATCATATTAAGATATTATCACCTGCATGAAAAAGGGAAAACCGATGGGACCACGAAATTCCAATCAAAGCGTATGCAAATCGTTGGGCTCTCTTGGTGTGCTTATGTTTACTGATCTTTTTAACCATATCTGGAACACTGGAAAAACGCCATACCAGTGGCGGCTTAGTTTCATTACCCCTATTTAGAATAGAAGGGGCAGTGTAGAGTCACACCATGAATGTTTTCGAGCGTTTGACAGCCACGTGTCTTTGCCAAGAGAGTACTATTTCTGAGTCTCAATATGGATTTTTGCCTTGGTTGATGATATATGCCGATGACATACCATTCATTGACGAGAACCAACTGATGCTAGAACGCAAAGTGAACCTCTGGAAGGGCACGCAAGTATCTTTTTTCATTTATTCTAAATGAGTTATTCGTCTTGCTCAGTTAATTATAGCGTTCATAGATCCCGAATTTACGCAATGTATAAACCTACATATGACACGAAAGTACAGATTTATTCGACCTATTAAAATGCGAGAGCCGTTCGAACGAAAGCTCAGAAAGCGTTTAACAAATAGGTTATTATATAGACCCATATCACAGAGGTTGACAGACGGACAATATTAGCGTTGTCAAGACTTAGTAGTTTATGTTCTCATTTTCAACTTCAGGTAATTGTTTCGCGATGAAAAGCGCCATTCCTCATGGAAATGGCGGTGGCAGGGTATTCCATTGCTGTCATGGTGTCTTACAACTGTATTTGAATCTTGGCAAATTGTGAACTACGAATAGTTCGGAAGACCAAAAGATATTACTGTAACTGTATATACATCATAAAGCATGATTGTAATGTCTGAATAAATAGGCTATTATTTTTACTGTAACTATAAGAAAAATAAAAATCACTTCTTTTCACCATATAAAAAGGCACCTTTAACGTAACTGAAATGATATTCTACTTTTGATCACGTACATAAAGTAAACATAAAAAACTTATTTTGGGTTACCCGCTTTAAACTTCTAAAAAGGCCATAAAGCGCTTTAGTGTACGATGTCATCTTAAAGAGTAAGATCAGTAATCAAAGATTTTTATAAAAATGAATATACAAAGATTGAATTTTAAGTTCCAGCCCAGTTCTTAAAGTTCTTCATGTACGAGATACTCCAGTACTTTAGTAAATTTTTGTACATCGAAAGTAGAGTCCCACCACGCTGCACAATTTTGCAAGCGCAGTATGTCAATATCTATTACTAGCTCATATGGGCTCTTATCGGTTACTAAAAGAGGATAGTTAAAAGATCTAAGTCTATGCACAGATTTTCAGCTATGTGAGTATCACTCATAAACATCAGACACGAAAGTTCGCCAAAATAGTTCCAGAAAAGGATGGTACATGAGTGCTTTGCTGCATACCCGAGGGGCACTACCGTGGCCCCAGGTCTATTATGCAGCAGTTTAGAATGAATAATTTCTCTAATGAATATTGGATTTGTTGGTACTATTACCACGTTTCATTTTCATTGGTTTTGCTTAAGCACGTGACCGTGTACCGCAACAAACACGCGATTGCGTGTTGCAGAAAAGGCAACTTACAAACACATACAAGTAGAATGACCCTTACTTATTTCTCACTAACATGCGAATTAGGCTATTAAATTATAAACTGAAAACCTGTCTTCTATATATATATATATATATATATATATATATATATATATATATATATATATATATATATATATATATATATATATATATATATATATATATATAATATATATATATATATATATATATATATATATAATGTAAAGAAGGTATACAAAGTAAAGACGTGGGGTGCTGGAGCAGGAAAGATTGTTTGTATACCTTGCAGAGAAATCAAATTAAGTGATTTTTCGGGACACAGGTTACAGAGATCGGTGCTCTAACTAGAGTTGCAGCACGACAAGTTGCAGGCACTACATTAAACAGTCTGTTCAAAGTACCCGTCAACAGTGGCAAAATGTAGAGTTCTTATTCGTGTATTTGTTTACAAGAAAGTCTTTCCTGCTCCAGCGCCCCACGCTTTTACAATAAAATATTATAATTAAAAGCACATAGTTTACGCTTCAGCTCAGAAATAGAGACAACTTGGACGACCCGGAATTTATTTTTGACTTTTACGTACACCTATAAAAGCGTGTTTTTTAAACTATTATTTTGTTTTACACTTTTTAGTCTTTGCTAATGGCGTATTTTTAAATTGTATTTCAAATATACAAATGAGTCCGCATCCTCTCCATCTCCGCCAGTTCGCCTGTATTGCATGGTATCTTACCCATCAGCTTAGAACAGTGTAGATTTTCAATCTGGAGACCAAAAGCAAAAGTACGGGACACTAAGTACACCACGGCATGGTCCACAACAGTTTGAAACCTAATCGTGGTCAAAGTTACAACTGCTTTTTAACAAGTCCAAACACGGCTATGATAAGATGCCTATCTTCCGGCTTCATCATCAGACCTTGAAACCGAATCATGGTCAATATTCATTATAAGACCTTTATAACAAGTCCAAATATGGCTATGATACGATCATCCCGTCATGTTGATATCTTCCTGCTCCTGTTGATATCTTCCAGTTGATATCTTCCGGCTCCATCATCAGACCAGCTCGATAGTACCATATTATTGTATTGTCATCAAAATCACAAACAACTGACAATTTTCATGACGCGACGATCTTTAGAAGTTACATACATACAGGTCGACCTAATAAAAGCCTGTTAATAAATAAACATGTTTTTCCGTTTTTGCTACCAGAAGAAAATAAAGATTTAAATAATTTATTTTGTGTATGAATTAACTTTGTAGCAATAAAGATAACTACGGTAAACCAACCCAACCATTTGCCGAATATGCACTTTAACAATATTAAGTAAGTAAATAATAGTGTCGTTGAGGCGTGTGCCGCGAGTCGGCAACTAGTTACATAATACTAAACTTAAATTTAAAAAGAAGCGTAAAAAAATTTTGAACGAAGCAGGATTTGAACCCGCGCCTCTGGAAAACCGTTCCAGCGCTCTGACCAACTAAGCCATTCGTTCTCACCAAGCTCCGTCGAAATTCTTATACGCTTGTTACAACTTATTTATGTTGTTAGCAGTAGGGAGATTTTTACTAAAATCGTTCAAAATTTTTATACGCTTTTTAAATTTAAGTTTAGTATATTCTGTCCTAAGTGTGGAATAACACTTTAAAACATAGTAAAAATAGTTACATAATATTTGATATGAAGCGTATTTTTCGTTCGTAAATTCATTTTATGGTAAATAAATATACACTCACTCTCTCCCATTCAGCTTCACGCTGTATCCCGCACATGACAGGGTAGGCAGAGGGAACTTGGGAACCTAGTGTTAAGACACTCCGTCCTACTTCCTTTGCGCCGAATTTGAGGCATTGCGTGTTGAGTGGCGGAACTCAACGCCGCGCTTTGCCTCGTTTGTTTGTCGGAGCGAAGAAATGAAAATTTTATTAAATGTTTAAATTGAAAATATTAAATATTTCATTTACTCGAGTGGGGATCGAAATAAATATACAATACTACGAACGAAATACAAAGTATTAAATGCAAAAATATGTTGTTTGCGTTTGCTTAGTTTATTTAGTTAATTTATACAAATACTTGAATTTATCGAAATAATTTTGTTACAGATAACGATGCTTTTACATAAGTCGACGACGATGAAAATTTGAGGTGAGTCTGCAAATGGTTAATATCATTAATTATACTTTACAATCATTACGTCAAGATATGTAATCAACGTACTTATTTACTGTTATTGACGACATACAGCTGCTTCATCTTCATTTAAAACAATATTATTTCTTTCTCTTACATGGGTGAATATATGGTATTTGGATTATTTGTATGGTATTTGAATAATATAGTTAGATTACACTATTTCTAAATATATAGCCTCATACCAACTAATCCCAGTGGTTACTATTTTGTAGCATTTTTAAACTTAACAAATCGTAAAAAACTAAAGTCATCTTAAAAAGGAACTTCACCTAAAATATAAAATATAAATAGGAAACAAAATGGTAATTAATCTTGAAAATTGGAAAAAAATATATAACAATGAACTCAATCAATCCATGTCAAAAATTTACTTTATAAAAATATTTAAAATGTATTTTAACAATTTTGGCTACACTATGAAATTTTCAAGTTTTTCAGTTTCACATTTTCAATTTACTTTTCGATTACATTAAGTAGCTTCGCTGTATAGAAAACCATTCATAATTATATTTGGCCCTGGTAGCATACAAGATTTCTTCAAGATTTCTTCTCACTAAACATCCAACACGTCTTTCTCATTTATTTTTAAAAAATACCCATTTTAATGTTCGTTATAAAAATACCCATTATAAGTGTTCGTTATAAAAATATTTATCATTAATCTTATATTCCACAAGTACATAATCGTCCAATTTTTCTCATTGTAATTTTTGGCAATCATAGCATCTTTATTATCTTCAGTACTTATCATGCTAGAATAAGCTCTCATATCACCCTTACTAACTGAATTCAGGATCAAATATAACGCGTTTTTTACTATTATTACGTTTTCGCAAGAAATTCTCCATTGAATTGGTCGCAGCATAAAAAAATGTGCATGCCATAATAATTGGGAAGTTATATAACGATTACAAGTGTTAGAGATTTAAATATTACATCCATGATTTCGTTATTTTCACAAAATTTTCGTTATTTTCGTTACAACCCAGAAAGGTCTTCAGCGACAAAACATTGTGTAAATTAGCGAATTTTTCACATTTTATAAACTTGCTCCGTAGGTAGAGAAATTTATGTGTAATACTCTCTTTTTATCTGTGCATAATCAACTATTGCAATCTTCTATTTATATATATTCACAAATCACCAAGACTTTTACTAGCACCGAATCAATCAAATTGTTTCTTATCTTCCGTGTCATATTTAATAAACGTTTATTTCATATACGAGTACATAGGTGTTTTTATAGACTTCTAACTATATTTGGCCTAATATTATTACTTTTTTAGAATACCTTATACTGTTTTAAATGTCTTCTTTTCAATATTGGTCTTTGTAAAACTTAACTTTTTCTTTTGACTTTTTGGATGACCGCAATAATTATTAACTTATTTTTTATTTTTTGGATTGTCTGTATTTAGATTCAGTAAAAAATTGGCTACTTTTAATTTTATAGATATTTTTTCTAGTCTATTGCGTAGGAGCTTTTAAAATTCACCATGATATCTAAGTTCGAGCAAAAACTGAATTAACAATAATCTTTATATATGTATATATTTTTAGTAAATCTTACATATCCATAATTTTTTTTTTCAATACAGAAACACCCAGAACCTTCACAAACATCTATAAATTATACAAATACTTAAAAGAAGGCGAATAAAAACCCGCAACCTTTATTCACACCATTAAATAGAAGTCAACTGTAAAGGTAGCAGCAGATCTATATACTTAAAACAAACATTTTAGTCACTTTTTTGCGCGTATGTATTTCGCTTGTCATGAAAATTGCCAAAGGAGTGACACAAGAGAAGGGATAAAATCGTTCTGCCTTGTATTTAAATTAATCTACGGTATCCGTACACATTACACTTTATAATCAGTTAGTGTTTAATCATATAATGTTAAAATAAAAACAAAAACATATACTTATCAAGGGAAACACGAGATCGACTGGCCCATCGACGCTTCTCGACAGTTAAACGTAAAATAATTTTATCTATCAAATAAATACATTGGTATTTCTTATATTAAAATGGTATTCCTATTAACACTCGTTAGATTTCTTTACCTAATATGCTAAAACTGCATTCATCACAGTAAAAAATATTTATTCTTAAACTATAATCTGTTCTCTACCGTTCTCGTACTCTTTATTAATTTATCAATGAGAACGACCATTACGACGAATTATCTGTTATATTAAAGTACCTGGATGACATAGTTCTGCTACTGAGCTTTTAAAATGTTGTCAATAGCGCGAAATTTACGAATAAAATTTTATCGCAATTTTTCATTACCTGAAAAGAAGGAGAAGTAGACATTTTCTAAAAATGAAATATAGCTAGATCTAGCCACATTAAAAAAATCTAGCTAGATCCACTTATCGGCTCTGAAACACCCTACAAATTAATTTTACGGAAATCGGTGAAGCCGTTTGTGTACCGAGTGCAAGCATTGTTCGTTTAAAGATAATTACATTTCATAATGTTGTCCAATATTTGTATATTATAACATAACTAGGAGTACTAATATCTTTTGCTATCTATTTATAAACTCATTGTTTAGACCATTGAGATAAATAGATCGATCAATAAATTCTTAGATACTCTGGAACTTTGACTAAAATGTATTGATTAGTATAGTAGCGTATCTTAGTTATAAGAATTACTTTAAGAAAACGGGTATCTAAAATCTAACATTTATTTTTCTTATATTATATTAAAAAATAAAATGTTATTTTCACAGGAACGTGGCTGCATATGGAATGACGTGCGGCGGTGGAGACGGCAGGTGTGACGCAGGTTGATCAGGCGCGTGGAATGTGGCTACTAATGCTTGCACTGGCGGTAGCCGTCACTGCCGAATGTCCCCGTCACTGCGAGTGCAAATGGCGAAGTGGAAAGGAATCCGCATTATGTGCTAGAGCTGGCCTTAGCGTTGTACCTCCTCGGCTTGATCCTACCACTCAACTACTAGATTTGGCTGAAAATCGGCTAACAACTCTTCGTGATGATGCATTCTCATTAGCCGGACTGTTAAATCTTCAACGTCTTTACGTTCCATCGTGTAATTTAAAAATCATCCGACCGTATGCATTTCGAGCACTTGTAAACCTCGTTGAACTAGATCTTTCACGCAATCGTCTGGAATCAATACCATCAAATGCTTTTGATTCAATACCTGAGTTACGAGAACTACGCCTTGGAGGTAACCCTATTACAAAAATCAAAGACGAAGCATTTTCAGCCTTACCGCGTTTAGTCAGATTAACAATCAGTTCATGTAAAATTTCTGAAATCGAACCAAGAGCTTTTAAAGGGTTGGAAGGGACACTTGAATATTTGGAGCTTAGTAAAAATAAACTTCATGTTTTGTATGTCACAGTTTTAGCACCACTGCGATCTTTAAAAGGATTAGAACTTGCCAGTAATCCTTGGAATTGTAACTGTGAACTTAGACCCTTGCGAGATTGGATGATAAGAAAAAATGTTCCAGCTACAGTTGTTCCCGATTGTGCATTACCGGCACGATTAATGACACAGTCATGGGATCGACTCGATATAGAAGATTTTGCATGTCTTCCGGAAGTAACAGGGGCTACAAATAATTTTAAAGGACTCGAAGGAGATGACATAACATTGGTCTGCAGGGTAAATGGTATTCCAGCTCCTAGAGTACGATGGGTAAAAGCTGGTCGTTTACTGGGAAATACATCTAATTTCAATTCGGGAAGAAGCTTTACATTGCAAAGTGAAGGACAAACGAGTAATTTAACTATAAGGTCAGCAGATATGCAAGATTCGGGATTGTATACTTGTAATGCAGAGAATAGAGCTGGAAAAGCAGAAGTAGTTCTAAGTTTAACTATTGAGAAGAAGTCATATAATAAAGGTTTTGGTGGGAAAGCTCTCATAGCAGGAATGGCAGTTTCTGCCGTAATTGTACTTTGTTCTTGTTTATTAGGTTTGTGTGCATACGAAACTCGTAAAAAAAGACAAGTAGATAGGTGGAATGAACAAATAGTTACTACCAATCAACATGATAGTTATGAAAAAATTGAGGCAAATTTAAAAACGAATGCAGAAGTTTCCCGTGTCGCTATGTCAGACATAAATAGAAAGAGAGGGGATTACAGAAACGTTCCTTCACACGATCCAGAAGATGACAATGATACCTATGGAAGAGAAGAAACAAGAGACCAAAGAAGACCATCTTCTCCTTCGCTTGAAACAAGATGGCGGCGACACGATGTGGAGTCAACATCAAGAAAAGGAGATGATATACAAGATTTACACATACCAAGGCTGAGTGAATATAACATAAGGTAATAAATTATAAACTGTACTAATTCATATGTTTTTATCGTAATAAACACTCATACCCATAAGTATTTATAGTTGGTTTTGTAAGGTATTGGTTTTTTTTTATTTTATAATCAATTAAATACTAAACGTAAAATTCAAGATTATTTTTTTAATTTTTAACTACACACTAGGGTGGGCCAAAATAAAGTTATTTTTTTTTTCATTCGTTACCATAAAAATATATCTTCCAAAATGACAAAAATCTCTGGTAAAGTTTCGTTATTTTGGAAGATATTTCATTTTGACCCACCCTACTACACACACACGCTCAGCTTTACGTTGTATCCCCCACATCGCAGAGTAAGCAGAGGGAATTTGGGAACCTAGCGTTAAAACACTCCGTTCCACTTCCGTTCCCCAGTAATTAAAATATTTATATTATTTTTATTTATATTTATTACTTATTTTGAAGAAGTAAGTCTTTATACTACATAATTAATATCTTGTTTTATTTAATACTTTTGTTTTTTTATATTTTACAGTTTTTTAACTTATATACTTACTTTATTGTTACAGGACTAACACAACGCCGGAATCAATACAGATCTCTAAATCAGCTGGAATATTAAGCGGTCATGTGGAAATTTTATCGGAGAATAATCGTTATAATAATAATTCTCGATCATGTAGTAAGCCTCGTCAACGTGATCGTCTAGATAATGATTTATCAGGTAGTGACAGCGAAAAAAACTACCCTGATTTGATAGAGATGAGTGCCTTAGGCACAGCTTCATATTTCCGAAATGATGTGAAACATGATCCTTATTATTTTTATACGATTCCACGAAGAAAAGATGGCGATAGTCGGAGTCCTCTTTTAAGTAGTCGTAGAAATAGTTCAGGAGGCGATTCAATTACATTTCTTGACAGAAGTTATGAGAAAAGCAGACATAGAGCAAGTGGACGTCGATCTAATAGTTTCTTAGATCTGTCCGCAGGTGGAAATCGTATGCGTCGCAATCCTAGTTTACCAGCATCACCGTCTAAGGAACAAACTTCAGTGCCGTCCGCTACTCCACTCCTAGATTTATCTGGTCTAAGAGATTATTCACGCACAGGTCAGCCATTTGATGATTTTGATTTTCGAGCTTCACAGTTAGAAAAGTTTCTAGAAGAATACAGAACACTAAGGGAACAACTTTCAAGAATGAAAGAAACTAGGGAAAATCTGCAGAGAACTAGAGCTGTAGAAAATGATGATTTAAGAGCTATTCTCAAAGGAAAGCCCAGTATAGCAGTGACCGAAACGTCATCATCTGTAGCTTTGGCAGATGCAGCAACTCCACTGGCTCTAAGTCCTCCAGAATATAAGTCCCAAGGGTCAAGACCAGATTGGCTCACTACACTATTATATCGTAATTAAACATTTGTAAATACTGATATACGAACTGATGTTAATAATAAGCAATTAAATTGTTTGTAAGCAAAGTGATAAATAGTATCATTCTTTTTAAGTTAAAATAAATTTTGAATCTAATAATAAGACATCGTTAATTTTGCTCTTTTTGTTTCTATCCCAAAAGTTATAACTTGCAATACTAATAATGGAAAAAACGGAAAATGAAAATACATAGTGAATACATACTACTAGACTCGCGGGTCTCTAGTCTGTTATATGCTGCTTGCAGTTCGCAGATCATTTTCGTGTTTAATAACATTGTCATTTCAAAGAGAATATTTATACATGAAGAGCATAATAATTTAGCCAATTGAATAAAACCGTTAATTTACAGCAGTTTAGTCGAACAAAATATTTCATATTGATGAAATTGAAATGAAACAAACACTAATTCTTAATGGAAATTTACAAAACAATTCAGTAGTTCCACAGTAGTGGAAACTGAATTTACATCAGTTAAGTCGTTTCTGAGGTGAGTGTGCACAAACGCACAGACGTGACAAAATGTTTTAAAATTATGGTTCTTGGTTCTATGGCATTGTTACATGCCACCAAAATTATTTTCTTATGTACGAGTATCTTCCACGTATAGACTAAGTAAACGATTTACGATTTTATTATTAGTATTAAGCAAGATGCAGTGGTTAATTTCATATAAAATGAGTGTAAATATTCAATTTGTTCGTTTTTATAAACTACACTAACAGTTGGCTAAAATCGTGAAATTGATGCGAAGCCTTCGGTGGATGAGTCTGATTTGCACATGACAGGTCTTCTTAATAGATGAATTACTAAAGATACGATAAACGAGACAAGATTTATGTAGATATTTATGTATGTCATTTCGTAGATTAAAGTCGTAAAAGTCTTCATTGTAGTAGATACCGGAACCTATTTTAAACAGTCAAAATCATCAACTTTTAAACGTAGTTACTATAACACTTAATATTACTGTTGCTCCTGTTTGTAAATAGTAATTGTGCTTATTTTTTTATTTTATTTATTTAATTACGAGACATTGCGGGTTTGTACCCAATTAGTGCCTTGCAGTCGGAACAGTACAAAGTCGAAGAATTTTATTGAAAATAACGATCCTCTTCACATTTTTATTTAAATAAAACAAAAAATTGTTATTCAAGAGATCGTCTTTGTTGAACCTATTTCTGTTTTACCTGAAGCGTTGATAGGAAGATACTTTTCGATTTACTTGCTTAGACTACGAATCGTTTATGATTTTTTTACCCGTTACATTTGGAAAAAAATTGAAAATTTCATTTAAATATTATAGTTTAATTAAAGATGTATTTTTTATGAAATATTATTATAAAAAATAACTATCATAATAGTTATGAGGCTTGTCGTGGCGCAGCGGCACAAGCGTGTGTCTGTAACCGACAGGTTCTGGATTCGATCCCCAGTCGAGGAAATGTCAATCAATCCCCAGTCGAGGAAATCAATCATTAAAGTATTAAAAATTCTTTATCATTAAAATACGAAATTCCTAAAATTTAATTTTATTTCGCAAAACACACTTTTAAAATAGTGTGAGTTAAATTGGCGATCCAATAGACAGAGGAGAGTTCGCAATTACAGCTGTCCGAACGAATTGTGTGCTCGACAATAAAAGCGATACTTTTATTATGGCTGTAAATTTCAAAGTCGTTGTCGGCGCTTGCTGATGTCGTATCGTCCCCGTTCCTTTTTCTGCGAAAGGACTGATTTAATATGTTAAAGCCATGTACTTTGCGGGCAGCCCGAAGCTTCTATTCTAATTACTTTTTAATGTATGCTAGGCAATGTATGCGGTGCATTTTAGTCAGCTTATTTTATCCCAGAATGTAAATTACACACCCATTTATTTTTGGAATTTATTTTTTAAAAGATAAATACGACTGCAACATGCTTGTCTCAAATTAGTAATCACATATTTAGGTACTCTCACAATTAGTATTTTCAGTTGGAAAATAGAATATCAAGTTTACTAAAAATAACGTCACGAGTTATATCACTCGAAAAGCTTATATTACCATATAAAATTATAGGAAATTGTCTAATTTGACTTTGCTATCTCTTATGATAGAATCAAAATTATAAGTTTCATGTTGGCTTAGCTCCTGCTGAATTTAAATTTTACATTTACCAAAGATAAGTAATTCCATGCCCCAACAGATGAGTATTATGCTACTGATACTAAATGATTTTACTATTGTTACTATATATATATATATATATATATATATATATATATATATATATATATATATATATATATATATATATATATATATATATATATATATATATATATATATATATATATATAAATATATATATATATATATATATATATATATATATATATATATATATATATATATATATATATATATATATATATATATATATATTATGTGTTTATTATTCTAGTGTATTATTTTTATAATTGTATTCGATTATATATTTAAATGTTTTAACAATTCGTCATTTTACATATTTAGAAACTAATAATAGTAATAACGTATTTCGAGTCCTGCCTCTTTGTATTCGTTTAAGCGCTTAGACCACTGACATACGTTCACAACGATATGCGCCGAAATTCTTTGACGCTTGTTACAATTTATTGATATTGTTTTAATTTCTGTAAGGAGATTTTTATAAATTTTCACTACGCTTAAAATTTTTTATGGTTTTAATATTGCTAAGCATGAATCGAAATCTTAGAATTAGTAAAAAAAAATCTATATTTTGTTTAATGAAAACAAAAGCGATACATACATAATTACACAAACAAATAAATATTTACTATATTCGTACTATGTTTTAAATTAATACGTCCTTGTATAAATCACACAATTTTTTGACTATTTATTGATTTTGCTGTTCAAACTATAATCTAAAGGTTCTGTAAAGATAATTGTCATCATTATAGTGTGGAATCATCACTGCTGGACGGTCTTCTATAATGTCAGCCATATAGCCCGATCCTTTGCAGTCACACGTTTGGAAAAATAAGTTATTTTTCGTTATAACTAGTATTTGACGCTAAAAATCCCATTAAACAATTGTAGTTGATACGTTTTTTAATATCCACTAGCTGGAATTACGATGCAAAAGCTTTGTGTATGTCCGAACAGCTTTTAACAGGATTTATTTCATGTTGGTTCGTGCTGGATGTGACGCAAGCTAACTGCAATACGATTAACGCATATTCTGTCAGTGCGGTAGCAACTTGTGATTTATGTGAAAATAAATGTGAATGAAACATCCGGTCTATTTCATTCACGACCGGGCAGCGTTTATCCATTCATTTAATTTCAATTTAGTCCCAAGCTATTGTTTCGTTATATTTATTACTTTGTTTTTATACCTAATTATCACGTTTAAAGTAATGAAATTTTCTGATTGAGATTTAACATTTTTAAAATATTATCCCACACTCAGGAAGAAAAATATTGATTTAAAAACGTTTAAAAAAGTATTCTGATTTGTTTTTCGAAGGATTTATTTCTTAAGGATTTATTCTGTCGAAGAATTAATTTAATGAGAGTACTTTCGGAGGATCTTGCTCCTCGTTGTTTAGATTTTTAAAATGGCTTCTAGGATGTTATTATAAAATGCTACCGTCTCGTTCTATATTCTAACTATCCTTTAGATCCGTAGAAGTCAAAAATGGTTCTAATTAGATTTTAATTGAATTTTGACGTAATTAATTTTGTTATAATATCATATCATATAAATTACTAGTACCCGGAAGACCGAGCTTAACTCATCATATCCTTTTGGAAACATAAAAAATAAATATTTCATTTCCACGAGTGGGTATACCTCGACTTACCTACAAGTTGTCGTCATTACAATCGTACGCTTGTACTCTTGCGCTACGACAGGCATCATCTACAAGGTAATACTACGCAAAGATTAAGTGCAAAAAAAAACCAAGAAGAAGGCCATCAGAGTAATCAGGCAGAATGCCAGCGTTATATAAATAAGTCTACACATTTTAAATGACAACTCGCAAAAAGGCTGCTTTTTCTAGGGCACAATTCCATTGCTTATCGTCCTCAAGCAAGGCCAGTTCTAAGCAAGCTAATAAATAAGTTGGTTACAGGATATCGTCGACAGTCTTCAAGTCGTCGCATGATGATGGATCGCACTCTACCAAGAGCGTGTCCTTGATTCCTGGCTTGTCATTTACGGCTTTCTCTCAATTAACAAAACAAAATTATTTTTTGCCATTAAATTTATTATGATTATGTCGTATAAAATGGGATGTTAACTTGAATATCATAACTTTAATGCCCAGGGAAAACATCTTCAAAATTACATCCCATCAAAAATTGCAAGTAAATGTTATAAATAGATCGAGACGACCATTTGTGTCGCATATACGTCATGGCATCTCGTGTCTACTTCTCATGTATACAGCGTGTTAGTATCATACGGTATTATAATACGTATTCTTAATTGAAATCGTTCAAAAACATTTTATTTTTAGAAAAACGTTTTATTGTCGTATGCCATCCATGGAGTGCCTAGAGCAAAGGTTTTTTTTTATCACTTATGCAGGATTCAAGTCAGACCTTTCCTGAATCGCAGCACATTTATTTTAATTCTTCCTTATAATTGAGAGCTTAATTTTAATTTTAAAAACATAAAAATTTAAAATCCTCAGCACACCACACTAGAGGACCAGATACAGTTAGCTCATTCTGCAAGAATCCAGGGCAGTACGCGAGGCAATTAAGGAATCGTTGACTGTAGTTTGATATAATAATTATATCAACTGACAGACAAATGCCACCTCAGTCTACCCGTGACCACGGACTGTGTGCTGCGATTCAGGAAAGGTCTGACTTGAATCCTGCAAAAGTTTCCCGATTATCTTTTAGATTTGATAAAAAAAACCTTTGCTCTGAGCATAGGCAATCCATGGATGGCATACGACAATAAAACGTTTTTCTAAAAATAAAATGTTTTTGAACGATTTCAATTAAGAATACGTATTATAATACCGTATGATACTAACACGCTGTATACATGAGAAGTAGACACGAGATGCCATGACGTATATGCGACACAAATGGTCGTCTCGATCTATTTAACATTTACTTGCAATTTTTGATGGGATGTAATTTTGAAGATGTTTTCCCTGGGCATTAAAGTTATGATATTCAAGTTAACATCCCATTTTATACGACATAATCATAATAAATTTGATGGCAAAAAATAATTTTGTTTTGTTAATTGAGAAAAAGCCGTAAATGACAAGCCAGGAATAAAAAAGGACACGCTCTAGGTAGAGTGTGATCCATCATCATGCGACGACTTGAAGACTGTCGACGGTATCCAGTAACCAACTTATTTATTAGCTTGCTTGCTTGACTTGTTTATATAACGTCCTCAAGAACTGGCCTTGCTTAAAGACGATAAGCAATGGAATTGTGCCCTAGAAAAAGCAGCCTTTTTGCGAGTTGTCATTTAAAATGTGTAGACTTGTTTATATAACGCTGGCATTCTGCCTGATTACTCTGATGGACTATTCTTGTTTTTTTTTTGCACTTAATCTTTGCGTAGTATTACCTAGTAGATGATGCCTGTCGTAGCGCAAGAGTACAAGCGTACGATTGTAATGACGACAACTTGTAGGTAAGTCGAGGTATACCCACTCGAGGAAATGAAATATTTATTTTTTATGTTTCCAAAAGGATATGATGAGTTAAGCTCGGTCTTCCGGGTACTAGTAATTTATATGATATTATATTATAACAAAATTAATGACGTCATAATTCAATTAAAATCTAATTAGAACCATTTTTGACTTCTACGGATCTAAAGGATAGTTAGAATATAAAACGACACGGTAGCATTTTATAATAACATCCTAGAAGCCATCTTAAAAATCTAAACAACGAGGAGCAAGATCCTCCGAAAGTACTCTCATTAAATAAATTCTTCAACAGAATAAATCCTTAAGAAATAAATCCTTCGAAGAACAAATCAGAATACTTATTTAAACGGTTTTAAATCAATATTTTTCTTACTGAGTGTGGGAAAATACTTTAAAAATGTTAAATCTCAATCAGAAAATTTCATTACTTTAAACGTGATAATCAGGTATAAAAACAAAGTAATAAATATAACGAAACAATAGCTCAGGATTTTTGAATTGAAATTAAATGAATGGAAAAACGCTGTCCGGTCGTGAATGAAATAGACAATAGTAAAAAGTTAAAAATTAACAAAAAATCCGCCCAATTTAAGAGACATTGCGTGACAAAAACAAATGGTTTCATTACAAAAGTTGGAACAAAAATTTGTGAAGTGTTTGAATCACGCCCATGAAATAGAACAATTCACGATGCCAAAGTTGGTACTTAAGATGTTATTCCATTCGGATAAACTAAACCGTATTGCTTAATAAAGCTCGTGTTGCTAAGCTTATTCATCGGATGAACAAATATACGTACCACTATGTACAGTTCAGTTCTTCTAATAGAAAACTCGGCGTAAGACAAGGCTTTTGACCTATAAGGCGCTTACTTTACTTCTAATCAAGTAAAAAGCGTCTCAAGGCTTACTTCTTCTAACTGGCTTCTAACTGTCTTTGCTAGAATACCTTTTAAGTAACTCTTAATCATTACACTTGAACGCGTATCATTTGAACCTGCTCCAATACTGAATTTACGTTAGTATATTCTTCGTTCTCTTTAGTGAAGATGTGAATGATATTTATAATAAATGAAATATATTTTATAAAAAATCTTATATGGGTCATTTATAAATGTTATAGGGTCCTAAATAGTGATTCCTATTTTTTATGGAGGGTTGTAGGTAGGTTATTTTATGTGTACCTGACTATATAATGTATAAAATCTTACTAATATTAGAAATGCGAAAGTATATGAGCACGTATATATGGATGTTTGTTATTCTTTCACGATTACGATGAAATTAGGTATGTGGGTAGCTGGAAGTTCAGAATAACACATAGGCTTATTTTTATCCCGGAGTTCCAGCGGGATAAACTCCTAACAAATTATCGCCTCTGAAAACTGAATGCGCGATCTAGCAGCACGGCGGCGCAGAAGGCGATAGCGGGAGCGAGTGCGGAACGGGCAATCTGACGCGTGGCGCTTGAAGTGGGGGAAGGCGTCGCTCATTGCTGACGCGACCCGAACGCAGGCAGACACATGAGGGCAGATGTAGTTGACGGTTGTGGACGCCCCGAACAAATGACAGGGTTAAACCCTAAAGGTAGCAGGCCTGCATTTGGGAACACCATGTTTTTCTAATGGGCAGCTCTATGTGGCTTGCTCATATGTTTCCAAAGCGAAAAATCTGCATGTTTATGCTGAAGAAAAAAACTCGTTAAATATAGTTTATAGGAGCATACTGCAATAGCTACTAATAGGCCTATGATTAGAGATGTTGATAATATTGGGTTGGGCAGGGTTTCCACGTGGAGAAAGTCGCGGGCGGTCTGTTGTATTCTATAAACTTTTACATTATAAAAAGCTTTTAAATTTTACCTTAACGTATCTTTTGAATTATTTGCATATATGTTGTATGTAAAAAAGTTTTAATATATATAATATGTAAAATTTACTCAAAATAATAATTATTAATAGTTCACGCTCTCTAAACGTATATGGCAGGGTAGGCACTTTATAAAAAGAAGATCAAAATTTCTACTAGTTCAGAGGGAACTTAAGAACTAACTAAGATACTGCGTTCCCGTTAAGCCACTCAGTTCCCCACTCGCCTCCAATAAGCCTTTTACCAGAGGGAAGAAGAAATGAGATTATTAGTATTTCATGTTCTCAAATGGATATCGAACTCACAAGCCATCGTATTTACAGTCGCACGCCTGTGCAGTTATTAATAAATTCTTGTTATATTTGTAAAACATTAGGGTATAATATGTACATATATATAGGTATAAATAAGTACATGAAATGAAACGGTATGAAATATTTAAATCGACTTTCAAACTACTTTTCTGCAAGGGACTTGACTTACCTTCGTTTATTCTGAATGAGTTGTATGAAGTAAAGTTATTAAAACACAGTAACATATGCTTATATGTATATTAAACATGCAATTACTCAGCGATTTTTTAAAAAAAACTGGGAAAATAAATCCTATTTTTTATTATTTCATTAAATTA
This sequence comes from Eueides isabella, assembly GCA_019049475.1. Lineage (NCBI taxonomy): Eukaryota > Metazoa > Arthropoda > Insecta > Lepidoptera > Nymphalidae > Eueides > Eueides isabella. The sequence goes on along the minus strand of CM032386.1, from coordinate 9,179,018 downwards.
CAAATAAATTAATAAAAATAAGTATCAACTAGGAATAAATAAATAAATGTCACTAATTTTATTACTTTGTAGAAGTTTACATCATGATGGCTCATTATGGAAATTTCTGCAAAGTAAATAAATATAATAAAATTTTCTCTATTACTTCTTCATATATCTACTTCATACTATTTCATATGTACACATGTACTTTTTACATATATGCAGACACAATTTAATAGAGCGGCTCAAATCCTATGGCAAAAAAAGGGTTTCTAGTTAAAACTATCGTGTGGAATTGACAGGGCTATCAGTTTTTCAAGGCATTCTGGGGAATTCGCACTGCCGGGATTTAACCGCAACTCGTACCTACCACTCGTTTAGCAAAATGACGGACCGACCTTTTTTATCTAACACCGCAATTTGTTGCCGCTATCTCGTATACACGAGCCCGTTTTGATATCTTTGACACTTCTTGGCTATTAGAAATAATTATGTACATAGTTAGTGTCCGTATTTTTACGACGTGTATCAAATTTAGAAAGTATTCATAATATAAGTACAGCCAATAAACATTTCAATAGAAATTTTGTATAAGATTATATCATATAAGCAACTTTGCAAGTTGATGAAACCAATAATGGCGAAATCACGTTTTCTCTAGTGTACCGATAGTTTATAGTTGTCGAGCTGGAAAAGTTAATATAATATATAGTACACGCTCGAACTATACGATTATTTATTTAATATTATTTATTATTTTATTTAGGGGAAATTATTTTGTTGGTTATGTCAATATAGGGAGTATAGGTAGGTACTATTAAGAGATTTTTTTTTATTTCTTAATTCTTTAGTTTTTTTTTTTCACTAATGACTCATAGTCTGTACTTATGTTACAAAACTAATTTCTTTTCATATGTGTTTTTTTAGATATAACTTAAATCTATAGGAATCATTTTTCGAATTTGTTTAGGTTCTTAAAAACAATTGTAATTTAAACCTCTTGTTATTAATAAAATTACTCGTAAAGATTGTAGAATTTAATAAAAATAAATGGTTAAGGTAAGGTGGGTAAGGTACACTTACATGTTGCTTCACAACCTCGTCTATAGTTCAATAAAGTAAATGGTTGGCCCCCCTGGTAGAAGGTCTGCCTATAAAGCGTAGTTTGGTTCGTGGCCGCCATTAGAGAACCTTAATAATGTCTTTGATTTTCACGATTGTTACACATTTTAAATGAAACATTTTTAACCGGATTAATCGCGTATATCGTTTGTTTAACATGTTTCTTGGAAACCCGACGTTTCGAATACTTTACAGTAGTGCGTGGTCACGGGTAGACCTTAGAGAATCTGTCTCTCCATCGGTTCTACTTTATATGGTCCACCTATTGGCAAAGCAGCTGAAAAATTCTTCGAGCTAAATCTGTCGTGGCTCTGTCTCTGAATGCTGCCTTTTCGAGCTGGATTTGACAAGAAAACTTTTTCTGGAAGGTGGACTCACTAAGTGTAACTGCTCGTTCAAGGTTTATAATTATAATGGTGAACAAATTGTGAAGTAATAAGGGGAAGGTAAAGGTCTGCTCAAAATTAACTAGAAAAGGTAAATTAACCAGAAAACATTATGCTCACAGCCAATTCCTATATGCAGTATAAAGCCTAAACAGACGAGACGATTTTTCATATTCAAAACAATTTAAAGTTAGTCATATAAATTATTACGTTGATATGTCATTTCTAAACGCAACAATTGTAATTAATTAGCTTTAATTCAACTAACGTTAATGCTTAAAGTACATATGTATGTAGGTTAAAGGTTAAATACTTTAAGATTTAGTAAAATTATATAATATATTTATTATTCTCATTTTCTCGCTCTGGTAACAAAGTAAGCGCGGCTTTAAGTTCCGCCACCAAAACGGAATGCCTAACGTGCGCCTCGGTAAGCAGGCTTAGTCCGCGATACAGCGTGAAGCTGGAAGAAAAAAAAATATTAATATGGAAAAATTTGCATAAAATAACAAAATTTGGAATTAAGTAACAAAACTGGTAAAAAGCAAAAATGTTCTAAACTATGTTCTCGTTCTTTTATAAACATTTTCTGGTACAAGAACTTTGTAGTCGCGTCATGTATTTTATAACATTTGAAAACCAAGCTAATTTTTCGAGCTCTCAAAGAAAATTCTAAATAGAATAGTTTTAACATACATAGTTACCGTGATTCGTCGTGTTTTGAAATTATACATATTTATAGTTTCGGTAGTTTTATTTATTTTATGAAATTTAACACTTAGCCTATTGTCAAAAATGTTATTTACAAATTTTCTTTTCAAATCTTTTTTATTTATACGTACATTTTTTTACGTAAAAACGATCATGCTGATAAAAATTTTAAGAATATTATTTATTAAAACGTAAAAACACATGTTTTAATATCTTATATCACATATATTTGATTGGGCCGTCGTGTATCGTGCTATAGTGGTGAAGTAAAAGGAATTAGGTACATTATAATTTGTATTTAAAATTGGAGGAAAGATTTATATTTCTTAAACATTTTCGTTTTTCAAAGACACTAAGAAACTGGAATAATTCTATACAGGCGGAATTTATTTAAAAGATTACGAATATAGAAAAGTCTATTCTGAACATGAAAGATATAAATAAAAATAGATATCTGTTACAACTTAAAAATTCTCAGCAGTTTTTTTAGCCTATCCGACGTAAAAAAAAATGTCGGTATGATACCAACTTAGAATCTATAGATAAATTTTACGATTTTCTTCTTGATGTTCAATTCAATTTCAAATAAAATAAGGGTCAATAAAGGCAAATTAATTTAATTACTTATTACTATTTGATAGTATTAGTAAATGAAATTTATACCAAATTTCATTAGCCATAGCTTGCTAGCTTATCTTATGGGACAGTTTTCAACCTAGTGTTCTTTGTTGGAAAATAAAAGAAATACGTACATAATAATGAGGCTATACATTTGTTTTCATAATTACAATAAACATTGTAGCTTTAGTAGACTTAATAACAAATTTTATTGACCGTTACTTAAAATATGAAAGCAATAAGACTTTTTGCGTACCATTTATTTTTTTTTTGGTAAATGAAAATAATAAAAAAAATATGAAAATAGGTGATGTACTTGTTGCCACTAGCCAAAGGAGCGAAATATGCCAAACACTTAAAAATTAAATTAAGAACATCGGTGATTCGGGGGAATTGCTTTTAATCCCCTGATTGGGAATCGAACCCGCATTAATAGACACACGTTTCATCACACTTGAATATGTATCCCTGTCCCATAACAGCCTCATAATTATTCATGTTACATTAGATTTAATATGTAACTCATATATTTATTTGGACATTTATATTACTCTATGATATCTCCATCAAAAGTAAGAGAAAAAGGCAAACGTAGTGAACAAAGCTGCATAAAAATATGTATATGTTTATATCGAGTACAGTTTATACAGAAAGCTTAAAAGTAATATCACATAAAATCATATAAATATAAAAAAATAAAAATATTTGTTTTTTAATTTAACTACATAAAAATTAAAGGTAACAAAACATACCTACAAAAAAACCAACTTAATCCATTATTAAGTTGGGTTTTTGTACCATTACAAAGATGTACCTATGTAAATATGATTTGTACCATTACAAAGATGATGAGTCAAGTTTATAGCGATGGATGTCGGTATTTTACTGAAGCGATGAGCTGTTCAACCTCAAAAACCCGTCATAACTCCAAAAATCTTTGGGAAATTCCGGGGTCACGTACCCATATGCTCGAGAATAGATATTAGTCACCTGTAACCTGTGAATCATGTTACATAAGTAAGTTGAATCTTCTTTTTTCTGCGTTTTTTTAACTCTGTTGTTTTGTTGATAATAAATAGAAAAGAGTCACAGAGCTCGATATGAAATAGGAAGAAAGAGAATAAGTTATTACCTTAAGGTCACGTCATGTAATTGAAGAAGAATAAGGTCATGTAACGGAACCTGGAACGGTATGCCAGAGGCGCGGGTTCAAATCCTGCTTCATTCAAAATTTTTATACGCTTTTTAAATTTAAGTTTAGTATTAACACTTTAAAAAACATAGTAAAAAAAAGAATAAGGTCGTAATAAATTTGTGTTTATTGAACGTTATACAAGTATGAAGTTTTATTTGTGTTCATTCAACGAATAAACGAGTGTGTAGGTTTATTAACAACACTTTGCTTTGTTTTTAGAAAAAACCTTCCCAACTTTAATGGGGCAAAAAGTTTTCACAAATGTAATAGTATCACAGAATTTTAAATTGCTGTAGCGCTACATCAGATTTCTTTTTGGTTTTCTGTACATTTTGTACTTCACATAACTTGATACTTAGCTTTTTATATTCGTGTCTAAATAAAATATATAAGAGTTACTAGAAGTGATTTAAAATTGAATATAGTCAATTTTAATAAATGGAGATATTATTGCAAGCGGTTCTACCAGTGAATCCATCTTTAGATGTTCGATATTATTTAACATCAAAGTGCTTGGCAACATATAATAAAGGAATTAAAACTCAATCTTCCTCAGTTTGGAAGTTTCTTAACCCATCTTTCAGCTCAATCCTTAAACTCTAAGTATGATTTAGCTTAAAAATTGTCTATTGCTTTAGTTTGGCTACCATTCGATGATTTTTTATGGTGTATTGTATTTATTTTACAAGTCAAGCTTTTTAATTTAACCTATTTTAAGTGTTTTAAATGAAACAGTTTTAACCGGATTAATCGCTTTTCGTCCGGTCACGGACTACTGTAAAGTGTTGGAAATGTCGGGTTTCCCAAAAATGTTTACCATTCAATATACACGATTAATCCGGTTAAAAGCAAAACGCTTTTAAAATGTGTAACAATCGCGAAAATCAAACGACCATTTTGAATTAACAACAATATCGATAACATATACATTTCATTGTAACCAAGATTGAAGTCGTGATTCAATTTTCACCTCAATCAAGGGAAAGTGGATCAAATTAAGATTCTAAGATTTCCACTAACCTACAAACAACAAATACAAGAAATCAAGTGCAATAAAAGCTTGTTAATATATGTTAATACTTAATGTTAATAATATTATTAATCGTTATTAACCGTAAAACTAAACCACTCTGCAAACATTTTTAATATAGTATGTTGCGAACATTGCAAAGAGATCTTAAAGAGCGTTGCTAAAATAGCTTGTAAGGAGAGCCTACCAGGGAACTCATTACCAAACTCCTTTAGATACTATTTTGGCTGAATAGGCCGACGGTGCTACGTAGATAGCGTATGCTTATGAACGATATCAGAACAAACGAAGTGCCCTCCTGAAAACTCAAATCTTGAAGTTGCTTTAATACTAACAAAAATAGATTTTATAACTCCGTAAACAGCTTTAATACAATTTGAAGAGTGTTTTCAAATATTGTACGTTTCTCAACTTATGTTCAAAGTAAAGTGAAGGAGTTCATTAATTTTCCATCTCAAAACTAAGCTGTTCCACACGCCACCGTTCTCTCTTAGATGAATAATCAAGACTGTAACTTTAACTTAAAGTGAATTTTCTTTGTATCCACAAAGACTTATGAATGTTTTCGTTACCCATTTATATTACACACAAAATTCACAATTCACATTAAACAATTTCAGCTATATATACTGCCAGCGTGTTATGTACATATTTAAACAGGAAACGAACTATTAAGAAATAATACATTGATTACATCTTTATAATAATAGTAAAAATACTTTATTGTACACCACATAATAAACAAAATCAAAAGAAACATATATACAAATTATTTTTAAAGTTGGTAAAATGAAAACAACATTAAAGTAAGAGAATTTTACGCCTGAAGACGATTAATCTAGCCTACATCTATTATTAGCCTATATTCTATAAAATGTCTTGCCTATTAATTGTTGCACTATTCTTTTATAAATACTAATCGTATAAGAAGAAATATGCCCTTTTAAATATGTGCCATTGGTGCACAAAGTGTCTATTATACAAATAAATACATCCTTTCTAATCTGGGTTCCGCTCCGTCTGGTGTTGTGGGTACAGCTGCCCAGAATCAGCTCTTGATACAGTCTGCATCAATCTATTATCTCTTTACTCTTTTCCATTTCCATTATTACTCAACACGTATCGTATACTTACTATTACTTACCCTTACGCCGATGGCTTGCAAAACAATTAGATGTATACTTATTTGTTTGTATATTTATATGTATGTATGTAGGTACAAAATTATTGTGGGCGTATTGGGTCGACTGTAAGAAATCGCTTTTACTGGTAATGAATTCTATTTTTTTTAGTTTTAAGTATTATATTATTATTATTAACTTTATCAATAAAGAGTACGGACATTGTGAAATATCCATAAAGACTTTTAGTATATATAATTATATTTTAAAATTATGCTTACTTTATTAGCCATGCAGAGTGCACGTATTTGGTCGCAAATTAAATTTAAAACTTTATTGTGTACATGAATGGATTTAGGTTAAAATGTACTCTTAAAGTTAATTAACAAAACAATTTAACATTTCCTCAAAAATACTAAAGGTATCAAATAACGCAAATGTGTTTGCATAGTAAATATGTAATATACTCGTATATCAATATCATTGACGAATGCCGCCGCTACTGTAAAATTATTTAGCTTTTTGTGTTTTGAAAAACAGCTAATATACATTAATAGTAAAATAAAATATGAATATATTTAAAAAATTATTAGACTAGATTTAATTTTTTAGCATGTAATATCTTTTTAGAATTAGCATTTAATACCCATTATTACAACTATTTACGTAACAACGATTACTAGTGTTTTAAAAATATTATTATATACATAATTTCGTATAAGATAAACTTTATTATTTCAAATTTGTATATAAGTATTGTTAAAAAGTATTTATAATGATAGAGGTTCGATATCAGTCTATTCAATCGTATTTAGTTTAATATACTTATTGACACAATTTTATATCTCATAATAATTACTCATAATATTACTCATTTTACATATTTTCGAATAAAGCGACAAAATGACAAATATCGACGAAATATTTAAAAACGCCCTCCCACATACGACCCTTCACTTCACAAAAGTTTTGTATTATATCTGAAAATAATGAGCTATAACACAAGGAGAATACATGAAGGATTGCGTAGGTAAGTAAACGAGTAATCAATTTTTTACTCGTTATCAAGTTATCTTAAAAATTACGACTGCTGCCTTATAGGTTAGGGGCTACTACTTAGTATACTTACTATACATACTTAGATAAGTATATATGTATACTAAGTAGTAGCCCCTAACCTATAAAAGGCAGTTGTCGTAATATTTAAGAGTATTAATCGCTTATTTACATAATATTATATATTACGAGTAATCAGATTTTAATTCATGTCAGTTTCTTTCATCATATATTTTATTTTAGTTTACAAACTTGAAATTAGTTATCGATATTTATTAAATACTTATATTCTCGGATTAGATCATTACAAACTTAAATACGTGTAACTCTACAGAGTTATAGTATGTTAAGTAGTAAACGATAATTTGAAATTAATATCTCGCAAAATGTATGAATGCAGGGTGGCCTTGCAAAAAAAAATATGCAGTTTAGATATTCAAAAAGCGGGTTTCACTAATTATATCATATACTAAACTATAGTACATATACTAAACTATAATACATATAATTAATATTCCTCTATTCATAATTGTATTTATATATTTTATTTCTCTCACTAACCCTGGTTCACACTGTATCCCATATGCGTCCTATCCCAGAGTAGGTAAAGATAAGTTATCTTTGCCTACTCTGGGATGGTACGTAGTGTAAAGACATCTGTTCCGTTCCTCACTTTCCGCCAAATTTGGGGCATTCGTATCGTATTGAGTGGCGGAACTTAATGTTGCGTTTTGCTTTGTTACAAGAGAAACAAATTAAAATATTAAATATTTTATGTCCTCAGGTGGGGTTCGTCGTACCAACCACCAGTCAAATCATAATATTGAGTAAATATTGAATAATTAATATTTAATTCCTATCAAGAAATAGATTGTTAATTCTTATTTAACACTAGGTTCCTGAGTTCTTTCAACCTTTCCTGTCATTTGTGGGTGTGGGATGCAGCAAGAAGCGACAAAAAAAAAATATTTTATTTATTTAACACTTTATTACACCAAAAAACAAAAATGATATACAAGTAAAAGGATAGTAAAACACAATTTTGGTGTAAAGGCGGCCTTATCACCATGGGTGATCTCTTCCAGGCAACCTTTACCGTAAAAAAAAAATCTGAGAACATAATAATATTGAAATTGAGAGGCGTACAAATGTTTAACAAAAAATTTATGTTAAGCATTTGAGTGATTTAGACTGACGCAGTTCGCGCGGGAGTGTGTTCCATAGGACCGCAGCTTTAACCGTAAAAGAATCACCATAGGCTTGTGTACGACTCAGTGGCAATTCTAATTTATTGTCGTCCTGTGATCTGAGGTTGAGAGAGTGGTTTGGAGCCAAGGAATGTATACCTTGTTTTGAGGTATTCAGGAGTGTGAGGATGGAAGAGAACAGTATAAAGGAGTGTCTGTCTGATTGTAAGCCATTTAAGTTGGATCCTATATTCAGAAATATGATCGTATTTTTTAACCCAAATATGAACCGAATGGCCATATTTGTAGGCGATCCAACTTATTAAGAAGAATTTGCGGCAGATCACAGTAGCATGCATCGTAATCAATAAAAGGAAGAAGAAAAGTATGAGAAAGGGTAATTTTAGTTTTAATAGGAAGGAGGTTTTTCCAACGTCTCAAACGACAGATCACCGCAACAAGTTTTCTACTTACCTCTGATATATGGGGTATCCACGAAAAGCTGTTGTCCATTATGAGACCTAAATTTTTAATGCTCTTGTAAAACTCTAACTTAGCTCCACCAAACACCACACCCGCGCCTCTGGAAAACTGTTCCAACCATTCCAGGAACGAATGGCTTAGTTGGTCAGAGCCTGGAACGGCTTTCCAGAGGCGCAGGTTCAAATCCTGCTTCGTTCAAAATTTTTATATGCTTTTTAAATTTAAGTTTAGTATTTTCTGTCCTAAGTGTGGAATAACACCTTAAAACATAGTAGAAATACTCGATATTAAATACATAAGCTTGAGAAGTTCCCAGCTTAATGCTGTTTTCCTCAAATAGCAGGGTAGGAAAAGAAACTTAGGAACCTAGTGTTAAGACACTCCGTTCTGTTCTATTACAAGTTGATTGTATAAAAAGAATTAATGATATTAATTCGTTTTGTTTTGATTAGTTTTATAATTGGTTGAGACATCCTACGTCTGTTTATGTTATTAAAGTTATTTACAAAGAAACACGAAATCATATTATCATCTATATCTAAATAAATGTGAGCAAAAGTTATGCATAACGTAGTTTAACATGTTAGACAAATGAAAAATGCTGTTATACACTCTAGAAAATACTGTAAGTTTTATTTAATTTTGTGAGAGTATATTCAAAGTAAACTCGGTTTGCGGTAGGAAGAAAATAGAGCAGCCAACAAATAACAAACCGACTAAGATAAAAGGGGACCCGTCATTTTGTTAAACGACTCCCGGTCTCGGTACCAGGCGCAAATATCCGAGACACGGTCTATAGACTACATTGATGTATATCGTATAGCTATAAATACGGTTTATCATTTCATATTGTCTTGCTATTCTCATAGATTCACGCTTTTTTTCTTATAGCAGGGTATGCATAAAGAAACTAGGGTCAAGAAACTTCATAGTCGCTCTTCGCTCTGTTTGCGAAACTGTGTGTTGGGTAACAGAACTCATTATTATTCTGGATTCCCTATGTAAAACAATCAAATTCCTCAAATAAGTCACACTTTACTATTTATATGTACATATTATATATAATATCTGATGTTGTTTACTGAAATTTCTAAAGAGTGAAAATTTACCTGCAACTATATTTCAGTAAAATACATTTTGTACAGTATTTCACCGTTTATAAAATCATCTGAGCATGGCGCTTTTATATTTTATATTGAATAGCGCTGGGTTTTCGTGTGTTCATGCGTTTCTATACGTTCAGTTTTATGGATAATACAGACGAAGGTCTGGCGTTTTTTTAAATATATCAAATATATTCATAAAATAAATTTAAATGATTTATTTAGAATTTGTTTCCACTTTTATTCATGTATGATAAATATAAGACACATTGTATATGTATAGGTTATAGATGGTAAGATCTACGTGCGCAAGCTACCATCATTTTAGGAACCAGAAATACGATCGTTTTTACGATGTCGTAACATCAAGGATAAAGTACCAGCAATTAGCATCTTTATATAGCTAGCTGCAGAACAATAATACCTGCTAGAAAACACCTTAAGTTCCTTAAGAATTACAAAAGGTGGGAACACAAAACTGTGAAATTAGATGTAATATAAGCTTCGGTATAATTAAGTATAATAACGAAAAAAACGTGATCCACAATATCAATACATTGAAAATCCGGACAAGGAATGGTAAAAAGAGGCAACTTAGGATCCTAGTGTTAACTGACATCATTCTGTTCCCCACGTTTGTCTATTTGTCTATGTCTTATTGTATTTTAACAATCTTTTCTTATTATTTTGCATTTTTTTTAATTAAATCAGTTTATAAATAAAAAACTTAGCGACTATAAGCACTGGTAACAAACAAGACAAAGCGCGTCTTTGTGTTCTGACACTCAACACACGATGCCTCAAATTCGGCGGAAAGTGGGGACCAGTACAAAGTGTCATAGCATTGAGTTCTTTCTGGATATACTATCATGTGCGAAAGCTAAAAAAATATGTAATAAGCACTGTCATTTAAAGTTAAATATATATTTGATTTCTCTGTCCCATATTAATGACAATAGTACTTCGTAAAATACATTTTCAAAATGAGAAAAGAAGTTTTAAATACTTATGTTACCGACAATTCCATGATATATTTCAATAACGATATAAAAATTTGGTTATAATAGTTTTAAAACAATCTTTTTTAGCTTAGTTGAACTGAAATGAAAATAAAAATAAATTAGATAAATTCTGTATGTTCTGTACCTAAGTTATAAGCATTTTCATTTTAAAATTTTTTAAAAGCTTACGTATCATACAAGCTTTTGTCAATATTTATGTAACAAAATAATAGGTATAATTGTGAATTATTGTCAGTAATTTATATAGTAATTTTACATGTACCAACTACTTCGTCATCTTCATGTTTTAAATTTTTATGCATTGAGAATATGCCTGTTTGAGAATATGCTTATTTTGTGTAACTTTAGCTTTTACTTAAGATTTCTTAAAGTAAAAGCATAAGCAAATTAACAGAAACAAAACTTTACTCACAGCACAATTGAATGATAAATGGTTAAGTGTACGCACTTTATTACAAATACATAACAATTATTAAAGATTGGTAAAACGAAATAGAGTAAATGTGGTTAATATAGTAAAATACATTTTTTATAATAAATTGCCAATAATAGAGTCTATATGTGTATTAAAATTGCGTTATAACATAAGGTCTTGACACTCTGCCTAAGGGCAGGACCCGTTGAGTTACGGAACTTAACGGTGCATTTTTATTTAGCTTCATGCCATTATATTATGCGCATAGTAGGATAGACAGACGAAACCTGTTAACTTAGTATTAAGACACACTGTTGTCAACGAACACTACGTGCGTGAGACTATTGAAATACAAAAATACTCGGTTGGAATCTTACTATCACCTAAGATAAACTCTTAAAACGTTATACCCGCCACAACAAAATTTAGTACAATCAGCTGATTCAGCAAAAATCTAGGGCAGTACGCAAGGCAGGCAATAATTAGACAGAATAAAAAAATCTTTAAGCAACTTATCATGTAAAAGATTGGCCCCACTCAACTAAAATTGATTACTTTTTAAACATACGGTGTCATATAGGCAGGGTAAGTCACTCTAGGCTAATAAGGGCCTGACGGCCCAAAATCGTCTTCTTATTGTGAACTTTAACGTCATTCTAATGAAGAGTGTAGACGAGAAACGTAAGCCTAGGATCAAGTGGCGGTTGCTAAGCTCATATACAAGTTGGCATGTGCCTGAGATAAATCGATTCAAGATACCGGAATATGTTTTTGCGTCATAGATTCCTGGGACATGCTGCATTATATTCATGCAATGGATCATAGATTTATCTTTAATGAGATATTTTTAGCCCACCTATATTGTTACTTCGCAATTTTTCCAAAAAGAACCAGTCATTTTTGACATTAGCGTTTAACGAACCAAACAAATAAACCCTTCACAATAGATGTCATCATAATATTAGTATACATTAAAACATTATAATTTTAAATAACAGACAGAATTTTATAAAATATTTTTTTCCAAAAAAACTCGAGATCAAATCTCGAGAGTGAAATAAAACGAAGTTTAATTTATCATGCCCCAGCTCAACGTTTAATTATATCCAAGGAATTATTATAACTTAAGTCACCTTCTAATTTATTCACTCTTAATAAGGAAATCTTCATCGTCGTTTTTTATTATCTACCATTAGAAATAACAAATTGAATTATACGGACAAGTAAGTGAAAGCTATTTTTAAAAATAAATATTTTAAAAAATAAGATACTTATTAGTCACAATAAGTATTTTACTCATGAAAAATACAATATGGACAAATTTAAATTTGGATCAGTAAAATATGGTACGGGGCCTAACAAGATAAATTCTCTCTTCCAATTAAACGTATAGAGGCGAGAATAAATAAGATTGATTGCTGAAAGGGGTGTACATAGTAGATCTAGTTGCATTGTACATAGTAGATCTAGCTGTAGTGTACATAGTAGATTTAGTTGTTGAGTTTTCTTCTTCATGTCATTAATACCGGCGATTACCAGTGTCTGACAGTCTACTCAATTTACTACACTTAACATGATCTTTGACGCTCTCGGTGGTTAGACAATTAGTTACAATGTTCATCACGACATCTAAGCAGCGCTTCCTTGGGCGTTCGGGAGGTTGCGCGCCAGAGACACTTGTATCCGACTAGGCCAGTGCGCAACGTGGCCTCACCATCTCAGGCAAAGCTCTTGTAGTTCGTCCTTCCATATTTTTTTGGACTAAGAGTAGTAACATAACACGAGTAAAATACCACGAGGAAATAGCTTTTACTTTTTTAAATAGGATTTAAATTCATTAAATGATTTATTGTTTCTAATCGATTGTGGTCATGCATTAAATATCACTACTCCTTGAAAAGTTATGAGTTTATTTGCATATTTTCTTCGCGTCTTCTGTAGTACCAGGTTTTTTAACTGATAAACAAGTATCAATAATATAAAAAGAAATGATATCTTTGTTTAAGTTCGTCATTTGTTTAAGGTACTAAATGTATAATTTGCTCATTTGTTTAAGAACTCATCTCACTCAAGGAAGTAATTATTTTTTTTATCTTTTAGTTTTAATTTAAAATAGTTGTTTGTTAGGGTTTAGTGTTGTTTTTATCTTCACGCTATATTCCGCACATGGCAAGGTAAGCTGAGAAAACTTGGAAACCTATTATTAAGACACTCCGTTTCGGTCCCTATTTTCCACCAAATTTGAGGCATTGTTTTGAGTGGCGGAACTTAACGCCGCGCTTTACCTTTTTACCATAGCTAAGGAATGAGAATATTAAATATTTAATTTCTAAGAGTGGGATTCAAATACACAACCTGCCGTTTACTGTCACATACTTATGCTTCTGCGCCATTATAACTATTTGCTTTATTTGTCCACTGCTGTACATATACCTCAAATATTTACTTACTCCAGTATCATGTCTTCGTAGGCCAACTACACCTCCTGATCACTTTCTTACGACTCAATTTTCCTACATAAATCTTTTTACGATTTTTTCTTCTCTTATTCGCTCGACGTGCCCGGAACACCTGAGAACGTTTGCCTGGGTACGTCCTTCATTCTCGCCGCTACATCCTCGCTAATTACTTTCCATTCGTTGCTGATTGCTTTGACGCTGCTGGTGCAAACGTCTAAAATTACTTCGCATATCCTACAAAACGATCGCATTTCACAGCATTACTTTTTTCATTCTTAGTCTGTAATACCCATGAAAAAAAAACCTCCCCAAATATCATGATGACTAAGATTAGTAAAGGTAGTTAGTTGTAAGGCAGTTGCTTCATAGAATTTTAAGTTACTACTATCATATTTAACATAAATTCAAATTTGTCACATAACTTAAATAAGAAAAAAACCTGTTCATATGTTTTTTTTATGTATTTGTGTACATATATTAATTTAAAGTTGATTAAGATCTTAACATATTATTATATTATGTTTGTGATCTGTCGTGGTGCAGTAGCACATGCGTTTACCTGCAAACACTTTTTCGCGGTTGTGGGTACCATCCCCACTAAAGGAAATACAACATTTTCATTTCCTTAATGAGAACGGAGTGTCATTATACTAGGTTTCCAGGTTCCCTCTGTCCACTCTGCCAGTGCAGGATAATGCGTGATATAAATACATTATACTACTACCGGTAACGTCTATTTATATTTGAGGTCTAAAGTCTCGCAAAGGCAAAAGTGTGTGACTGGGCACAGTTGACCGACAGAGTGTGGGTTCAATCCACACCGAATGCCTCAAATTTGGCAGAGAGTGGGGAATTGAATGGAGTGTCTTAACACTAGGTTAAGCTGAAAATTAAAGAAAACATAATGAAATTATATAAAGCAGTAAAGTATGTGCCTATTAAATTTAAGGGATTCCTTCGGGTTCTATTATCAGATCTAGATTTGACAGTAACGGGACCACGAGGAAAACTGGTTAAAAGATTATTTTAAATCAGTTCACAAATTTTATTTTAAATCAGTTCACAAATTTTAAATCAGTTCACAAATCACGATACGTAACATTTTAAATTGTCGTGTTATTTTAAATAATGTTTCAGTATTCTTAAATGTTTTATTTATCCAATATTTAATAACATTTTTTCTTAAGTGCATTAAACATAAGCATAAGGGTGGTTCTTACAATTAGAAATTTGAGTGGGACACCCAAAAGAGTGTTCAAATAATGTCGGAAAATATAAAAAAATAAGTTTAGTGATTGCTAATACATTTCCAACTTATTGTTTTATTTTTTTTTAATAAGCTTTATAATCATGAAATGTTTCATGAATTAACCTAATAACAAAGTGACTTACCAATACACAAAAGTAATTCACGAGTATACGAATATTACAGCCCTTACGACGTCATAAACACTTATCTCATCTCCTCTCGGTTTTCTGTTACCGATCGCTGATACATCTTTATCACATAATAAATAAAAATTAAGTAAAATAACTATAAAACTGTAAATTTTTAGAATTCTGATTAGCTGACCAACCGCCATTATCCTTCGATTTTTAGTCTAGTAATTATATTGTTGAAAAAATAAAAACAAAACGTTTATTCAAACGGCCGCTTGTATACAAAATACTTGATGGGTACACTCTGTTAAGTGGTTCTATACTAATGTAAAATATCGATAAGACGCCTATTCTATACTATGCACCTAAATAAGATTTGAACTCGTTGGAAGATCGTAAGCTATATTAAAATGTTAGTATACTAATGTAGACCAAGTTCAACATTTACAGAAGAAGACAGAAGTTCAAAATTCAAATTTAAATCGAAAAAAATATGGTATAAGTCTTACTAACTTGAGGTACTGTCCTAAGCGTATATATTCGAAAAATATTTTCATACAATGTTTCAGCCAGGCTTCATTAGGAATGATGCAGAAATTAAGGAAAATAACTAAAGTTTTAATAGACAAGTGATGTACTAAATAAGTTGTAGATAATATTGAGGATTTGTAGAGCAAGGTAAAGAAGTTATGAAGGACTATAACAAATTAAATATCCCTTATGAAAACGAAAAAAAAAACAGTTGGTAAATGTAAGTTTGCTCACTTATAGGAAAGAACTATAATTATAAACTGGTAATGTTTTCCTAAGATGGATATATAATTATCATTTTTTTAATACTTAGTCCTTAAGAAAAAAAACAACTTATTCAGAAATCGTCAAAAAATGAACGTAGCGGGATTTGAGTCTGCGCTACCAGGAATTCGTCCAAGCGCTCTAACCATAATACCATACGTTAACGTATAGCTTAGTAGTTATGCTACGTTCTATATAATTATGTACTTGTAAGTTTTTCAGATGAATTTAAAATAAAAAAAAACATTAATAAGCGTTTTTTCCCCCTCTGCCTACCCTGCCTAGTGCGGGATACAGCGTGAAACTGAAAAAAAAAAAAAAAAAAAAAAAAATTAATAAGCGTTTCTAAAATGTGGTCACTTTGAAGCTTATTTCATCCGCGCTCTAATTGACTGTAGGTCAGGATATTTCATATTCGTTGCTGTTTGCCCAATTCATGCAATCTTGTATAAATGATCTTGAAATAAAAAGACAACAAAGGATTCGGGTTTTTTAGCATCGGTTAATGTAGTAAAAATAAAATAATGTTTAAGGTGCTTGTATGTGTAATTTGCTCATTTGTTTAAGGACCAATGAGCACCTCAAGTAAATAAGCAATTTATAAATATGGTATAAATTGCTTATTTACTTGCTTATTTTATTTTCTTTTTTTATATTTTTCTTTCTTTTAATTTTAATCTAAAGTAGTTTTTTACTGTTGTCAGACAAGATTTTATGATTTATGTTTCGGCTTTACGCTGTATCCCACATATGGCAAGGTAGGAAGAAGAAACTTGGGAACCTGTTATTAAGACACTCCGTTTCGCCGCGCTTAACTTTTTTACCGGAGCAAAGAAATGAGCATATTAAATATATTTTTTTTTGAGTGGGGATCGTATTCACAACCTGTCATTTATGGCCCTGCGCCACGACAAGCCTTTTTTTTGACAATAGATATTATAATTATCTGCTTTATTTATCCATTGGTGAATATATATCTAAATATGCAGAAAAAAAGGTTGACGCTGTCAATCTTTTTTCTCAATAACCTTCAACCTTTTTCTCTCAATCAACCTTTTTTTCTCAATCATAGCTGGGTAGCCAGAGGCAACTGAATACCAAAGGCTGCTGTATCAGCAAACCTCTCTTGCCTTATCCACTATCATCAGCCTCTTCGCACATCCGGCGGCTACTCATGCTTTTTACGTGACTTTCCAAGGCCAACTGCGACTCTTCATAACTTTCTAATAACTCACTCTTACTTCATAAATCATTTTTACGATTATTTCTTCTCTCATTCAATCGACATGCCCGAAACACCTAAGGTCCTTTACCTATAGCATGTCCTTCATTCTTCTTCCATTCGTTGCTGATTGCTTTGACGTTGCTGATTCAAACGTCTAAACTGACTCCGTATATCCTACAAATAGATCACATTCTACTGTATTATTTTTTTGTTCATTCTCGGTAAATAATATCAATGAAACAAAGTCCCAAATATCATAATGCCTAAGGTCAGTAAACATAGTTGTAAGTAGTTGCTTCATTTTGAATTGTAAGTTACTACTTTCACATTTATAATAATTTAAAATTTCAGATCATAACATAACTTGAATACATTTAAGCAAATAACCTGTTCAATACTTTTTTTATGTATTTGTGTTTTATTATTTATATCCTGGGATCTATCGTGACGCAGTAGCACAAGCATTTGTCTGCAAACAAGGCTGGTTGAGGGTTCTAAGCTGAAAAAAAAAAAGAAAAAGAGTAATGAAATTATATAAAGCAGTAAAGTATGTGCTTATAAAATTTAAGGAACTAAGGGACTAACTAGGAATTTCAGATCTTGATCTGACAGTAAGTCCAAGTGGTCCCGACGTGGCATGTGCGGTCTTTTCCATGATAAAAGATTTTTTTATTATCGTGGTGCAGCGGCACAAGCGTGTAATTGTAACCGACAGGTTGTGGTGGTTCTATCCTCATTCGAGGAAATTAAATATTAATTAATATATATGTGCGGGATAAGGCGTGAAGCTGAAAAAAAAGAAACATATTGTTCCCCGCTTATTATATATGATATAATAAGGGTAGAAGAATTTTCAGAACTTCTACAGGATTTTTAAATTTATTAATTTTAAATTGTTAATAATGTAATATTAATGTACAATTTGAATTTCAATATATACCAAGTAGCTAGTATGTTGAGAGAAAAAGAAATTCGCGACGGCTCTTTAATAAAACTCTCTTTATCAGTTTTAAATTTTATAAGCTAAAAAATATTGTGAGCCTCTCTGTTGAGCGTACTATTAAAATGGTCTGTGCTTAGCTTCAATATTTCATTGTTATAAGAGTCCTAAGCTCCCATTAGATTATTTGAATATTTTAAAACCATATCATTACTTATAAATTATCTGGATCTAAAACTATCATAGTTGTATGTGGTGATGTTATTAAATTTACTAGATAATTTTGCCATTACTACGAGACGAAAAATGTTCTTATAAACTTCATACTAGGGTTTTAAATAGGCAAAATTTATAATTTATATGCTAAGTTCAGATCATTACGGACAGATGACTTTATTTCACTTTCGTAAAATATAAATAATAAAAGAAAAAAAATGGTAACGTATTGATGGCACTGGTCGTGTAGAAAAGTTGAGACGTAATATAACATCTTTTTTTTTATAGATTCACGCTGTATCCCGCACGAGGCAGGGTAGGCAGAGGGAACCCGGGAACCTAGTGTCAAGACACTCCGTTCCACTTCCGTTCCCCACTTTCCGCCAAATTTGAGGCATTGCGTGTTGAGTGGCGGAACTCAACGCCGCGCTTTGCCTTAATGGCGAAGAAATGAAACATTTTAAATTGAAAATATTAAATATTTCATTTCCTCGACTGGGGATCGAACCCAGAACCTGTCGGTTACAGTCACATGCTTGTGTCGCTGCGCCACGACAGGCCTCAAAACTTAAAAATCTTAAATATAATTATTACATTTGGTTACTTTTTTAGAAGATCCCTTAATTTAAATTTTAAGCCCTAACCTTTAGGTTAGGGGTTTAAACTTAAATATGGGGTTAAGGCAGCGTTCACATTTTTACTAATAACTAGAGAAAACACAATGACTAGTTTACAAGTAGATGAAGGATTGCAAAGGTCGTCTACTTGTAGATCTACGCATACAACGTGAAGCGTCCTCGCTTTATAGTTCGTTCCTTTTGCTTGTGAGGCGACCATAGGACGTCGAAGAGTAGTTTTATAACTCGTCCAAACTAGCATCAAATTTCGCCATGTATATATATATATATATATATATATATATATATATATATATATATATATATATATATATATATATATATATATATATATATATATATATATATATATATATGTATATATATATACATATATATATATATATATATATATATATATATATATATATATATATATATATATATATATATATATATATATATATATATATATGTATATATATATATATATATATATATATATATATATATATATATATATATATATATATATATATATATATATATATATATATATATATATATATATATATATATATATATATTTTATTATATTTGCTTGTGAGGCGACCATAGGACGTCGAAGAGTAGTTTTATAACTCGTTCAAACTAGCATCAAATTTCGCCATGTATATATATATATATATATATATATATATATATATATATATATATATATATATATATATATATATATATATATATATATATATATATATATATATATATATATATATATATAATTATATAATTATTATGATAAACTTGTGACTTCAAGTTTTTAATTTCTTTAATTAAAATAATTGTCATTTTTTGTACGACGTAATGAAATACTTTAAAGGCCGCTTTTGAAATACTTTTATTATTACCGATGAGTATATATGCGGCTTGATATGTTCCCTAATCTGTCCATGGCATTTTACTGCGTTCAACACTCAACATTTGTAATAGAGCTGTACCTTTACAGCATAATAGGGTACGCACTCTAAATCTTTTGGGTCATTAATTAGTATGGGGATCCCACAAGTCAACGCCCCAGTTAGTAAGTGATTTACGATACTACTAGCTAACAGAACCATTAGATAGTATTGTTAGTTGATGATACTTCACTGATTTTTAAAATGAAAAGACGACATAACTTATGTTTACCACTGACAGATTTAACAAAACACATATGTTTATAGAAATAAACTTTAATCATATTTAACCCTATGAACGATGATTCCACCTCGATGTGGGAATATGGAATGATCATTCTTGCAAAAAGATATAATTCAATAATTCTCACGAGAATATAATGCATTGTGCATGCAAACAATTTGTAGATTTAGCATCGACAAATTGTTTTATTAAATACCAAGTAAACATAGACCAGAACGCCAGAAAGTAAACGTAGGCAGTTTCCGTACTGTAGTTTTATGTAACTCGTATGTAGACAACAGCTCTCGAAAGTTAACTGTATATTAAATAGTAAATAAAAATATTATTATATTTTTATTTTTGAAACATTTAACACGATTATTGTGTGGTGTTTAGAAAAAAAATAATATAATAAGTATAAATGAGCTCCTGAATGAGCGAAGTCGTGGATCCTGTATTATTTAACGATATTCAACGGTGATAATTATTGAATTTTAATTACAGTGGGGACTTCGCATTCATGGGTTAAAAATAAAACAAAAATCACTTTTAGGCTATTAGGTAAGTAACGTGGAAACGGCTCGCGTAGTACTTTATTCCTTTTACTTTCATAGTATTATGTCCTACGGTAATGCAGCCGGTATTAAACTATTTTTTGTGCTGCAAAAGCAAGCTATTAATAAGCCATAACTTATGTCCTAAAGAACGGATTTTTAGACAAAAAAATATAAAATACTTACCGTTGAATACGAATTGCTATGTTTGTATTAAGAAATGAATTTATGATTTTAGAAAAATTAGTAATGAAAAGCGGTAAGCAAGAGCTTATCGCATCTGTTACCCGTTTGCATCGAATATTTTATGGGATAATGTGTAATTTTGCAAAAGGATCCCAGAAAACGTCCGAGAATGTTGTACATTCTCGGACGTTTTCAGGGATCGTCCGAGAATGTTGTACATAACATTTTAAGATGTTTTTTTACCAAATTAATAATTTATAAATAATACTACTTCTCGCCAATAATGCGAGAACAAAATATTATTCAAAATTTTTGTGTCAAAATTTTAGTACGATCAGAACTCCTCTGAATCTTTTGCTAAAAAAAACAGCAGGCGTATGCCATCTCCTTCTTCTTTTTCATCTTCTTCCTGGGATTAATATCGGCATGTCGTACCAGGGTCTGCCATCCTACTTATTCAACTCCACTTTGCACGGACTTTGACATCCTCGGTGGTTAGACCATTGGCTCTCATTTCCTGCATCACAACATCCAACCAGCGCTACCTTGGGCGTCCGGGAGGCCTTACTCCAGGGACAGACATATTAAGGCACTTGCGAACGACATAGTTTCTAGGCCGACGCGTAACGTGGCCATACCATCTCAGGCGACGCTTTCTGAGCTTATCCGCTATGTCACGGACTCCAAGACTACGTCGAATGAATGTGTTATGTTTGTGGTCAGAGCTGGTTATGCTGCACATCCACCTCAGCATCTTCATTTCCTTAACATGAAGCTCCTGATTGTGCCGATATAGTACTGGCCAGCATTCGCTGCCGTATAAAAGAACCGGTTGAACGATGCTCTTGTATATCAGCCCGTTGAGTTTGGTCGGTATTCACAAACGCAGACCGCAGACCCCTCCCGCCGTTTTGCCATGAACATCGTGATCGATGCTTCTAGATTCAGATCTGAGGTACCTGAAACTTTTCCGACTTAATAGCTAGTATTCATGAAGGTACTGCCTTCATGAATAGTGCTTAAGTCTAGTCTGATGCAAACCATGTACTCGGCCTTCGATACATTTAATTGAAGACCGCTATTCTCACGCGTACCATTCCAGAGGTTCACTTTACGCTCTAGCATCAGCTGATACTCGTCAACGAGTGCTATGTCATCAGCCACGGAGGCTGGTCTTGAATGTGAGCTAAGATGTGTATCATAAAAAATGGAATACGAGTTGAGGACTGGTTGACCCCTACTGTAATCTCGAAAGATTTGGTATCGCCAACAGCAGTCCTAACCATGGAAGCCGAATTATGGTACATGTCTGTTTCTGATAATCTCAATATACGCCTCAGAGATCCTTTCGGAACGCAATCCCCTTCTGATATCCAGTGTTCTGGTAACACTGGATATCAGAAGGATCATCTATAACTAGGATCGTCTATCACTAGGATCATCAGAAGAGAAGCAAACCGGCCCCCAGGGATAACATGAGTAAAATGTACGCATCCCATCCCAATTTGCTGACTTATAACGCCAGACACGACGAGTCGCTGATGTTCTGCAACTCAAGCGGTTAATGGGTTTATATACCAGGCAGTGGTCTAAAGAACCTAGGGGGCCCTCAATTATATTAAACGATCGCATCGACGGTCAACTTCGAGTAGTCCATTCTGAAGATTTTCAGAAAGCACTAATGCCACACCGTTTTTACCAGAAGGTTTTTACCAGAAGGACTCAGTGTATATACGCCGGCAACTCTGTCAGATGTTACAGGACTTATTACCCTTCCAGCGGGTTTCCTGGAGGAAATCGACGTCTCAGGAGTACATCTGCGAGTTCTCTGCATCGTCCGGTAAGATAGCCAATACTTCACGTTGCAAACCGGAGTTTCCGTCTAGGTAGGTGTGGGGCGATGTGCCTATAAGTCGTCGCCATCTGTCCTTCAAAACCCGTTTCAAAGGGGGAAACTGAGGGATAGAAGGATAGGATTGGTAGAAATGGGGAGCAGGATTATTAGAAGGGAGAGGGATACCGCTTTTATAGACTGGACGAAAAATCTGTGTGCCTGTGTGTATAGTTAAATAAAACAGTGTTTTAACCTTACTATAGATAGTTTCTATTATGAGACTGATTACTTAAATAATCTTTTTATTTATATTTTGTTGTGTTTAAACTTCTTATAAAATACCAGTTATTTATTAGACAAAATTCTTTCAAAATTTTAAAGAATTTTGGTTATATTAAATTACTATACGGTTCATTTTATCATATCTTAAGGACATGAAAAGTATTCAATAAAATGTATTACAATATTACAGTATTAACAGTAGCATCATCGAATAAAACTAAATGTGAGTCAGATTGACCCCGCGTTATCGGATTAGGAGTATTTAAAAACGTTATGACTAGGATTAAACTAATTCGATAGCATCAAATGTGAATTTTGAAAAACAAAGCCAATATTTCCAAAACAACAGAATGGAATATCATACATATCGAATCAAACATATCGAATATTTATAGCTAATATTGGACATGTATTTTAGATCTTGCAAAGCCCTGTTTTTATTGTTGCTTTTCTGTCTTCTGTATATTTTTTCCTTATTTGCTTTGTGACGTGGCGCCGTCAGCTAAACCTGAACGCAGAAACATGTTTTTAAATATACTTTCTTATTCCTACAGTTACTTACATAGATATATCTTACTTAAGCTAGCTTGCTCAAATGATAAATTATTATGTCATAACGTAACGTATAGGAATTCACAAAATAAAGAGCGTTGCTAATTAATACTTTCCTATGCCACGAGTGAAACATTAAAAGAGTAGCTACAAACTTTGTCGTAATGTACGGTCTGCAACAGAAATAAGAGGACATATAGTAATTTTAATTTTATCTTATAAGTTTAAAATAATATAAATTTGAGGCTTGTAATAGAGCAGGGGCACAATCACCTGCGCCTATAAAGGCTACAGGTTATAGGTTCGATACCCATTCGAAAAAAATAAATATTTAATATTTTCATTTCTTCACTAACCTAACCTTCCAAGTGTTGTTTGTAATAATAAAGAAATTCCATAAAAGTCATTCCTCAAATTTTAACAAATATATTGAATATTTTTCTTCTGTAAGGACCAAAAATTAATAAATAACACAACACAGAGCATAGTCTTACATTACGATTTATAACTATTGACTGGGACAGTGATTTGTCGTGTATTGGTCAGCGTGGTTTCGCCCGCTTGAATTAGACTATTTTATTTACTAATCTCAACCACTTCCTTATTAAAAACAACGTCATTACTTTTAAGACAATATCTATAGGTACATTGAAAACTAAAATGTTATTTATATGAATAAAAAAAAGTTGTAGCAATTTTGTTGAACTTAATATTTTAAAGTCACGTAGCTTTAGCTTTTATATTTTTTAACAGATTTTTAATAAAATAAATTCTACAAAAAAAGTAAGCACACACAAACACACAGATAAACAGACAAAAACTTAAAAGCCACTATTTTGAAATTTACAATAATAAACTTCTCCTATAAGGTATTTTAATATATCTTCCATGTAAGTGATCGGTTATAGATTTATAAAAAGTATAGAATAATTATTAAAAATGTATCGTAGCCTCTTATTTTTGTTGTAGACTGTAAATTAATTAAGAGAATGTTTTAAACCGAGTTTCATATAAACGATGCCTATTAAATGAATTTCTTCATTAACTAGGTTTGTCTTTTACAATCGTTGAATGTCGGTACGTGCCAACTCATTTGTTTGAATTTCTCCGTAGTATCGTACTTACCCAAGCAAATATGTTTGTAATTATAAATAAATTGCGTTGCTTAATTTCATTGTATCAACATATAAAGAGTAATATATAAGATATTTAGACACCTCTTTTTGTACCTGCATGTATTTTTTCCAAAGTATAAATGTACTAATAAGAATTGGAAAGTTCATAGAAAATTTAACAAAGCGAGAATTATCATTGTATTATACTTTTTTAAAATTAGTATTTATCTTTCCTAAGTGTAAGATATCATTTTAAAAGCAGAAAAAATATTTCATAAATAGCAATCATCTCTCTTACTACACGATAATTCTAATAAATTGTCTTTGGGTAGCGGAAATTAGTAAATATCTCCCTACAGAGATGCTAACAGCATAAATAAGTTTGTCCGCTGTCGCTCACGAGTCATACGATGCACTATCATATGAATATTTTAAAATATTTAATATTATTTTAAAATGCAGCAATAGGCAATTTTGATCTAAATAAAGAGCACGGCGTATCAAACGTATAGTTGGATAAGGTATTTATATATATTGTGTGGTTTAAAATAATTTTAATTATTTTTAATTTATTCAATTATTTTAATTTCCAAAATATAAAAAATGATAACTCGGATTATTATGTTTCTCTTTTACCATTCTCGGATTCAGACGAACCCGGTTAATTGGACCTAAGATCACAGGTCTAACACGTAGAGGCTCCCTAGAGAATATCTAAATACTTTCCTGTAACGCATTATCCGAAATCCATTTCTGAGTAACTAGAGGTAATTGCATAGAGATGGTCACCGGAAAATGCCTGAGAATCAAGGCAAATATGGAAAACCTAATTCGGGACTGTAGGATGAAATTTAGATGTATTAAGAACTGAACTATTAAAGGAGATGAACGGACGTCCGTAATTTCAAAGTCTCAAATAGATTTATTGGTGGACGGTGACAGTCCTCCCACTAGACAGGCTTTCAAGCGGCGTAATTAAGCAGGCGCAACATCGGCGTAGTCGGCTAATTCGGCGGCAACGATTTCATGAAAAAGGAGTACTTAGGTCTGTAGGGTCACGACTCCTCAATAACTGGCCACAAGCTGCCCTGCGGCTTCAATATTATTATATACTGTGGCTTTTCCTAGAAAATACACGTGGTGTATTAATAAGTACCATTATGCTTTTATAGATGCTTGAATAATTTTATAAAAGTATAAAAGAAGGATATTAACCCCTACGGCTTAATTTACATGTAAAACGGACACATGAAGAAATATCAAACAGCTTCGTAAGAATCGGCCGATCGCATTTTACGTTATATATTGGATATTTGAATTATGTTTAAATTAAATTATATGATAGGAAAATATATAAAGATAATTTCAAACTGTAACATCAATTTATAACTTAATAAAATTAAGTAAAGAAAACAAAAAATATACCTGTAAATTTGAAAAATAAAAAATGTTTGCCCAAAAATATTACAAAAATTGTAAATGTATATCAGTTACAATTTTTTGAAATTTATGTCTTCTTGATCTTTAGTATTTGTACGGGCTAGCGTAATAGGGTACGAATTTAAATATTTGCCTTTTTTGGAATATCTGACGCTATTTTGTTGAAGTTATTTATACAAATAATAAAATGACGTCTTAACAAAAGATGTTCGAAGGAAAAGAGAGACTTTTTGTCTTTCACAAAAAAAAAAAAAACAAAACCTCTCATTTAAAACGAAACTGTGAACGAAGCTTCGATTAGATTACTACAAATTTTCATAAAATTCAAATAAATATATATTATGTCTATCCTACTCCTTTAAAAGACAAAAAAGATGAAACACATTTAGTGTTTCATCTTTTTTGTATTATAACTTACATTGCTTAGTGGATAAGCAGCGCTGCATATGCAACGTGACTTTTACTTTACTAAAGGTCCATTTAATATTAAATAAACTACGACTGCAAAATTTCCTACATTTTGCAAGCTTGCTGTTTTGAATGTGTTGTAATATTTGCTTATTACACTGCTTCACGCTGTATCCCGCACATGGCAGGGTAGGCTGAGCGAACTTGGAAACCTAGTTAGTTTAGTACGTGATTGCTGTCTAGTGGTAATATCATACGATCAGATACCATAATCTTAAAAGATTTCATTATATTTTTAATATTCCTCATATTTATTTCAAGTCATACTAATAAAATGCTTTACTGTATAATTATAGTAAATAATTAATGTATCATAAATATATTGTTCCATATAATAAATAAATGAAACGGTGACTGACTGTCCGCTGTTACAATATAAAAACTAAATAATGTGAAAATAAAAGTATCTTGGCCTATTTTGAACATAATCTACGTCTTATAATTATTATAACTATAACAGTAATATCTTTTTCTTTGCCATGTTCTGGCTGCTCTCATGCTACATTTTTTCCTTTTTTACCAACATACTACAAAAAACACGCATACAATAAAAAACATAACAATTTAAAAAATATAGCATACTAGGGGCTCTGTTCCCAGTTAGCTTTACTGTCCAACTCCCGGCTTGTTATAATCAAAACTTTCTCTACCAAATCATATTTGAAAACTATTGTCGCCGACGACACTGAAAGGATATTCAAACACGAACGTTGTACTCGAAAAAAATGCCAGCAGCAAATACATTTCTATATTATAGAAAGGAATTGTAATTATAATTTGCGAGTTACCCTGCAAACAACCCAATACGTAATATAGTACATATTCGCATACGAGCACAACCGCTTGCTCGTAACTTTCATAACTAATATATTCAACTTTTGATTGTTATGTGATCGTGTGCTCCAAATGAATTTGTAACCACTTTACGCGCGAATAAGGTAAATAAAATCTGCCTGATTTTGACAGCGATCGATTGGAAAAGTTTTGTTTTGGTGTGATAAATAAAACAGACATCTGAGTTATAATACTAATTTAAAAACGTATTAACATTTGAACGTTGCGGGACATTGTATATAAAATTTTTACAGGCTAACAAAATGTGTAACATATGCTTATTATTAATAAACTTGGTACACATTTGGTATAAAATACATATTTTTTTTGGTATAAGAAACATATTTTTTTACTTTATATATATTATATATTTTTTATTTCGAAAGGTACAGAAATCAATTACAGTATCAATGTGCAAAGTATTAAGTTAACGCTAACTGGGGCGTTATACTGGTTCTCGATAGATAAGTCTCGTAGAACAGTTATCGGACCACAAGGGCAGTAAAAGCTAATTGGCGGGCTGGCACTTACGGACTTAACCTTAGCTCTGTTAATATTAGAAATAGCATACCGTCGGCTTACAGAGTAAACTTGCTAACAGCCTATTAAGAAGTTCTCAGCACTAAATGCGTTTTTTATAAAACTACAAGTATTTGTATATTTTGAGAAGGTTCTGTAACAATTAAGAAAATTAATATGTCTTTGTTTGCTTCTCTATTTAGTCAAATAAAATTCGATTGTATTTCTTTTTTCGATGGTATAAGCATACATAAAAATAAAATATGGATTTAGCAGGCTTACACTATCACTGTCTGTCTCTCACTTTAACTGTTCTCGAACTAACTAAAAGATTCGGAGAAGTTTGAAAAGAATACGTGATAATTCTGTAAGATTTGTATGTATGAAATTCAGTTTTTTATATGCTTAACAATAAAATATCAAGCAATATGGTACGTCCTATTTAAACACCGACATTATTTTAAATAATTTTAATTTCATTAATTTATATATTATATTTATTTATAATAAAAAAATGTCCTTTCTGTTAGAATCTATGTCGTGTTGGCAGTAATCGCCGCGGTGAGATTGGGAAAATTAACCTCTTCTGAGCGACCCAATTGGTGGACTATGATTAGTTTGTAATTTGTGACAAAGCTTTGTGAATTGCGGTTTGTTCATATGAAGCTTTAACATATCACATCATAAATTACAAGATAAAATTAAATTGAAAATATTTATTAAAGGTAGAATCGTTACACATCATTATTAACAAAGTCGTGTGATACGTCTGTTTATCTGTCTGTTAGAGATAAACGCTTAACTACTGCACGAATTCTAGTTAGGCTTGCATTGGTAAATATAGTAAGTAATTCATGAGGAAGGTCTAAGTGAATAATTTGCCGTGGTTTTATGTAAATTGATATTATTATGAGGTCGTACAAAATATTGCCTACTGAGTGGAAGATTTAGTTGTGTATGCCGGGTGATTTCGCAGAAAATCTTCAAGGTGACCTACCTACTTTATTAGAGAGTTGTAGATTTGAAAATTAAAAATATTACGGAGAAGTCCACGATAAGACGCCCCTGCCTCCAACGTTTGACTTACAATAGCTATTTTTATGATAACGTTGTTTAACTTTGGCATTCAATGCAGAACCAAAGGTTTGTTAAATATGTGAACATATAAACTTATAAAAGATGTGTTAACGTCATAGACATCTTGGTATATAAGAGTAATATATAATATATTATATGTAGAAAAACACAGGTGGTCTAACGTAAGTAGATGTCGATTGTAGTGCGTTCTATTTCACATATAAATCATTCCACTTTTGTAAAATTATTTTGAACAAAAACACAAATGATGTACTTTAATACGGTAGTGTAGATTCTGTTAAGTAATAACTTTATGTAGGCATCAAGTATTATATCAGTTGCTCTTAATACTGTTCGGGTTCTTGTGGGAGGTAACAAAATCTATTGAGCAGAATTTATCACTAACTTTTCTCTTTTGTAAAGGTTGTGTTTAGTTTTGCACTTTGTGTGTCTTTCACCCCGTGAGTAGGAATAAAGTTTAATATATACAAATATTTTTCAATTAATCTAGGAATTAGTTACGAATGATATAACATTTATATATTCCTACTTTCTAAAAATACAATTTACAAAATACGTTTTATATACGTAGCATTCTCCTTTTTCGTGCCTAAAAATTTTAACTTTTTATTTACACTCTTTCGTAGTAGAAAATATTAAATTTATGAAAATATTATTTTTATATATATATATATATATATATATATATATATATATATATATATATATATATATATATATATATATATATATATATATATATATATATATATATATATATATATATATATATATATATATATATATATATATATATATATATATATATATATATATATATATATATATATATATATATATATATATATATATATATATATATATATATATATATCACATTGTTATTTTATAGTACTTTAAGTATTCTTATTAAATTTTGTTTGTAGGCTATTTACAAGAAATATTTTCTTAAGCTTAATGTATGTTTATTATATCTATTTATTTACTTATTCTAAATGTTTTTAGATATCTCAATATATATACAAGTATATTATTTATTTATAAATATTTACCTACATACTGTTTTTTATAAATAAATATATATTACGAATAATTCCTAATTTTCTTTAATATCTTATTTATTTAAAATTTTTGGTCCTCGTAATTGTCATGTAAATTCTTATATCATTTTAAAATAATTATTTACTCATTCAATTTTTCTTACCTCTTAGTATTTATTATTTGTAGGTATGTATTTCCTTATAAGTATTTCAATTATTTGTTTATTTACTCTCTTTTTTTAATTTGTGGGTTCAATCCCCACTCATGATAATGAAAAATTTAATATTTTGAAATTAAATATTTAATGTTATCATTTCCTCGCTTTGGTTACACGGCTAAGCGCAGCGTTGTGGAAATCAGCACGATGCAAATGCATCAATTGTGTCTTAACACTGGGTTTCTAAGTTCCCTCTGCCTACCCTGCCGTGTGAGGGATATAACTGAATGAGAAATATTTTTTTTTTCAACGTAAGTCCCTAGACTATAAGCATATATATAGGGTATAAACTTTGGATAACCAAAGATGCTCATTTTTTTCTATCTTTTATATGTCATCTTCCCACCGTGTATATGATCTTCCTCTGCCTTTTTTCCTGTAGGGCCTCTCCATAAGGTAGTTTTGTAAGCGCCTCTTCTATCTTTAGCTATTTCCATTTATCCAGATCCAGCTCCAGAGTAGTTCATGGTGTCAGTAGCCTTTGTTTTAATTTTTATGATTTTGCATTGAAATTTATCAAGTTTTCCTAAATAGAGCATACTCCTGTCTAGTGCACGCGTCTTTTTTTTTATGGACGGCAAATGAGCGTACGGGTCACTTGATGGTAAGAGACGACAAACGAGTGCACGGGTCACTTGATGGTATGTGATCACTGTCGCCCACGGCCCTGTGTAACTCCAGAGGAGCTACAGGAGTGTTGCCGTTTTTAAGGTAGATGGGCACCGAGGCCCGGCATTATTTAATGCGAAACGCAGTGACCGAAGCCACTACTTAACGCCGGTCTTAAATGTCAGGGGTGGTAACAATCTGGTCGAGTCTGCCCATGCGTGTTGCCATTGCTGGCAACGTGACTCTACCACACGCACTTTAGTCGCCTCTTACGACACCATCAGTACCAGGGTAATCCTATTCCAAGCCGGAATCACACGGCAAAAAACAATTACAGTGAATTTCAATGGTTGACATCCGTGTGTTAAACACGGTTATAGAGATAATGGCTTTGGTTTTGAGCTTAGTTGGCAAAATCCATTTGAAAATGTATTTCAAGGCCCAGTGACTATAAAATAAGTATTTTTGATATATAAGTCTTAGTTTGTTCCTAAAATTGTTAGACTGTATATTCCGTCCCGTTACAAGTAGCATAATTTAAAAAAAAACTAAATTTAATTCTGCATTGTTTATTTAGATTTTGCACGGTTTTATGTTTATTTAAAATATTTAATGTAAGCAGTTTGTCCATCTTAACTCATTCTTGTTCATCTTAAATTAATTCCAATGCTGTTGTTTAAACTAACACAACGATTTTAATTTTTATGTTGTGACGTCACAAAATACCAGGCTGTCAGCCAGTAGAGATAGGTGGTGAATGTTTGTAAGTTAAGTTTAACTGGTTACAGACTGCCCTTAATATTCTTGATGATATTAAGGGCTTCACTTCTTGATGACCACGACTGCTCTGATAAGCGTGTTACGGCTAGGAAGGTGTAACGCTTATATTATATCCACTGTATACCGAATATGTATCAAATAAACTAATTAACAATTTGTCGTGTGTCTTCGACAGTCAGAAAAAGTGTATTGGATGTTGTGATTAAACCGTGTTTGTTTGGTGGTTTTCTGTGGTTCATCAGATATTTACGTAAATGTACAACGTATGGCATATATATAAATCGGCAAATACAGCCCAACTGTTACACCTATGCTCCGTCCTCCTAATATCCGCTCTATATCAATTACTCATAGTAGTTTAAAAATATCAGACTTAAATCTCACAAATAACATCAAAATAAATAACGATTATAAACAAGTTAATAAAAAAAAAATTGGAACTGTTGTAGAAAAAAATTGTCACAATTTATTTCTAAAACTAGTTCAAATACAACATGTACAAATTGTACTTGAATCATGAGAGAGGAAATATTTTGGTATTTACCAAAAGGATTTGTATCTCTCTCTAGTCCACTATAGTCGAACAATATTTGTAGAGTACAAATATTTTGTTATTGTAAGGTTGTCCTAACACAGGCCGTAAAGTCGCTAATGAACTCAAGTGACACTTAATATTAACGTTTACAGGCTGTAGAAAATTATTCCACTAGTATATCTTTACTACCCTTTTTAAAATCTACTTAACTTAATAGATCTTTTAGAGAACATTTAAAGCACATGACTTAAAAAAATATTCTATTGATATCGGATAGCATATCGGAAATATTTTAAAATATACTCGAAGTAAAAAGCAATAATGTCAAGTGATTCTTATATTTAATATTGCCTATTTCGAAAGCTTTTCAAAATGTACCATATTTTCTTAAACATCTTAAATTTGGCGCTACAATATTTTTCTCTGGTTGCTAAAATGTGTTAGAAAACAATATTTAGATGTAATCCCTATGTCGCTGTCTGTATCAGAACACCTTAACTGCACTGAATTTTTATTGAACATCGTCTTTTAATATATTCTAATTGTGGTTGACGTATCAAAATAAATATTTACCAATAATTAATCAATAAATTTTAGTAGCTACATAAAAATATTTAAGCAAAAAGAGTCCGGTCGTTTAAGAAGAACAATAAATGTTTTTTACTGTATTCCGAGTACAACGTAAGTTCACTGTTTTTGTTTTAAGTACATTTTAATTACATAATAATATTTTCTTATAGGTATCACTAGTTATTAAGATGAGCAGTAATAACTTCTGTAATATTTTTTCTGCAGTCAGTGAAAGATAATATTGACTTACACCCAAGTGTTCTATTCTTCCTCTGGGCAATTCTCGACCTGTGCCCGAGAATTGCCTAAGATGCCTAGGAGAGCTTTTGAATATAAAGATATTTGGTGTCCACAATCGTTATCCAAATGTAGTTGACTGATAAAAAAACACTTGCAAATAAATAAATTGAATATAAAAATTATCGATCTAATGCCCATGTGGCCCTTTAGATAGACGTTAACAGACAAGTTCTTCGGAAGAATGAGTAGGGATGATGCGTATACTGCTGGCGTAATAAGTGGATTGGCGAATAAAATTGTAAAGACAACTTCCACGATGACACCGACGACTCCTTCTACAAATTAATATGTGTATTCGATTGAAATAGTATTATTTCGAAAAGAAAAAAACATGTTGTGTAAATTAAAATTTACAGTTATATCCAGTGAACATATATTTTAAGCTATGCATTATATACCTTCACATGGAGGTAGGCAGAAGGAATTTGTTAACCTTGTGTTAAGATACTCCGTTCCGTTTCACACTTCCCATTGAATTTGAGGCATTGGAAGTGGAGTAACGGAACTTGACAGAACAGACAGAATGAAATAAAAATCTTATTTTCTCTGGTGGGGATGGAATCCCAATAACTGAAAACTCATAACCTTGTTGTGCCTCTACGCCACGACAGGACTCATATTATTAATATTGTAATATATAAAATAAAAAAGCACTGTAAAAAGTTAAATATCTCTTACAATTTTAAGGTCAGTCAGTATATTATGACGTTACAAAACTGTAAATAAAATAAAGCTGCAAGATTTTACGTGCCTTCTATTCTATTACCACAAGGATAGAATTATTCAAGAGAAGCTGGAGTCGAGGGTCTCGATCGCAACGACTTCATTGTGAAGCACAGTAAGTTTCGACGAGGGTCCGTAGGGTTTTACGGTCTTTATTATTGAGCTATAAACCATAAAGGCACCCCGCTTTATAAACGCTAAAACAAAACACGAGCGGGCGCATATTTTACTTTATACACTCCTACCGAAATTATACCATGCAATCAAAGCAAGTGAGATTTTTAATCTGTTCGAAGATTTAGAAAGAGGATAATAAAACAATCGTGACAAATTTATCTTTATTGATACAAGTGAATGCAGTGGTTGAAATTACAATTTTGTTGAAAAATATCACTATATAGATACCATATTGTGTAATATTTTTCGCTGAAGCCATTATACTTGTTTAATGTAGAAATTTATATGGTACTCTCGTATAAAATGATGTGTCCGTAAATACGATGAATAGTATATGCAAATTTAATGCTATAATATATGTGTTCTGCATTAGGTAGTATACGAAACACGATTCAACAATGTAACATAACATAATATTTTTTCCGTTGTCACAATATTTCCCTGTTTATAAAATAAATTAAGGCAAGCAAATTAAGAACATCAGATTTCCAGTTCCATTCTCGGGTAATATGTCTATTTTAAAAAATACTACATCTACATATTTATTTTAGATTTATCTTTCGACGGATATAACGAAAAAATAAGTGTATATATAACGGTTACTTTTCAGGAGGATCTTTTTTGTCTTCGAACCATTGAATGTGATTTTTTATTACTACCTTATTATTTAAGGAGATATTTATGAGTACATTTAGTTTTAATGATTTTTTTCAACGAGAGATATTGTAATTATCTGCATATGCACTATATTATAAGATATGATAACTGAACTAATTACCATTTGGTCCGTTCTGCATGAAATTTGTTAATTTACATTAAGCGCACTTACGTTTCATGTGTTTTCGTATGGTTCTTTGATCATGGCGTTCCGAGCGTGCCAGTTGAGCAATGTGTTTTCGTATTTTATATATATTTGACAGTTATTTAATGACTATAACTTCACTTCCTAGATGAACTAAGCTTAGCAGCTTAAAACTGTGCAGGTGCTTTACACTTTGATTTTCATTAAGAGTAGATACTACCTTGTACATAAAATATAATTTAAATAAGAACTCATAGTTACAAAAACAACACTCAATTGTAAGACAATTTATATAACTAACATTAAGGAAAGAAAATAACTGCTAGACTTTATATAAACTGAGATATTATATAATTGTGAGACATATTTCATATTATCTCATAACGTATAATGACAGAGTAGAAAAATACGCGTGACAAATAATCGTTTATCTATCTTTTAACATAAAATAAAATCCAAATAATAAACTTTTTATATAAATTTCCATACAAAAATAACTTAGGAGAATAATGACTTTTTATAAGTATAACTAACCACTGCACCGCTACACCCCGCGTATGTATCAACTGCAGTTCTATGCATTAACATCATGATTTTTGAAAAAAAAAATGCTTTTTCTTTTGCGTTGGAAAAATATAAGAAAACATATTAAATTCTCTTTTTGACCAAAAAATTGCTTATGATGATATTTTAATTTATTTTCTACAATCATCAAAAAATGTAAGAAGGTAGGTGCTATTTTTCTTATTTCATAACGAGGCAGTAGTATAGGCAGAGGCCCTAGTCTCATTGCATAATGAGTGACAAAGCTCAAGTCCGTTCCCCCCTTTGCTGGTAAGGTAACGTTACCAGCACAGGGGGAATAATTTATTTTGCATGGGATACTCTGATATACGAGAAGCTATTATAGAAAAAAACTAGTGAACATAACAAATGAACAGAAGTAAAACCGTTTGTGGTAAAAAGTTATAATGAAAAATGAAACCATAGTTTTTAGTTTTATATAAAATATAGCACATAATTCCAAATGATTTAGTTACAAAAGTTTGATACTGAAGCGATTGAAATAAAAGTTTTAATTCTCTTTTCTACTTAGAGTTCGGGAAACTTAAAAGAAAATTTAGAAAGTTTTAGCCAGAATATTACAAGCTAATATTGAGACGGTAAAACATAATTTTTATCTTCACGCACCTCTTGCTTTTCGCAGGACGAGCTCACATCGAAATGTACGACATTAGCACGGAAATTAATGACCTGTTTTATATTAATATTGTTCACGTATATATTTATACGAGTCACCGTTCCTAATTTTATTTATTTATGCATAAATAAGTAAAATAGAAAATTGTTCTTTGAATTTCAAGACATCTTTTCTCAGTACCTTTACTACCTTTCTCAGTACTCTACTCAGTCTACTTACAAACTAAATTTCAACGTTGTTAATACAGTACAGTTCAGTAGTGTTGTGTTCATTAATCACATCAAACTACATATTACTTTTTTTTACTATGTTTTTAAAGTGTTATTCCACACTTAGGACAGAAAATACTTAACTTAAATTTAAAAAGCGTATAAAAATTTTGAACGAAGCAGGATTTGAACCCGCGCCTCTGGAAAACCGTTCCAGCGCTCTGACCAACTAAGTCATTCGTTCAACGAATGGCCAGCGCTCTGACCAACTAAGTCATTCGTTCAACGAATGGCTTAGTTGGTCAGAGCGCTGGAACGGTAGGCTTGTTACAACTTATTTATGTTGTTAACATTTCTGTAGGGAGATTTTTACAAATTTCCGCTACCCATTTTTTTTTATGTGGAGATATATATATATATATATATATATATATATATATATATATATATATATATATATATATATATATATATATATATATATATATATATATATATATATATATATATATATATATATATATATATATATATATATATATATATATATATATATATATATATATACATATATTATATATATACATATATTATACATATACATATTATTTGCCACATTTACCTTATTCCTGTCTAAAGCGAAGAAATGAAAATTTCAAATATTTAATTTCCTCGAGTGACATATTATGAGAGTGAGTGTGATGGTATCAAATCCACAAGTTGCCGCTTCAACTGTCGCCCGCTTGTGCCGTACGTCACGCCTAAAATCTAAAACCAATATAATACGAGTAGTTCGTAAATTAGGGACATAATATGCCTTCAACAAAAGTAATAGAAAAAGCAGTGCAGTGTGCATTCATTAATATTATAGAAAGAAAATTTTAGGCTTACCTTTTTTATTTCTTTATCAGTCGATCTTCTTGTTCTTTTAATTAGGTACAATTTCACTGTACTTTTGTGTAATCGAGAAAACGTGTGAAGGCCTAAGCATGGAAAAGTAGAATGATATGAGATCCATAGCGGATCGTTCAAGAATAATTTTGGAAAGGTTGTGGGGTAAAATAAACATTTCCATCAAAAAAATATTCTGTGTCTTGAAATAACCTACTGGTGAGGTAAATCCCAGAATAGAAGAAGATCCCAAACAGGGTAAATATAATTCAGGTTAATCTCTGTAGATCATAACTGGTAACGGCCAAGTAACAGCACCCGACCTGCAAATGCAGGTCGAGTGCTGTTACTTGCTAAATAGCAAACAATGCCATATACTTTTCTTTGCGTTTCACTAGAGGATACATAGTAATTATATGGGAGATTATAAAAGACAACCTTGCATTCAGCGTAGATTATAAAGATTCGAACTCAGAAGCAAAGGTCTGCTAAGAATACTTAATGCTTAATAAACCATTTTGGAACGATCGTATCAAAGCGACCATATTATCAGAGGCCAATATTTTTACATTTCATCGGGGACAGTTGATATTCCCGATGAGTGTCCCCAACTACTCTTTATCGAAAGATTAAACCACCATTATGAATGCAAGCTTAAAAAAAAACGCACGAACAAAAAATACTACAAATTATGTATTAAATAATAATAGTTTCATAGAAAATACTTATAAAAATCTATTAATAGAATGATCAATTTATCAATTTTGTATAGGTTAGAAAATAAAAATATTATAATGAAGTCTGCATCAGACCTTGCCGGGTTTAGGACAGTAAGCTTTGTGATGCAAACCACGTATTGGGGATGTACAGCTTATATTTCGTTCCATTTTAACTGAATACAGCTTTTGTTGGATTTTATAGAACAATGAATATTTCATAAGAGACTTAAATGATGAGATGTTTTATTTTATTTTTATTAAAAATCAAATGTCCAAACTCTAAGTACAGAAATTTATTGTCTTTATGTATAAATCTTACATGCCTTTTCTGTTCATTTTATTATTGTAAACTACTATTAAAATATATATATTTTTCGGGTAAAATATTTCCATTCGTAATTGTCCTTATAATTCAGAATACATCTATTGCTATTGAAACAGTAATAAAATGGAAAAAGCAATCAACGCTTTTATTACGTTGTAAATCTAAACATTTATTGTTTTGTTGGTAACACAAACGGTTTAGCGGTTATATTATTTGCAATTACTCTTCGTTTTATATGAAATCAAGGTATTTTAAAATATTTATTGAAATTTCTGATAAATCAGAGGTTCGGGAACAATACTTACCCTAAATACATACAAGTAACAACATTACATATGATATCTATATGAAATATTATGAGTTTAAGTTATATTATTTGTATTAATTTGAATAAGCATAATTTCAACAAATTAATTTAATATTTTATTTGTTTAAATTAAAGCTTAGGTTAACAGATACATCATTTTATTTTTTTCAATAAAGAATAAACATACAAAATGTGTTATTAAAATTCTATTATTTTGATCATCTGTCTCTCTCTCTTTCGATCATTCTTATATACATACACGTGTATGTACATAGCCGCAACACAAGAATGATAATGATAGTGA
The DNA here is from genome assembly GCA_019049475.1 of Eueides isabella. NCBI lineage: Eukaryota > Metazoa > Arthropoda > Insecta > Lepidoptera > Nymphalidae > Eueides > Eueides isabella. The sequence continues at coordinate 9,140,181 of CM032386.1, read as the reverse complement.
AAAAAACATGAAAAATGGTTTGTATAGACATTAATCACATCAAACTACATATTACTTATATAAATTACGAAAATGAAACTTTATAACTTTTTTCTCTCATTCACACTGAATCCTGCACATTGCAAGGTTGGCAGAGGAAACTTGGAAACGTAGTATTAAGAAACTCCGTTCCAATTTCGTTCCGTACTTTCCGCCGAATTTAAGGCGTTGCATGTTAAGTGGCGATGCGCTTTGCCTTGTCACTAGAGATTTAACGTTTAATATTTACTTTGAAAAAAAACATTATTTTCTCGAGTCATCATGACAGGCCTGTCATGGCGCATTTACGATTAAATATAAATTTTATTCTTACATTTTGAGACAAAAATTATTTCACTATGTGTGTGTAATTGACAAATTCCGGGCTAATATTGTCGGCAAAAGCTTACCATGAATAATGAGCGGCTTGCCATGTATCTTGAATGTTGTAAAAACCACAGATACTAATAATTTTCATAGACAATATTTTTTTGGGTACTATAATTAATTGCTAATTAATGCCATATACTCTCCCTCTCCCTCTCTCAGCTTAACGCCGTATCCCGCATGAGGCAGGGTAGGCAGAGGGAACCCGGGAACCTAGTGTTAAGACACTCCGTTCCACTTCCGTTCCCCACTTGTCATATACATATTCTAAAATATAAATGAAATTCTTATATTATTTATCGTAAACAAAACAAAATTTCAGTATTCTCACTTAAGTCTATCAAAACTACTATGTGGGAAAAGAAATCGACAAATAGAAAGACGCCAAAACAAAGCTTTAAGCTTAACTTGAATCATTTATTTATAGTCGTATTTGCGGCAACAATAGTGGAGTAAATAGATTTTATCTTTTTGTTAAACACTCTGTAGTGGTCGTGGGTCACAGATGGTCCGACTGTGCTTTGACAGTTTTGTGTACTGTAGCGACAATTTAAGCGTCCACAAACTTCCTCACTTCTTGCCTTTGCTCTGAAATAATGTAAAAACTTTAGCTTCTTTTTACCTAACGGTTGAAGTGGCAGTTTCAATCTCAATATTTAATCATATTCCTGCGTATGATCATAATCTAAAGCTTATAATATTAATGTGTGGTGTTATGTACAGATATATCAATGTCATAGGCATATACCGAGGCTTAAATCAGTACTATCGCTTTGATCGCAAGAATCATTGGATTATAAAGGGATTACATGAATAATATCGAATATTAATTGGTAGTTAGAATTATTCGCTTCGCATATAATGCATACAACGGTATTAACTGTATTTGTTTAGGTTAAGATACTTTCAGTCATATTCGTCACGAACTTTAAATGAGTTACCAGTAAAATTAACTATATTAAAATGTAATTATAAAAAGAAATTAAAACCGACTTCAAAAATATAATTATCTCCACAAATTTAAAAAGAACAGAATATAAATAGTATAAACTTTAATTTTAATAGCCAATCGATCAAATGATATATCGTATTCGTATCAACGAATTTTAAATATTTATTTACTATTTAAGATAAATAGTATATTTTTGACGTCATACAATCTGTAAAAACATATCTAACAATTTTCTTCTCACGACATTCTAGTAATACAAGCATATCACTACCTTATATCCCTTTGTTCTAACACATACACAAGCTGATTAGTGCCGGTATGACCTCGGATGTTTCGAGTATATTGCGAATTTATTTTTTTATTTAAAACATTCAAAATAAATGTTGATGTGAATATAATTAATTTGGGTTTAACGTGATACTTTTATTAAATTATTTAATAAATCAACCTGCTCGTGGCTGAAGCTGCTTTAACTACGGGATAATTTATTTTAACACTGAATTGCGTTCGATTCTGATGATTTCTAATGTGAATATTTTTTCACTTTTATCATTTTGTTTAAAAGACATTGATGCGTTGATATATTGTGGTATATATATGAATGTATTTTATGATATTTGTAACAACAAATATCATAAAATATATTGATAATTGTATATAACATAATAATTACTCTATCGAACGAGTTCTAAACCATTCAGTTACATATTTAATATTGATATATAAGTTTTATAATATCGTTTGATCGATTTGTTATTAATAATAAAAGTTTATACATTATATATTTTGTTTAAATTTGTGGAGATAATAATATTTTTAAAGTTGGTTTTTATTTTAAATTCCTTTTTTTAATTTATTTTAAATATATTTAATTCAACTGGTAACTCATTTGCCGTCCGTGAAGAATATGACTGAAAGTATCTTAACCTAAACAAATACAGTCTAACGTTGTATGCATTATTTGCGAGGTGAATAATTCTAACTACCAATTAATATTCGATATTATTCATGTAATCCCTTTATAATCCAATGATTCTTGCGATCAAAGCGACAGTACTGATTTAAGCCTCTGTATATGCCTATGACATTGATATATCTGTACATAACACCACACATTAATATTATAAGCTTTAGATTATGATCATACGCAGGAATATGATTAAATATTGAGATTGAAACTGCCACTTCAACCGTTAGGTAAAAAGAAGCTAAAGTTTTTACATTATTTCAGAGCAAAGGCAAGAAGTGAGGAAGTTTGTGGACGCTTAAATTGTCGCTACAGTACACAAAACTGTCAAAGCACAGTCGGACCATCTGTGACCCACGACCACTACAGAGTGTTTAACAAAAAGATAAAATCTATTTACTCCACTATTGTCGCCGTAAATACGACTATAAATAAATGATTCAAGTTGAGCTTAAAGCTTTATTTCGGCGTCTTTCTATTTGTCGAATTCTTTTCCCACATTGTAGGTTTGATAGATTTAAGTGTGAAAACCGAAATCGTGTTTTGTTTACGATAAATAATATAAAAATTTCATTTATATTTTAGAATATGTATATGGCATTAATTAATAATTAATTATAGTACCAAAAAAACTATTATCTATGGAAATTCGTATTTGTGGATTTAAAACATTCAAAATATATAGCAAACCGTTCATCATTCAAGGTAAGCTTGACGACAATGTTAACCCTAAATGTGTCAATCACACATATACACGTAGTGTGAAATAATTTTGTGTTTCAAAATATAAGAATAAAATTTATATTTTTTATTTCTTAGCTCTATTGACAGGGCAAAGCGCTTCACCACTTAACACGCAATACTTCAAATCCGTCAGAAAGTAGGGAACGGAAGTGGAACGGAGTTTCTTAACACTACGTTACCAATTTCCCTCTACCTTGTTACGGGATTCAGTGTGAATGAGAGAAAAAAAAATATAAAATTGTATCATTTTCGTAATTTATAACGTAAAATGGTATACGTAATATGTAGAGTTTGATGTGATTTATGTCCATACAAACGAACAAGTTTTTCTACATGTAGTTACATAGCCGCCTAGAATGATTGAGAGACAGATGTACAATATAATGAAATTTTAATAACGTAGTGATAAATAACAACATTTATTTAATTTCTATAAATGGCTTACAACGTCATTTTGCATCATTTCTGATCATACTACTAACATAACATAATATTACGTTAATTATAAACTATATAACTAATGCATCTTGAGAGAGTTACTCTGAATGCACCAAAATTCAGAATCCTAGTTGAACTTGCCGGTAGCGGTTTACCGATCGAGTGGCTAGTCGTGTTTAAAACCCGCAACGAACTAACTTTGCTTAAATTTCGAATTCTGTCAACAAATAACAGCAAATAGCTTCATGTTTTTATAAAAAAAAATACACTTGCTACAAAGTGACTTCACGGGAACCTAGTAGTACTGTTTCCTTTTGCAGTTTTCGTTGAATGTGAGGCATTGCGTGTTAAGAAGTAATGAAAGTGTATTAATACCATGGGATCGAACCCACAACCTCTTGTGCACATTATGTATATATATATACACACATACATAATGTAGGCAGAGGGAACCCGGGAACCTAGTGTTAAGACACTCCGTTCCACTTCTGTTCCCCACTTCTAAATATTTTATTGTATAAAAATCTCGACTAATTTCTCTACGTAGAGAATCGAAATGGCATAAAAAACCGCGTCTGACGCGGTTGTCTGTACTCTTACCAATTGAAGTAATTTCGTTTCAGATGCACTACCCCTTAAAAAGATGCAGTATCGCCAGTATCGATTGGGCTAAGGTCACATAGATTGGCATTACTAGTTTTTATTTGATACGTGTCTTAAAATTTGATCTATCAAAATATGCTTCCAAATTTTAGAACTGGTGAAGTCTATATGGCAGTACTAAGATCATAAAAGTTTATTAAATTAAATTATTTATAATATAAATTTTATACAATACAAAAAATATGCACCGTCTACGACCTGCTAATACACCAGTGACCATTATATATTTAGGACGATTTAATAGTTCAACATCTGTTACGGCTATCCAGGTTAATAGCAACAGCATCGTGCATAAGTGTAACCAATGAAAATCAATCAGAGAACGACCGCACCGAGTGTAATCGCGGCCTAATTTGAGCTCGTCCATAAGCCGCATCGTACTCGAAATGTTCGTTTCGTCCATAAAAAATATTTGCAACTATTTTTTTTTTTTTTTTCTTACAAATAAATAAATATTTCTGTATTTTAAGAAATATAGGTCAACCGATTTTCTGGCACTTTATAGTTATTTTTAATCCAGACTCAGATTTTGAGCATTTTTACTGAAACTACAGTGGTTATTTTTATAGAATATTTTTTTAATAGCTGAATATAAAATTCTAAGCATGCCAGTATGTCAATAAGCATGTTTTGTGTCTGTAATATTTGGTTAACTCGCTGTCTACTACCAGTGTTATTATAATACGAGTTAAAGACTGTACATATCTTCTGCATAAATCTAATACAATAAGACAAATAGTGTTAAATATTAAAGTATTTTTTATGTCTGAAAACATATATATATAAATACTACATACCACATTTCTGTCATTATGCTATCTTGTTATGGCCATTACCGAGAGATGAGTTACGTGTATTACGCCAGTATATTACACCAGTGACTTTGTAAGGCCTTCATCATTGAAAAAGAAACTAAATTGGATTTATATCCCTAATATTGTTGAATAATTTGTAATTTTAAGTTACTCTAGATTATCGATATTTCTGAATTAAATAGTTTCTATCACTACTGCTGCTACATTTCGCATTTCAACAGTACTACATTTCGTATCTAGTAAATATAACACACACACACACACAGCTTTTGTGCTGTGTATGTTATCAATTAAGAAGTGTATTCTTATAAGATTTCATTGTTTTTAATAGAAGTTCTCTTTTAAATGTGAAGGTTAAAGCTGAATCTATCAGAAAATTAAGTTTGTATTTGTGAAGATTTAAAAAAAATATATAAGAAAAAAATCTTCGAAATAAAAGTAAAGTAATAAAAATAATTAAAGATTTTTGCGCAGCATTCATATGTTTTCCCATTTATAATTGTTATTCATGTTGAATTTCAAATATCAATAATTATGCAGTGAGTTCAAAAAAAGTTCAAAGGTGCTGGCTCTTTCAGAATTATAGCAACCCCGAAGGACGATAAATGTATTTAATCCGCTGGCGGTCTCAATTTTCATTTATTGAATTGCCAGGAAAAATCTTTTACCAAATCTTTTTATTCACAGTATTTTTTTCTGATAAAACAGAAAACTCATTACATTATAATTGTTACGCCAAAATATTTAAGTATGCGTATGACAGATAAATAAATGCACATAATAATTATGTAAATTACAGTCTGCAGTACAATTTTGTTTACCGTCATTTACTTATCTACCTATTTAGTCAGTGTTTTTTGTTATATCAGTTCTCAATTTTGAATAAATATTTTTTTTAGAGTTCAACAACAAAATAGAACAAAACAATAGAACATACCAATAACAATAGTTTAAAAAGTGAGAAATATGTTTTTTTTTTTTAATTAGAATTAGGAATAATGGAAATAACAAAAAAGATATTTTATTGTATTTAAATAACCAAAAGGCGTTCAAATTATCAGTATCTTATAAATAATTATTCAAAATTGTACCATTTCGTACGTTCGACAATTCTGTTTCTTGCTCTAGTTGTGCTTAGTTAGTTTTGACTGAAGATGGAAATTGAAACCGCAAATAATTATTAAATAAACATTAATATACAATAAAACATATTTTGGCGTAGGTTTCACGTCTTAACACAACATTTCTAAATTAATTGGAACCGGAATGTCTAAGCACGAGGTTGAGCTTCTGTCAACCCTGTTGCAGAAGCAGTATTATAAATATGTATAACAATAACGTCAATTAAATTATTACATAGTTTTCTTATCAAATATCTCAAATTTAATGATTATGATGATAGAACAGTTTTTTATTAACTTGTTACAAGCAGAACTTTTCAATTCTATGCTATATACATTTTAAATTTGTTCTCCCTGTTAGGACCTCGAGTGAATGAAAAAGTTGACCCGCGTTTGATTGTTAAAACCTTACATTATTGAATGTTTTAGTTGTGTACCAAATGTTTACCTTGTAAAAATTGAAATAATTTTATAATAATTATGTATATAAAACGAATTTTAAAATTTCTAAAGCAACAAAAATAAATGTATGTTATGATTAAATATAGGAGGTTTAAAATGAGACTCATGTGGCATCTGGTGTCGGTAAGTTACTTAGTCACGGATTCCGGTTTCTTATTCATATCTTTAATCGTCATTTACATCTCATTGTTGTCTTCGGTCATATCTGATGTTATATCTCCTAAATAAAGTAAACTGTATACACCAATAATTATCATCAACTACTCTACTGTAGATGATCTACTCAACATTGGAAACTGATGATGACAAAATTCTGAATATACAGTAAATTATTCGTATAAGAAACTATTGGCTTCATCTGTTTGAGCTACGTAGTTATTTATTTTATAAACTGCAAATAAAAATATAAAAAAACGAATCCAATGGCGTTTTTATATATGAATGTGGTAGCAAATTTATCTGAATGTGGAAGCATATTTATATATATTATATATTATGATTTTTAATATATTATGAGACTATTCCCACTCGAGGAAATGAAATATTTAATATTTTCAATTTAAAATATTTAATATTTTCATTTAGTCGCTCTGGTACTAGGCAAAACGAGGCTTGACTTCCGCCAGTCAACATGCCATGCCTCAAATTGGCGGAAAGTGGGGACCGAAAGTGGAACGGAGTAAGTAAAAATAATAAAATACAACTTACATTGATGTTTGACTACCTGACCTATCAAATATAAGTATGTTTTTCATAGATTTCATTAGTTTGCAATACGGTAGCGACTTTTATTTGTTACACTCACTATTATTTTAAACCCGTTACCGGTTTGTATAATTGAAGTATTTGATTAATTAATTACCCGCTTGTCTGAATGTAAATGTTTTCATAACGTATTTGTTGTGTTTAATAAAACAGTAAAAATACATGTCTATAATTTTTAGAATTTATGTCTGTCGGTTTGTCTCCTGGTCTGTATGCGGCTACATATTTTAATCTACAGGACCGATTTTAATGATTTCTCTCTCTCGCTTCGTTGATTTCAAAGACATCTGATACAGAACCGTAGGAGATCAACTAAACTATAAGAGATAATTAAATTCATCTTTAGCAAAAACTGTTGACTGTGATGAGCGTTTTCCAATAAGATACAAACCTTGTAAATATAGAGCATGTGCTGAGCATCCACAGTAGGTCATCTACACTAAGAAGAAAGAAATAATTAAAAGTTGTTGACTGTGATGAGCATTTTCCAATGAAATACAAGATCTGGAAGAATAACCAAATAGTCCAGCTAAACTAGAAGAACAAACAAACATGTACCGTACCTATATAAAACTGCTGATCTCTATAATCTAAACTTAAGCTTTTTTGCAAAAATCAAAATTTAGTATCAATTATAAATACATATAGTCTCAAAGGCTATGAGCAATAACATGTTATTGCTTATAGCCTTTATCGATACATACTCGCGTCGTCCCAGTTATACGTAATACAATACACAAGTTACGATGCGATGACCGCCCTGCTACTATTTTGTATTTTAAAATCTCGATATCTTCTAATATATCATTTTTAGTGACACACTATGAAATACCAAATATGAAAAACGATCCAAAAAGATTTATTAAGTATAATAACATAATAATATAACCAATTTTCCCTGCAAACCATAAAAAAAAACCACACGCATGTAAATAAAAACCGCTACTAGCAATAAATAAAACATCGAGAGAATCAGTCGCATGTAGTCTAGGGCTAGTCATAATATAAATATAAAAGATAATATATATCGTTCTCTAGAAATTATTATTTTCCTGACAAGCCAACTAGCCGTGATAAATTTAGTTTTATTGTCAGTTGCAGTTCATCAAGTACATTGATGTATAGTAAACTAAGTAGACAAAAGTACATTGGATTAAAGTAAGTTTATTTTGTATTTTCAAGCAGGGTTATTTTTTCATGGTGTATTATATTTTACAAACCAAACCATGTCGTATGAGGCTATACAAAAAATTGTAACTCTGTACTTGTTGCGGCCGATTTGGAGGAACAACAATATTTAATATACGTTAATTCATTATTATAAGAATTATAGTCTTAATCTAAATATCAGTTATAGCTAAGAAATGCGAAACAAGCTACAAAATCAGTGAAATTGAGGTTGCAAATTACAGTTGCATTTTACACATACCAAAACGGCAAGTCAAATTAGAACTTCTAAAATCTAAACACCAGGTATTTACTTACTATGATAAATAATAATACATTATTAACATAATATTATCATTATAACACTAAGAAATGATTATTAGATTTAAATAAGATTTTACCAACAGGTCTTAATAAAGAGTGCCAGTGTATTCATTTATCGTGTTTATATTACCTAATAAACTACATATTTACTTTTCGATAAAAGTAGTAATCAAAGAAACAAGTGAATAGCAGAGTTTCATAACCTGGAAAGAAATCGAATATTAGAAATACAGAGGTTGTAAATTTATTACTTTACTTTTACTTATACATTTTTGAAAATAAAATATATCGGCCCAAAAATGTTGTTATAGTGTTATTTATTTCATAAATGGTGCTGTTCCTGTTGTAACGATGGTGGCGCGCGCTTCTGCTGATTAACCCACTAATTGGGTACGAGCGACAGGAAAATTTAAAGAAGATCGAGTGTTTATTCATATGTTTTTCTTTTTATAAAGTTGTAAATGTGGACCGTCACAATTTATTTATATACACTTAAGTAAAGTTAATAAGTTACAAAATATTTACTCTAACTTCGACAAAGTCCTTTATAAAAGAAATGTCATAATTAAAGTTCAAATGCTGTCATTATTAAAACATTAGAACCAAGAGGTCGTGGGATTGTCCATAACGATCAAGGATGTGTGCTTGACTTTAGACTTTTTTATAAAAATATAAATAAACAGATACTATTGAGGTTGGCATCGACTGAAGAACTCACTTATTGTCCCATTTTTCGTATTTGTCCTAGGTTTTCTTTAAAAATAAAAATATATGTAATGTACCATGACAACTCTGAAATGAAACATTGAGAGTCGGCAGACCAATTCCCTTTAATTGTGAGGATATATATCTTCGAATCTGTACCAAAAGTAAAAAAAAAAACATATCGTTTTTTTTTCGCAACATTACAAAGTGTTCAGCGCATCATAACTCTAAAATGCACCCACTGATATTCGGCAGAGCACCCAATTTCGTATGTTGAGATGCTATACTTTAAATATGTATTAAATGTGACCATTTCCGTTAACGTTTTTTTGGCAACAATAAAGCCTACTTCAAGCTCCATAACTCGGGTTCACAACCACTGAGTGCGAGTTCAGACCGAGATCATTCACATGAGAGGACAACTGTACAAAACATAGGTACGACGTAAGTATTCTTAATCGTTACGAAAAATCTCACGATCTCTTAGTCTACTAGAGTATTAAGAAGCATTTGTAAACAAAAAGTTCATAAGAATGTGACCACGGGGACAAAGCCGAAGGTAAAAGCTAGTTTAGGTTATAACATATAGCCACAATTTTTTTTTGAAATGCTTTCCAGCTTACCTTTGCAAATGTATTCAAAGATATTTCAGTAAAACTCGTGGACCGAATGTAAGCAGCTTGTTGTGACCTAAAAAGTAAATGTGTGAGAAAATTAACTGCCTTTTCACGTTACCTTTAGAAAATATTTCTTATTTATCATAATATATTTTTAACTGGAAATTTCAAGAATCCTTTCAATTAAACATAACGTTGAAATGGAAATAGTCTATATATAAAAAAAATATCAAATTCACAAACTTAAGTATGCTTACTTCACTTATTATCATGTTCTTCTATGATTTACCAATAAATGTAAAGTTTTCAAATATTTTTTTTATCGTACGTGTACTACATATAAGTTACTACGTACGTGTACTACATATAGTACTCATTTCTCGTCAAATTTCATAAGGCCCAGCACAGGAAGAATGTTGTAAGTTTCCATTACTTATTTTATACAAAATGCAAAAACGAAGCATTCAAGGGATAGATCTGAATATTTGATATTCACTTTAGCTTGATACCTCCACGTGATCTCAAGATAAATTGTTTAAACGGGCATTAAAGTGATAAGATTCGTTTATTTTTGTTTCAAATCAATTCCAATCGTTTACTTTTTAGGGCTATTATTCTCTAAAGACATTAATACGTGATTTTTAAATGATTTTTCATTCAAATTATTAAGTGAAAAATCATGACAGTTATAGATTTGTGATTAAATATGGAAATTTATTATTTAAAAAGAATAAAGATTATTTATTAAATATTAACTTTTATTATTTAGCTCACCATCTTTCAACTCTTAGTTACCTTAAAATAATTAAAATAATCATTTTTTTATGTTTACAAGAAAGGTCCTCCCAGGAGTTATCATATATCACAGTAGCGATATTTTGTGCCTGGAATTAAAGTGGAATTAAGTACATATAGAACCACAAATATTTTTTCAATGAATGTTTTATTTCAACGTAATTACCATTTTAATTAAATAAAAACATTTTATAAATAAAAAACATTTTATAAACAAGTGTTTTGTCATTACAAAACACTTGTTTATAAAATGTTTTTAACGATACGGTAAGTTCTATGAATTACAATACGTTGACTGTAAATTTATAATTACATATATACCTATCATGTGCCATAGAAAATTTAATTAAGAAACATAAGAAACCATTACAAAGTTATTACCTCGTCTGTAGCAAGTTGGCCGCACATGATGACATAAAAAATAATTATTATAATTAAAAATGATATAAATAAATCTGCAAAATCCTCAAGTCTACGGTTGATCTGAAACAAACACACAAAAATGTCATATTTTGTTTTATAGGTGTAAATAGTATTGAAAAATAAATAACTCACTCTTGCAGAAATTCCATAGAAACAAACAGTGCCTGAAAAAAAGAAAATACGTATTGCAAATATTCCTCCATACGCTTCACCTATTTCATTTAATAACCTGGAATTATAGACATATATTGAATATTTTAATGATACGTACTTATACATATATTTTTACCTCAAAATAAAAAAACTGAACCTTTATAAGCAGTTGTATTTTTATTTCAATTCAGTTCAGTTCTTAATTGTGGCATATCGTGTGTGCCAGTTGAGTATGAAATCACTTCGCCAATTTTGAATGAAAAAGAATATATTTTATATAAGATTTTTTTTTATTTCAAAATAATTAAAAATCCTTACGGAACGAAAGAGAGAAAAATTACGATTACCCGAAAGTGTTCGTAATTTCGACATAAGAAATAACTATGCCCTGCAAGCATAATATGTTAGAACACGAACTGAATTCAATAAATTATCATGTAATTTAAGCGGGTGAAACCTCAGTATCCGCCTGCGGCTTCGCCTGCTTAGACTACTATTATTATAATGTTGTAATTATTTATTAAAGGCCTTCTTGGTCTAACTATTCCAATGACCTCAATATATGATATATTATATAAATTTACATTAAAATAGTATATTAGGCAAATAATCCATTGTCATATAGATTTATTGACTCTAAATTAATCCTTTTATATAGTAAAATCAAAAACGTCGTTATATACACCTCAAATTCATACTTTTAAATTTCAAATTTTCTTTTAATAATCCCAATTCGAATTAAGATAATTACGGCTAACGCAATAAATAATTAATAATTTTAAGCTATATGAAAATCTACTTCATTTAAAGTACACAAAGGTTAAGCTTACACGGATAAAGTGGAGTGTCTTTGAATAGCCTTTTTTAGCATTTCATTTACATCATCGGTTGACTGAAAAATTTCCTTGAAATCTGTTTGTAATAGCAAAAATAGGATTCGCAATTGATTCATACTCACGGCGAAAAGATATATACAACAGTTCAGGGTATAGGCTACGTTAGATGCTGAAATATAACATGGGAGATAGAAATATAAAATCTCTTTCATTTAACGTTAAATGTTACTTGCATATATTTAACAAGTATAATATATCAACGTGTGCGTTAATTATTTATAAATGTTGACAGCGTCTCCTTCAACACTGAAAAATTCACAAGTATGTCCTGGTTACACCATGTGAGCGATATATTCATACTATTTACAGTGTACATTGGTAGATAAAATTAAAACATTTTTTATTTATTTATACAAGTTCAAATTAATCGTAAAGAAGTTATACAAATAAAATACAATTTTATAATTTACTATCAATATTAACTTAATTCACTACCAATATTAACTTAAAAATTAGATTTTAGGTAAAGTGAGCTTATAGGAAGGTGTAAAGAGTAATTAGAGTTTCTAAACATATAACACATATCGAATAAACAGACATTTATTATGATATTGTTACTTAGATAACTTGGAACATATCTCAGAAAAAGAATCACTCCTGTTTGATTATGTTCACAATACGCTGTCTCTTGCACATCGCCGGGTAGGCTGAGGGAACTTAGGAACCTAATCTTTCATACACTACACTCCGTTTCGTTTGTCACTTTCCGCCGTATTTGAGACGAAATTAAACGCCACTTTAAATATTGAAATGGAAAATATGAAATATTTCATTTCCTCGAGTGGGGATCGAACCCACAACTTGTTGCGTTCACAGTTCCACGCTTGTGTCATTATATAATAAAATATATTGTAATGTTATTTTTTTATATTAATTTGAGCATCTAAAAAAATATAACTACAGCAAATATTTCTTTTGAAATCGCAAAACCTTATAATAAGTAAATAAAAATCTTACCACTTATTACATCAATGGTATAAGCGATTAAATATTTGATAAAGTTGTCTCTGTAATTGAATGGCAACTTAATATTCCATAATCTAACATAAATGACGTCATCATGTCTGAGAATATATTTTTTTACTATAACTAATAATAACGGAGTCACTGTATAAAAAACGAGATATAGTGTTAGTGCCATGCAGTAACCTGAAAAATGTAATTTATTTTATTCTCTTATAATTTTCCTCATTTTATAGAGGCAGTAAATGGAAAACGATATTTTAATCTTACGCGAATCTAGTGATATTATTAATGCCACGTTAACTATTTTAAAGTTTATGATCAGAGTAATCTAAGAGCGAACTACTAGATCAGACCGTCGGAAGTAAGTCGCGATAATGTTAGAAGTTACGAAATAAAAATTGTTGAACATACCGTTAAGTAGATTGATGATTTCAAATCTTGTAATACTAATATTTATTGAGTCTACCAAACGTGAAAGTTTTGGGTTCGGTTCCCACTCACGAGGATGAATTATTTTCACAGTACTCACAGACAAAATGCGCCATTGAGTTTTGCCACTCAGTTCACACTGTCTGACATACGGGCAAAAATTCGAGACGGGAAATCTAAGTAATACGATAGGCATTTTACTACTTTTTTACTCTGCCTACTCTGGCCAATTTGGGACGCTAGGTGGAACTGAAAAAAGAATATAAACAAAATTAATAAACATTACTTCTAAAAAATATTACCATAATTGTATGAGTTTAGTTTTTTTACTTGACGTCGTTTTAATAGCACAGCATTTGTAGATAAGGAGGCGTCGCTACGCCATTGTGTTTCAAGTTTTACTACAAATTTTTGTATTTTTTTTCTTATTAAACATATATGTAGGTAAATCACACAATCTACAATATTAATACTTAATATTAGACAAAAATTATTTACTCTTTTTTCTTTTTTCTTAGCTGCACGCTGTATCCCGCACGAGGCAGGGTAGGCAGAGGGAACCCGGGAACCTAGTGTTAAGACACTCCTTTCCACTTCCATTCCCCACTTTCCGCGGAATTTGAGGCACTGCGTGTTGAGTGGCGGAACTCAACGCCGCGCTTTGCCTTATTACCAGAGCAAAGAAATGAAACATTAAATATTTAAATTGAAAATATTAAATATTTCATTTCCTCGACTGGGGATCGAACCCAGAACCTGTCGGTTATAGTCACACGCTTGTGCCGCTGTGCCACGACAGGCCATTCTATTTATTTACATTTTAATATTTTCTAATAATAATAATAAAAGTCACCTGGCATATAAAAACATAAAAATAATTAAACACAATATTTTTTTAGTAATATAAACAAGTGCCGAATAATTGATTAAGAGTATTTTTATTTTACTTTGATTTCTAACCTTCTATTAAATTATATGCATATGACAAGTCTGCAAATATCATCAAAAAATTAGTTTTATCTTTAATTTTTTCTATAACCGTACACCACTGAAGTATTGCATTTAATATATGCAACATGAATACAATATAATGAATAAATCTTATTTTATAAATTGTTATATTCCTTTCATTAAAAATATCAATGCAAGTGATTCTTGAAAACAGCAAAATTAATCGGTACGGTTTTGAAAATTCGGCGTTTAATAAGCTTAAGTTCGTCATTTTCTTACTTCAATAGCAGAATAGAACTAGGAACAGTTTATGTCTATTTATAAGCAAAAAATAAACCAAGGAGCTATGAAATATATCAATATAAAGAATACTCCGTATTTTAATTATTTTCACGTGATTTGTTGAGCATCTCTGTAATCTAAAAGAATAATTTAATATATCTTTAAATTGTATAATATTGTCTAATTTGAAATGTTTATAAACTTATCTTTGAAATATTATTGAAGGAAATTACAATAAATTTTAATTTGAATATATATTGTGTTTATGTAAAAAACCAGTCCATATTCTTTCGTTGGTAATGTTTAAAGAAAGGATGATAGTAATTCTATGTCTGTACGAATACAAATTATGTATGGTATCGTACAATTGTAGTAAACACACATAAAGATAGAGCATTTTTATAATAAATTATAGAGCTGCAAAATAATACGTAGACGTAGATGCGCATATTAAATAGCAAAGCATTAATTTTTGTAATGTTTATTTCAATTCAAAGTATTATTTGATATTTTTAGGATTCCGTACCACAAGAGGAAAATCGGAACCCTTATAAGAACACATTGCTATCTGTCTGTTTATGCGTCCATTTATTTATCTTACAATCACCTGGAGCTAAAAAATCTAAAATTAAATATCTTACTTTAAGATCCCTTGAAGCGTATAAATAAATAAAAATTCTTAGTCAAAGTTTCGAAAAATATATTAAATGAAACTTTTAACCAAATCGTATATATCTGGTACAAGTAACCCGCTCACGTTTATTTTATACAATCGTGTCACGTATTTCTAGTTACATTTTTAATTAATTTGATGTTAAATTATTTTTTATTCTCTGTATATACGGGGTGATCTTGTTTTTCGACTCATTGTATTTTTAACTTTTTTTTAGTACAACATCTAGCCAACAAATAAATGGAGGTAAGGATGAGCAGGAGCACAACATTGTTGTATCTGCCCCAAATTTCAACTCCACTTGCTCGCTTTTAATAGCTGGTTAAGGACTTGGGACTGTCGAAGAATACTTGATAATGAGATCCAATGGATATGGTGTAAGAAATCCAAGAGGACAAAGACTTATCAACTTCGCGCTGGAAAATAAATTATCAATTTTAAATACATATTTCAAAAGGAAACCAAACCGTAGTTGGACATGGCGCTCACCTGGTGGTAGATTTAAAAACGAAATTGATTATATACTGTCCCACAGACCTAGTATGATACAAAACGTAGAAATATTGAATCTCAACTTCTCTTCGGATCACAGACCTATCAAAGCAACTATAACATTCTCAAAACTGAAAAAGAGCCGATCTGGATTTAAAAACAATCAAAACTCAACTTTAAAGACCAATGAAGAAGTAACCAAATACCAGGAGTGCTTTGCAACTCACCTTCCCACTCTGCTAGGCTCTCAAGATTATAGTTCGGTCCAAATCTTCTACGATAAGATAACCGAAGCAATCGCTCAAAGCCTTCAGAACGCTAGAGTAACCCACAAAAATAAACATAAAATACTTTCAGAGAACACCATAGCGCTGATGGAGAGGAGAAGATTGCTTCAAAACACCAAAAATAAAACTAGGTCTATGAAAAATGAACTCTCAGCGCTATTCAAGCTTGTAAGCAAGCGCATAAAGGGCGACTATACAAGGTACAGATCTGAAACAGTGGAGAAATTCCTAGTGCAAACAGGCAGTTCGAAGAAAGCTTTTAAAGCGCTAAAAACAAATAAGACATGGATAGACGGTTTAAATAGCAATGGAAAAACCCTAAATAGTCGTAAGGAAATTATAGGAATCGTAACAGAGTTTTACAAATCTCTTTACAGTGCTCAAGAGTGTGAAGAGTACGAAAAGCCCGATCACAACAATTTACACCAGACAGACTTACACTCAATGAGATGTCCACCGTTCACTATAACAGAGGTTGTTCAAGCTATGAATAGATTGAAAACAAACAAAAGCCCCGGCTCAGACAACATCAGCAACGAAGCATTTAAATCGGTCCAACCACTACTTGCCCAACCGCTAGCCCACCTATTTAATCTCATCTTGGAATCCTCTAAAACACCAGTACAATGGTCTGAGTCAGATATTATACTCATTTATAAAAAGGGAGACCCATGTGATATTGCAAATTACAGGCCTATAAGCTTACTACCAGGTATATATAAATTATTCTCATCTCTTATAAACAAAAGATTAAGCAACACACTGGAAGCAGAACAGTCCATAGAACAAGCGGGCTTCAGGAAGGGATTTTCGACTATAGACCACATCCACACTCTTGAATTAGTGATCGAAAAGTATCAAGAGAAACAGAGAACTTTATACATCGCCTTCATCGACTACAAAAAAGCCTTCGATACCGTATCACATACAAGTATATGGGAGGCACTGGCACAGCAGGGTGTTGAGATGCAATATCTAGAAGTAATAAAAAGTATCTACAGTAACAACACTAGCAGAGTCAAACTGGAAAATATAGGCCCAAAATTCCCCATTGAAAGAGGAGTGAGACAGGGCGACCCGACTTCCCCGTTGCTGTTCATCGCCATCCTAGAGTCCCTAATAAGAAAGTTAGACTGGAATACCAGCGGCATCTTCATAGACGGGAAATACCTAAGCCATCTCCGATTTGCGGACGACCTGGTGCTTTTATCGGAGTCAAACAAGCAACTAGAAGGCATGGTACAATCGCTAAACACAGTGAGCACCCAAGTTGGCCTAGAGATGAACCTTACCAAAACTATGATAATGACCAACAGTACGGAAACTACAATTTCTGTGGGCAAAGAGACTCTGAATTATACGGACAAATACGTGTACTTGGGCAAACAAATAAGCTTTCACAAGGATAGCAATTATTCAGAAATAGAGAGGCGTACACAGCTTACATGGAACAAATACTGGAGCATGAAGGAAATCTTTAAAAGCAAAATGCCTGTAAGCCTTAAAACTAAAGTCATGTTGAACTGCCTTCTACCGTGCCTAACCTACGCTTGCCAGACCTGGAAATACTCAGCGATAGTAAAAAACAGGATTACTATTTGTCAAAGAGGCCTGGAACGAAGCATGCTGAATATTAAAAAAATACAAAAAATAAAACACTCAAAAATAAGAAGCATTACGAAAGCTACAGACGCGCTACTTTACTCCCAAAAACTTAAATGGAGATGGGCAGGGCATGTAGCAAGGCAGACTGACGAGCGATGGTCCATAAGGGTCACTTTATGGAGAGGCCCAAGTGGAAAGCGCCACAGAGGAAGACCGCTCACGAGATGGACGGATGACGTGAAGAAAACGGCTGGCCCGGGCTGGTTGCGAACAGCCCAAGACAGAGAAAAGTGGGAATCTTTGGAGGAGGCCTTCACCTGCGGAGGGGTCCTTGCAAATTATTAAAAATATATAAATTAAAACATAAGAAATAAGAAGATAGAGACAAGTGATATAGTGTAATTTTATATAGGCTTAAGCTAGCTATCTTATGTGAAAAACTTGCATGGAATTAAAAGGCTTTTTTATTTTTTTTTATTTTTATTTTATTTATTTTAATAGCTGGTTAAGGACTTGGGACTGGGCTCCTTCTATCTTTCCTGTTATTCTGGAGCCAGAATCAAGAGTTATAATAATATATTTAAAAACATAAAATGTAAAGAAAAGCGTTTATAGAATATAATATAAGAGACACACAAATATCTCACATATGATATGCTGAAAAGCATCAGGCTTCATGTGAGTAGGTCTGAAATAAAGCCACAATACTCACGCACGGTTCGCTATGAAGTATTCCAGCCAGAACGTCTAGAATATGGTTTTATTTTGTAGAAAATGTTCTTCATACTTTGTTTATTTTTAGATTTAATTTTGATATGTAAATCAGTGAATAAACGTGTTTATCACATATGAAACTTTAAATTAATAGATGGTAACTAAAAGTAATTTACTCATAATAGATTTTATTTTAGAATTACAGCTGAACTTATAAAATTTTATAAAAAAGACGAGAGAGAAAATTTATATTTGTTTTACGTATATGATAAATGTACCAATTTCAGGATTGTAGTTCAACGGGAAGTGTAATTTATAAAGTTGATTCACTTAAATTCGCATGCAATATTTTTACAAATATATAAGTATATTCGTTCGCTTCGTTCGCAAATTTCAATATCACAGATCATGATAACTTATTCTCTTGACATAACTTTTAAAATAATTATTCTTGCATTCGATTTTAACCCTACCTTATTTAGTGGTTTATCGTGTAAGAGGCTACTAGTTATATTTAAAGCTTTACTTACATTCCAGAGTCAGCCGACAGTTGTAAATAGCTGGAATGACAAATCACGTACTTGACATCATATACTTCACACTTGGACCGTACCCCTTTTATATTATTGTATCTAATTTTCTTATAGTATATGTTAATAGCTTTATTATTTATATACGGGGTGTCCCAAAAAATAGTGTCAAGCGTAAGTCCAGAGGTAGAGCACCACCTGGGATTCTGCGATTATTCATAGTTTTCAAGTTATTGTTTATTTTTTGAATTTTTAAAAACGTTCTACCTCAGAAACTTAAAAAAATATTAAAAAAAAATAAAAGACTTTCTATTTTTTTTTTCTAAATTGTACTTTTATTCATAAAATAATTAGCTTCGTAAGTTGAATGAAAATTATGAACAATAATTTCATCACAATAATTTCAGTGCAAAGACAAAAATACACGGTTCGTGAATAATGATTTAAAAATTCGAATTAAAATAAAAAATATAAACAGATGTCTTCATAGCTTTTAAGTAGGTCTCAAAAATACTTAGAAACCATGAAGACATATGTTTACATTATTTATTTAGAAATCTCTTATACGAGTACTTACGAGTACATTGTACTTATGAGTATTAGCATTATTTCTATGAAGTTATATATAATTTTAACACTATAAAACACACATACAGACACACACACAAGCACACACACACACACACAACATGTATATATTTTATACAATCCGCAATATTTAAATTGTGTTATTAAATAGTGAGGCCTGTCGTGGCGCAGCGGCACAAGAGTGTAACTGTAACCGACACGTTCTGGGTTCGATCCCCAGTCGAGGAAATGAAATATTTAAATATTTTCAATTTAAATTTTTAATGTTTCATTTTCTTCGCTCTGGTAATAAGGCAAAGCGCGGCGTTGAGTTCCGCCACTCAACACGTAATGCCTCAAATTCGACGGAAAGTGGGGAACGGAAGTGGAACGGAGTGTCTTTACACTAGGTTCCCGGGTTTCCTCTGCCTACCCTGCTTCGTGCGGGATACAGCGTGAAGCTGAGTGTGTGAGTGAGTGTTATTAAATAAGCGGGCGAAGATGTAGATTTTAAATAAGCCGCTACTTATTATAAAATTAATTAGAAATGTACCCATATGTATTGACAATGAATTTTGCTTTATAATACACATTTTTTTCTCTATTCAAAAACTTTCTTACATATAATATCATTGTCCACTGTTACAATTATATTATTATTATAAGAAAATTGTTTACTTTTTTATAAAATAGAATAAAGACTATTCAAAAATCAAGAACAGAGATGTTGGCGAATCGCCAGCCTAATCGTCGTTGGATATGTACCAGTATTTGTAGAATAGTGTATTGCCAACTGGAGATGATATTAACGCAGATGAAATTGTTCTAATGAGGGCCTGAGAAAAATGATACTATATCATACAAGATTACTCAAAACTTATAAGACATAGTTTTATATTTTTTATTTATCAAAATAGTCTTTAGCAGCATATGGATATTTTGGCTGGTGGACTGGTTCTGCATTAGATGGGAAAGCCCTCAAAATCAAATAAAGCCTAGATAGACTCTATAGAGAAAAAGAGGCCGAGACCGTTTGGCTCTCCGTTCTCTCTGCCTACCCCGCTAGGGTTATAGCACGAAGCTATGTATCTACGCATGTGTGGAAGATATTTTAGAAGATAATATTATTTTAATTTTCAAATGTTAATGAAAATTAAAACTGATTACTGATACAATTTTTCTAATTCCCCATTTCTGGTCAGTAAAATGCAAGGTATAGATGAAAAATAGATAAAAGAGAATAAAAACATCGAGATAATAATAAAATCTATAGAAATATTAGTTACTAGCGACCCGCCCGCCGCTTCTAAATTCAATTACCTTTTTGTTGTAATAACATTATCACTTTTAAGATAATATTTATAATATATAGTAAAAAAACACTACATTATGGGACCCTATAATAAACCCGTTAATAAACGTCCCCTATAAGATTTTTTTATATATCTTCCAGTGATTTTGAACTTTTTGTAGTATAGCTATTTAGTCTAAGCTATATTTTATTTTGAGGGCTTCCTCATCTAATTCAGAACCAGTCAAGCAGGTAACCAGTCCACCAGTTAATCTATAAGAAACAATCAACTGTGTTCGTAACAAAAATTGTTTAGTGAGCATTTTTCAACGACATGAAAATTGAATATCTGATAAACTACCATAACAGTCCAGCTAAACTATAACAAATAATGTAATGCTATATAACCAGTAATTATTGGGGAAAATGATAACTTTGCATTGATATGACGGTATTGAAATGTTGCAATTGAAAATCTACAATATATGATTAACTAGGATAGTCCAGCTTAACTATAACAAATATGAAATGCTGCAGTACAACTAATTCCAAGTGAAACAAAATGACATGGGTGTGATAGCACGTGAACTGAATGTAAATTGCCTGTACGCATATGATGTAGCGTTCATTGCATCATCATAAATCGAGTTTCAGGCATTGGTTTGACAGTCTTTCAAAGTGGTGGTGAAAAGAGTGCGAAAATAAGCCTTAAACCTGATAACGAAGACGAAGGTTTTGGTATATGAAAGGAATGAAAAAAGATGGAAGTTAAGGTCAGCATAAATGTTAAGATGTTAGAACAAGTAAATGTTACTATATTAAACATATTCCTGGGAAATATGTTTAATATAGTCAGTGATACAAAATGAATGTAGAAAAGCATATTGCTGCTGGTAATAGAAACGGCGAAACGTCAGAACATGTGCACGTTTAGCCATAAACAATGTATTGTCGGGGCAGATGTTTTTATACGGCTGCGAAACGTGAGTATTGCAGAAAGATAATGTGACAAAGACGAATGCTGTAGAGTTGCTATCTATTTAGAAATAGATAGCAACTCTACAGCATTCGTTTCTAGCAGCAAAGCTGCAATTCTAGCAGCATCTTTACGAGGTATACCGTCAACTAAACTGACTACTCATATCCTAGAGGATATGAGTAGTCAGTTTAGTTGACGGTATACCTCGTAAAGAAATACACAAAATGGTAATTACTAGAAATTACGTCACAGTGGGAATAAAAAGAAAGAGCTCGGGTCGTTTGGGCACGTCCAGCAAATGAATGATCAAAGAATGGCAAAAAATATTTATGAAGAAAAAATGAAGGACAATTTTTTGCCCGTCTCTTTGTCTTTCGTCCGGACTGATTTTTAGAACACTAAGTATGCAACTGTAAACACAACAGGTTGTGGGTTCGATCCCCACTCGAGGAAATGAAATATTGACTATTTTCAAATGAAATATTTCATGTTCATTACTTTTCTCTAGTGATAAGGCATAGCGCGGCGTTGAGTTCCACTTAAATTCAGTGAAAAATAGGGAATGGAACGGTGTGACTTCACACTAGGTTTTAAAATGAATAAATTTTCTTTGATAAGTAACATGCATGCTTAAGTGAACATTCTGTGTTTAATTATAACATTGTTACTCATACATGATAAGCGCTCACAACATGGATTACGAATACATAGATGTATTTTAACCGACTATTTGTAATGTTCCTGTATTAACTAACAATCACCATCGAATGTTCGCTTTAATATTGCATACGGCGGCGTCATGATGATGGTCATCACTGATTAATGTTAGCCGATTAACATAATTGAAACAGGTATATTTTGAAATTGGAAAATTATATCATAACTAAATTACTGATGTTGTGGTGTACTACAATTTATGTTATTTTAAGCAAATTCTATGCTATACGATGTTATATAAAAACGAGTGAATATGGCAAGGCAAACACAAAATTTAGCTATAGTTGTATATAAAAACCTTTGCTAATAATCCTGTCAAACTGGTGCAATAGCTTTCAATTGACACTTGTTTATTTGCAAAACTCCACCATTCTAGAAAAAAATGGTATTTATTATATTAATTGGTAATAGGACACTCTGTTCCCCGGTTTTTGCTGAACATTCTAAATATTGACAGCGCAAGGAAATGACGGTGGATACAATTTCTACTCTAGGAAAGGAAATATTTAATATTTTCAATTTAATAATTATTGTTTTTACTTCAATTTAATTATTTAGAGTTTCCTTCGCTCAGGAAACAAGGCAATGCAAGGCATTGAGTTCCGCCATTCAACACATATTGCCTCAAATTCAGCGGAAAGTGGAGAACGGAAGAAAGTCTAAAAGATAACTAGATTCCTAATTTTCCTCAGTCTATCCTGCCATGTGCAGTATACACCGTGAAGCTGAGTAAGAGTCAGTAGAGAATTTTCGAAGATCAACAGAGGTCCAACTTCTTTTCTTGTTATTTATTCTTTTATTCTCTTTTTTTAATGCTTAAGTAAAATATTAAGGTTATTAAAAGAATTAACATATTACAATTTATTGTATTAAATACGTCTTCTCCTGCGTCCGTTTCGTTTAATATTATTTCATAGGTTTAGTGTCGTGAAAAAACAGTTAAAGCAATGCGGTTATTTTAAAATCACATACAAACACTTAAAATTTATTTTTTACATATAAATAAAAATTACTCTATATTGTAACTAATTTAGTAAATAAAGACGAAGACATTGGTGAAACGCTTTAGTCTCAGAATGTAGATTGATTAGAAAAAAATTTTTTATGTTACATAGTCCATTTTTTTAAAGTAAAGGCTATATATATATATATATATATATATATATATATATATATATATATATATATATATATATATATATATATATATATATATATATATATATATATATATATATATATATATATATATATATATATATATATATATATATATATATATATATATATATATATATATATATATATATATATATATATATATATATATATATATATATATATATATATATATATATATATATATATATATATATATATATATCTCCGAGTAACGACAAAAAAGTTGCAAAAGTGGAAGAACTTAAGAGTTTCCCTGCATGCGCTGCGCAATCAAACTTCATCGAGAGCTTAGATTACGTTTCGTAGGATTATTATTTTCATAACATTATTTTTATCTGTGACGTGTTATGTAGGTATGAGGCAGTTATGAATCAATGACATGAGCATATAATCAATCAAATTAACATCTACTTCAGCAATACACTACAAAATTTTCGGATTTGTTACTTTACGTTCACAAAATACCATATCATACAATTTTAATAGAGAAATCGTAGTATAAATGTTTGTAATAAATGCATAATTTGGGAAACTTTAGTTATATATTTATATATATTGGAGTATAAATACTTTCAATTTTTACATATTAAATCAATGATGTGTTTATTTTTGTTATTTCTTTTTTCTTTAATGTACTGTAATATTAAATGTTTTAATTGAATTGATTCTTCATGATGATCCTTGTTTTATAAATTATTGAGATTGTTGAATGACAAAGTCCAAATTCCTCCATGAGGATTTCAAAGAGAGTAAAATAAATGGTAAAGTAAAATTTGATGCTCGTTAGCAAGGCCGTTGAGAGCAAATCTCAAAAACGAACTTACTTTCGACGAAAACAGCGGATATAATGCAGAAAGAGTTTAGGAAATTGAAAATTGTGCCGCGGAATATAACCCCATTACTAAGGAAATGAGCTACGTGAGTATGTTGTAGAATTTCTTATCCGTACTCGAAATATGATTGCGAGGCAAACGAAAAATATTACCTGGATATTACATAATTTTGTACATGATCTTTAAATTTAAAAACATTTTATTGTATGCGAATTTGTGAAATTGGTTACTTTAAGTAACATAAATATATTAATATATTTATCCCACTCATGGCAGATTAGGCAGAGGGAATTTACAAACCTAGTGTTAAGACACTCCTTTCTTATTACGACATTTCAAGCAAAGTGGGGACTTTACGTTAATTCTGAGGTGATTCATGATGAGTGGCGGAGCTCACTTTATTTACGCCCTTTTAATAAGGAAAAATGCAGCATTTCCTCCTTCTCTCCTCGATCGAACTCACAACCTGTCGCGTTTGCAGACGCGCTCTTGTGTCCCTGCGTAACGACAAGTCTATATCGTTTTTATTTGGGGATTTTGAAAAAGTATTCAGGTTTAAGAATTTAAAATCATATGTTTTTTATTTCATGAAATTTGCTGCTTTAATAGTTCAAATTGACTATATAAAAGAAAGAAAACTGCAAGCAAAGCAACCTTAAAAAATGTCTAAAGTTTTTTTTATCTCCTTCGTTTTAGGCGAAGAAGGAATATCATACTCTGTTCTTGACTTTTTCTCTTAATTACATTGTGCGTGAATGAAGAATATAATAAATAATCTTTGATGAGAGAATTTTTTATGAGTCTATTAGACCGTAGCGAAAATAAAAAGGAATCCACAGAGATATACGTCCATCCATAGAGATAGATATACCAATTCCCTGAATGGAAACCTTAAAATAATATGCTAGTCAATGGTACTGAATATATCCTCTAGAGATTCAAGCAAAAGCTTCATTTCACTACAAAATCCAACGAAAGTTGCTAAAGCTTTTAATTTTCAAACATGGCTACCTTATTTTGATATAAATGAGCATAATCCTTTGCAAGCGAATTTAAATTTGAATTGCAATTTGTATAGTTAAAATGTTATCTTCATATTTTAACTATACAAATTGCAATTTACTTTATAATTTATCTTCTATATGTGTCAATAAAATTGAAGTGCCTGACAGTTATTTCAAAATAGCGGTGATAATAAGTGCATATAGTTATTACACGACATCAAAGCACAAAGAAACAATTAGATTTTTTTGTCGATATATCTTTCCGTTTATCTGTACTAATCTCCGGAAGTGCTGGGCTAATTTATATGGATCTGTCATTGACCATTCAAAAAATGGTCAATGACTTTATATATAAATTCATGTTTTTATGAAATAAATCTCCTGAAGCTCAGTTCCAAGCACAATAGAGTAACTGTACTGTGCTATATAGTAGATACTAATGATAAGGCTTATTTTCATAGTGTCAATCGATTTACTAATAAACCTATATATTTGAATTCTAACCTTCCAAGGACCGCTACGCCACCACCAAAATACTTCACAATCACATGATAACACACTTTAAATTATTAAATGTGATATAATTATCAATATGGTATGAGCGTTAATTAACGTTTGCAATTTTCACTGGGTTTCAAAATATCTCGTTTTTATTTCAAAGCCAATTTGTAATCCAATTAACGTTGAAATCAAAGAAAACAGAGCATGAAGTTTGAACGTTATGTTTTGCTAAAAGCAACTTTTTGATGACGCTCTGAAAACTGTTTTTTATAAAAAGATTCTAATATAAGCTGGATTCATATATGGTATTTGAAAAAAGTATGTACTTTAAAAATTATATAAATGATTTTACTGAATTCTAAAATATTTCGTAGCGTTTGGCGCTTCGTTCACTCTGGCTAACCCGCTAGGGATACAGCGTGAAAATAAGTAAGTACATTATTCTTTATATTACTCATTTAGAAAACGTATAAAATTTTTAACGTAGTGCGATGTGAACCCCCATCTCGTTGAGCCTCCCTTTCCGCTTTCCCTCCAAATTGACTCATTGTATTTTGACAAACAGAAATTTTGTATTTTAAAATTGCTACAGTTGTAATTGTTACATTTTTTTATTTATTTAGACGAAATTTCTTTTTATAAGTATTATCTTAAAAGCGAAAGATTTACCTATTACAGGATTAAAGCGTAGACAAAATGTATACCGTTGTAAAGGCCTTTAAAAAACTAAAGTAAGGTAGCTTATTATGTACCTTTGAGTAAAGGTTACCAACGAGATGGATTCACTCTCCACAAGGACTTCGATTGGCTGCTCAATACGAATACAGTTCACCGCACATAAGCTACTTGAGGATATTTCTTATTTAATAATAGGAATTTAAAATGTTTTACCTATATGTATTAATATTGTAAAGCTTCTAGGGATATTTTATTGGCTTTAATTTAAAAAAGTGTGTGAGTACTTATATTATAAACATTTCGGTTTTCATTATTAAAACTAAATTTGCAAGTGTAAATGAATTATAATTTTAAAAGAAGTCATCTAACGCACAAAATATGCAAAAGGTATAATATCTGTCATCGTAATAATACAAGTGAAGTATAGACAAATAAAGCAAATAAATAAATACAAATTGTATGTTGATATAGTATCAATAACCAATTAATTCTCGATACTATACTGCATTTTTATTCATTTTAAATATGTACGTTATATTGCGTTCGTTTCAAGTACTTGTAAAAGCATTCTTTTACACGTATTTAAAACGCAATAAACAAGATTCATTGACCGCATTTGTTGGTAATAGGTGCGCGGAGAGTAACAATGTGATTACGTGAACAAAGGCAAACACGCCGTACACATTTTTAAACAGATGCAAACTAAGTCCCTTACCGCTCGTCTTACATACGATTTTAAATTAGAACAAAGCAACAATGGCCAATATTTCTCAAAATGTATTTGTAATAGCAATTTTAATTACTAATTAAATTTTTCAATTTCTCCAAATTTGTTTTGTAAACTGAAGTGAACAGTAACATAATATGGTACTAATTGCGGTTGACCTTTGTAGCCACAGCAATAAAGGGTTGTGTAGCAAATTATATCTATAGTCTGAGAGTCTGATACCTATAGGTTTGGCTTTTCTAGACAGGTATTGACTTAAGAAAGACCCTACTCCGAAATGCTTATGTGAATTCGGCTTGATGCGAATACAGGGGTTAGTGGAAAAAGAAAACAATCGAGAATAATTTGAGTGATGAAAGTGAGTGATAGAAAAGTGAAACGTCGCGAAAATTTAGACTCAAGTTGCAAAAAGCTTTTGAATTGATTGTCCAGTGTTGGAAAATTGTTGGTCGTTGGCATTGTTTCTGAGTTTCACAAAGTCTATCCAACTTTTCTCATTAGAGCGATCTGTTACGATGCGACCGAAACGCTAACAATATTTCAGTGGAGCTTCATAAATAAAAAAATGATTTTATTAAAAGTTATGAATTTAAAAATAATGATGTATTTTATGGATTATATGTTCTTTGGAAATTTAACAAGTCAGCCAACTTTCTAATCTGAAAATATCAATACAATTTATCAAGAAGTTGAGACTATCTAAACGCCAGAAATGTTTTTGTTAAATAAAAGTTGCTCTTTTTAGAAACTTTTGTTTTTGACATTTTAAAAAACAATCTAATTTGAGGCCTGTTGTGGCTCAGGGGCACAAGTCTGTGACTGTATGGCTGGTTGTCAGTTCATATGACACTTTAGAAAATGAAATATTTAATATTTTTAATTTAAATATTTATTGTCTTTATTTCTGGTAACAAGGCAAAACGTGATGTTGAGTTATGTCACTTGAAACGTAGTGCCTCAAGATTGGCGAAAAGGGGGGGCACGGAACGGAGTGTTTTAACACTAGGTTTTAAAGCTCCTTCTGCCTTCCCTGCCACTTGTGGGATATAGAGTGAAGCTAAAAAAATGTCAAATTTACTTTAGATTAAAACATCATAAATAAAGTAAATATTACTATTTTTTCAATTCATAATTTTATGTATTATATTTTCTGTAAACATTTTGTGTAATGTTTTATCAAATATACTGTTCAAAATATCAAAGATAAATGTATATACTTTTTTTATATATTGATGTATTAATTTGTTAATATTCTGAGAAAATGTAACATTCTATAAAAAAAATATCTGATTGACAAGTTATAAAGCGGCGGAGTATTTACTAATCAAAATTAGTTAGTAAAAGATTTTGAACGAGTTTTAATATTTTTACAAGACATTTAGTACAGTAAAACAAAAAGATATTAACAAACCAATAACAATAGTTATTACATTAGACGTTCTTTTGTAATTGTTATTTGCCCTAACCTGAAGTGCCCATTGCGAAACCCAACGGTCCTATACATTAAAAGCAATTGACTTTACATTATTAAGAATTATAATTTTCTATTGCTAGATATCTAATTTTAAACTGAAACGTATAATATTAACAAATTTTACGTGATGGTATGGCTGTAAATCTGTTGAAACACGTATCAAATATCTGAATATCGACCCAAGGTACCAGGAGGATACTCTTCTTCCTCAGTAAACAAATTATCCTATATTGATTTTTTTAACATGAAGCATTGGTTCGAGATTTATGCTAATACATACAAGCATATTAGTAAGTAGTGGCACTTCATTTATAGCCCTTTTCATGCGACAATTCTATTCTACCCGTTGTAATTAAAACAGCAAGCAATCCTAGACAAAACAGTATGAAGACAATCTGTTCTTCACTTTCCTTCTAAATTCGAGTTATTACATGTTGAGTTGCAACTTAACACTATGCTATGTGACAGGGGCGGGGGAAATGTAACTATTTCATTATTTTCTCACTCAAAAGTTGAACTTGTAAACTAACTCTAGTTGCAATATAATAGTTATTTCTTTTTATTTTGTTAGATAAACAGATGTTACGTTAGTTAAACAGATGTTGCAAATATTCAAGTTTTTTTATGTATATGAAAGCCCTCATTACGTTCGTACTAGACCGTTCCGTTCATTTGTTCTTAAATAATTTATTCGAATCCATTGACGTCGCGTTTACAGTCACACGCTAATGCCATTGCGCTGTGCTGGCCTATTATTATATAAGACCTATATTTTACACGCAATTCCTCAAAGTCGGCGGAAAGTGGGGAACGAAAGTGGAACGGAGCGTCTTAACACTAGGTTCCGGGGTTCCCTCTGCCTACCCTGCCTCCTCATGCGGGATACAGCGCGGAGACTGAAAAAAAAACAAAAAAGACCTACATTTTATTAGAAGAATAAAATGATAGATAAAAAATTGTGTTTCCGGCATGAAATAATAACTAAATATTGATGATATGATTTTGATCTCGGTATAATAGCCATAAGATAACTTACAACTTTTTGTAGAATATGATTTCAATAAGTATTATAGAATACAAATTAGATTTTTAGCTTATTTGTTTACTTTACTTTGTATAAAATTTAAAATGTTGAAATTCTTTAAGGCTTAAATATTATTAAAGAGGTTAATTGAATTAACTTTAACATATTTAAGAAATTATTTAATTAAAAAGAGTAGATGATTAAAACTTTTTGGCAAAAAAGTTAACAGTCTTAAAATTATGTTGGCAGCTATATCCAGCACTGTTAACGTAAAAAGGCTTTGTTTTGTTAATTACTAAGGCCCGGGCACCCGCACCTGCTTTCACCACACCAGAATAAATTGTGCGACTAAATTTCCTGTGTTTCAATTAAAAGACCGATAGTTACTTCCTCCCCAAAATAAATCCAAGCGTCAATGATAATCCCGAAAGATCTTTTGTAAATGAGATATTTTTTTATTTTAATTAAAATTTCTTTGATTTCAGGTATACAATTTCCCTTTCATTTCCAATTTTGTACCTTTACATATATATGAATGAACGTGAATGTTGCTATCTACAACTTGCACTGTAGGTAGAGCAACATTCATACATTCTCACGAGATCGAGATTCACACGAAAAACCGCACAGAGGGAACTTGGAAACCTAGTGTTAAGACACTCCGTTTCGTTGCCCACTTCGCGCCGAATTTTAGGCATTGCGTGTTATGTGTGTAAAATGTTAAGCAGAACGCAATGGTGCGCTTTGCCTTGTCAGAAGAAATAAAAATATTAAATATTTCACTAGTAAATATTAAATATTTCACTATAAGCTAAATTATTAACAGAATTTAAAATTATAGATTTTCAACATGTAAACCACAACAACTCAATGAAGCTATTAGAAACATTGAAATGCTACTTTAGCAAAAGCTGTTCTACATGATGAGCACTATCCATTAATATATGAAGATTAAAATCTGGATCTGACGAAGAAACATAATAGATCAGCTTGAGTTTAAAAGGTGAGAAAATAGCATATTTGCATAAGTTGTTAATTATAACGCACTATATATTACAACTTTTGGGCTTACCCTATAGAAGAAAAAATGCTAGACGAATCGAAAAACGAACTTTTTGTCCGGTCATCGGTCCTGTCAATTAAAAAGCCGTCTTATATATTTGAACCCATGAACTTCCCATCTTATTTATCGAATAATATTACATACATAGCAACGGTTGCATGACGTTGTCACTAATAAATACTCTATGTCAATGCCAAAGTAACTATACCTAGGGTGTATAATCACATTAAGTACTCGAGAGCGTTGGGGCGCGTGCGCTATCAGGCCGCAGGCGAAAGGCGCTAAGAGGGAGCTAAAAACCCTCTAAGGGACAAAAGAAAATATATAGTTTGCTATTGTTTACAAGCTCATGAAGATTAATATTTTTAAAATAAACATGTAAATATATGCATATAAAGTGTATAAGTATTTTGTGCATAACGAAGCGACAGGCACTTGAAGGCTAACTACAACTAAAAAATATTAATCTACAGCCATATTTTTTGTATATACAATTTTTACTGTAGTATATTTAGATCTATTTCATTGCAGCGTCGAAAAAAATGTGATTTCCATCCACTACTTACTACTCAATGACTTGTCTACTCAATGATTTAATATTTTTATATTATTTGTTAACATGTTAATAAATACGTATGTATCTTTGTTATTTAAAATTTTTGGAAACTAAAAATATTTATTATAAAGTATTACAAACACAAAATACTTATATAATTCATCATATAAATTTCTTAAAAAACCAACATACAAATGTATAACATAATAACATGTTTAGTTTCCCATTGTGTTGTACAGTACATATAGAAACGTAGTCTAAGTCGTTGTTAATACAGGAGTGCAAAAAACAATAGTTGGACGAGTGCATGACATATCCAGCATATGAGGCGACGTCGAGTATACTAAGAGTAAGCGTAAATAATAGTTTCACGTTAGACGCATTGCACAGCATTTTTCTGGCTTTATATATTACTTGCATATTCAATATCGTCCAAGTGAATATTTGTAAACCCGTAAATTGTACAATCATAACCTTATACATAGGTATTTTGTGTTTAATGTCATTTACAACTTTTTTTGTGATTTATAGCAAAATGTACTTCTACTAAAGTTAAAAGCTTTAAAAAAAAATCTTAAACAATGAAATAAGAGATCAAATTATTTGAGAAAAGCACTTCTGACTTCGAGAATGTTTAATGATAATTCAATTTTTAGGAATGGAATCTTAACAATCTTAATGGCCGAGTCAGATCTTGCTCTCATAATAAAAATGTCGGTATCAATTTTTAATGCCATTGTAAAATCAGAACTCTTTTATTAAATTTTAGCGCTTTTTACAGAATCACTTTATTGTCCATCTGACAAGACAATTTATCTTAAGATAACGTACAGGTAATTGAAATAAACATCTAAAGCTACGGTCCCTTGGAGTGCAGAAAAAAAAATATTTCTATTTGGCAACGCAATCAAAAGAGCGCTTAAAGCTTCGTTATAGCTATATTTTGTATGAAGATCGCCGCTTAATGAAAACTAATAAGATAATTCCAGTGATTTTCGTTGATTATGAAATTTGGCTAGATATAAAAACTTATAATACAGGCTAAGAAAGAATAAAGTGTATAATATTATTCAACGTAATATTGGTACTGTGTAATAATATAATTTCATAAATTTAAAGTACATATATCTATATTCCTTTTGAAAACGTATAAAAGTAGCAACGTAGCGGGATTTAACCCGCGCTTCTTGGAAACCGT
This sequence comes from Eueides isabella, assembly GCA_019049475.1. NCBI lineage: Eukaryota > Metazoa > Arthropoda > Insecta > Lepidoptera > Nymphalidae > Eueides > Eueides isabella. Next base: position 9,107,046 of record CM032386.1, on the reverse strand, counting down.
CCAAGCGCTCTGACCACTAAGCCATACGTTCTCATTATGCTATTCGTACGTCGAAATTCTACACAACTCTTGTTACTATGTTTTTAGCAATTTAATAGGGAGATATTTAAAAAATTCCTCTACCTAAAGATGCCGCGCGAAATTTATTCAATCTGTGCTTTTCATTAGTAAATAAACCAAATAACCAATAGTTTAACAATACAACAACAAATGATCAAGTTATCAGCCGCGTGATTCCGGCTAAGAATAGGATCACCCTTGTACTGATGATATCGTAAGAGGCGATTAAAGTACATGTGGGAGAGTCACGTTGTCCACATTGGCAACATACATGGGTAGACTCGGCCGGATCTTTACCACCCCAGGCCCCGGTGCTCATCCATCTTAAGGACCGGCAACGCTGCTGTAGTTTCTCTGGAGTTACACGGGGCCGTGGGCGACGGTGATCACTTATCATCAGGTCACCCATACGCTCGTTTGCCGTGTCTTATCCATAAAAAAAAATAAGAGCTGATATAACTATTTCTGTGCCAGTAGATACACAGGGTATAAAGTTTTATCAATCGTCGCTTGACGATTCCCCCTAATGGACACACACTCAATTAGCTTTTATTGCCGCGGCGTCGTTCAATTTAACGCGTAACTGCGACCGCACTCGACTACCCCGCCTATTTATTTTGTATATCAAGTTTTTTTGTTGAATCCTTTAATAAATTAGGCTTTAATTTTAATTTGTATCTCGCGCTTTAAGTTTGAGTGGCAATTCAAACGTTACTGCTGCTTATATTAAAATTTAATGTGATTTTACAGGCTAGTTGTTAAATTTGTTTTGAATAAAATAATATTTATTCATATTAAAATATTTTTCACATTTTTAAACATTAATTAATAAAAAAGAAATACATTTTAAAATACAAAAATAACTAACTCTACTGAGGGCGAGATTAGGGTTCAGGCCATCGGTGGCTAGGGTTCCAGAGTGAGGAACCTCTTCACCGCCGTCTCAAGTTATATTGTCCTCTGTATCAGGTTTCTCATTCAAGAGCTAAGTATCGCTTAGCTCTGAGGATACTGTTCTTTTTCTTTAATAAACACTCACTATTTGCAAGATGAAAATTACCAGAGACAATATGTATGAGAGACTCCCCAGGGCAATGACACGCCTGACAAAAGTCGACAATGCCATCTTTCAATTATGAATACATACTAATGTCTCCGATACTTCCTTGCCTCTATTTTTCCTGAAATGATTCCCGAACTGTAATATTATATTGAGAATGCTGTGTTAACGCCCGAATCCCATACCGTTCTTTATTAGATTACGTTCTTTATAAGACATATTCCAAAAAAGCATCTTCTAAATTTCTCCTGAATCGCTCATCATCTAGACATCAAAGTGTTGTACTTAAAATTATCTTGAGACTCAATGTTGATTTGTTTGGATTTTGACGGAGATCGATAGTCGCAATTGTTGTTATTAGTAGCCCTGCTGAAAGCTTAAGCGCAACTTTTCTTTCGTTCTCTGATGATGACCGCTGCTGATTCGACAAACAACATCTTCGTCCATGATATTGGAAGTGCATTTGTCCTCCTGGCATCCATGGCACAATTCCTTGGGTATAATAATATTTGCGCTAACTCTCAATATTATTTGTTTTAACTATTTCCTTGTACTTATTTTCCATTTTTAAAAACCGATAATTATGCGCTATTTCATTACTTATTATTTATTTAATTTATTTTATATTATTGTTATAAGTATGTATATAACAATAATAAAAGCCTTATGTATTACAGTAAGACAACCTTTTTTGTATCGATTTTTATTTTATTTTTTTTATTTCGTGGATTTCTAGAACGGAATGTTCCACTAGGTTAGGTTTCTTAACTTAAAAAGTTAAAAAACTTTCATATTTAAAGTTTTCGATGAGAATATGCATATGTATAACTTTGGTATACTATTTTTATAGACAAATACTTATTCACATATAGATCACTTAAACGAAGTGATCAAAGCCATTCTTAGCAGATGCTTCAATTGCTTTAGTGTATATAATAAGTCGATCTAGGTATATCAGTATGACCATAACAGCGAATATTGTGTATGCATCAATGAGTATGATCAAACGCTACCTATATATTACTCTTGATCGAAATTGAAGCTATGTAATCTTATATTTTGAAAATATATTTTTGAGTGTTTCGTTTCTTCATTGTTCATTATTTTGATTTTATTGTATGTATTATAATTTAAATAACTTTTCTTATGAAATAAAATAAAACAGATTTTATGCGAACATGATAAAATCTTTTATAATCTGAACAATATTTTTTTATATATACATATATATATATATATATATATATATATATATATATATATATATATATATATATATATATATATATATATATATATATATATATATATATATATATATATATATATATATATATATATATATATATATATATATATATATATATATATATATATATATATATATATATATATATATATATATATATATATATATATATATATATATATATATATATATATATATATATATATATATATATATATATATATATATATATATATATATATATATATATATATATATATATATATATATATATATATATATATATATATATATATATATATATATATATGAAAAGAAACTATTTCGGTTAAATATTTTTCTCTATTTATATTATATGATATATCAATAAACTAATAGAGCCAAATAATCGTGTCGTCCAGTAATTAGATTCAGATGTAGATTGATCTCGTTACAGTAATAGCAACCCCTTCGCGGCTTTAAATAATCGATTATATAACCTAAACGCGTCATTTATTTAGTGAGCTGATTTGCTTTCGTATTCTACGAAATTGTGCAGCGCCCTTAATTATAATAATAACATTTCAAATACTTTGCTGTTTTTGCCTAATTTGTCGCGTTAGCGTGGCAATTGATTGTGCCCCTGCGCCACAATGGCTTCAATTATTATTTACTCTGTAAGAGAATTATCGAGCAAAGCTATTTATTGAATGTTATTATTTATTCCCATTTGAAAACAAAAGCGGAGCGATGACTCCGCTTTTGTTACAAAAACAAACACACAAAATACGAGTATACAAAGTACGAGTATAAAATATTTGGATAGAAAGAAAAATGCGTTTCTTTCAATACATCTTCATTCACATTTACAATTATGATATATTTTTGGTTGCATATATAACGTGCTTGTCCCTTATTTAAAAAATATTTTTTCATTTGAAATATTCTTTATTTGATTGGTTGATGAACTAAATCTGTCTTTTATTAATAAAAATAACGCTATGTGCGTTACTTTTCATATTTTTTCTTAATTGACTCTTTTCTGCTTCACATCCAGCTCCGACAAATATATCCACTACGTTCATATTTTTTTCTTTAAAATTCGAATTATAACGGCTTAACATAACTTTTATGCTATGCTAAAAAATATATTAATTGAATTTTATTCAATTAAAAATGGGTAAATTGCTAATGGGTAAATTGCTAATGGGTAAAAGCTATTATCTTACTACAATTTAATTGTCTTTATCTTCGTCTCTATCATATATTTTGTAGCTATCAATACTTAAGGTAATTTGTTTCCATAGGTTTTTCTTTTTGGAAACTATAATACCGCATGAAACTCAAAAAAGACCTCAGTGAAACGAGATAAACAGACAAATTAAATTTCTGCTGAGTTGCCTTATTAATAGTAAAGAAAACATCTGGGCTCGTTAAAAAGAAATATCTGTCTTTCATACATAGAATTACTTGTTTTGCAGTTAATGTTTATGGTATATTATTTTTACTTATAATTCCAATTATTTAAAGTGGCTGACTACAGTGTACTCTAGATGTAAAAATCGTTTTACATTGTCAACAATTTTTCCGGTGGCACCTAGAGAAGTATGACGTCATATAGACGTCGAGACGGCACGTTTTTTACTTCAATGTAAGGCTTGTGAGTTGAGAGCAAGCCCTTTAGCCCAGCTAGGATGAAATGCTTTTTTAAAAGTGTCATTGAATAAGTGTCGTCTCTCGCAAAACCACATTTGTTACGAACTTTAGAACAATTTTTGACATATGCGAATTTATCACTGAGAGGAAAGTTTAAGTAAATATATATATATATATATATATATATATATATATATATATATATATATATATATACATATATATATATATATATATATATATATATATATATATATATATATATATATATATATATATATATATATATATATATATATATATATATATATATATATATATATCTTATTATATTATATACTTTGTTACGAAGCCTCCAAAACTATATTTATTAGGATGGTCGATATATTGTAAGCCAAATTTGTACCATTTTACTTTGTCAAGTCCAATTGCCGAATAAATAAAACCTGAAAGAAACGACTTCTTTATAAATTACTTTATGTCGTAAGATAGGACCTTTTCAAATTTGTACATCAATGACAACTCAGCAGATTTACGATTGAGGAGATGAGGAAGATGAAAATAATGTGTATTTTTCTTACTTTTATAAAATCGGATTAAATTGTATATGGACGGTCAAAATTATCACATACATATATTTATATTATATATTACATTCAAAATTATACCTGTATTAAAAATTATGTAAATGCATAATTTATTATTATTTATTTATTAATAATTTATAATTCACAAATCGCTATTTATTTATACTGATATTGGTAATAATCTATGAGCCAATGTTGCGTTGACTAGTTGACATTTACATGACCATAATGTCTATTACGTTATGTCATGCATGTCATAATATGGAAGCTGCTTGGTGTATATATATATATTAATATGTTAAATATGTCAATATATATTTAAACATATTTTTTCTATTTAAGAGACAAAAAATAATATTTTACGATTTATTGAAATTCTACACAATTAATCGTTACTTGTATTTATTAAAATATTGCATTTTATTTCGAAACTAAATAACCAAAAGAAGAAATTAAACTATATCAGTTTAAAATATCTGCCAGAACACATAACAGACTATATATAGATAGTAGTGAGAATGTGGGAAACTAGTTTTAAAACACAACGTTCTCTTCCGTTCCATTCTCTCATTTTCCATTTGAAATGAAATTGAAAGGAAATGATAACATTAAATGATTCATATTCTTAAGTGGGACTTGAACCCAAAAGCTTTTCCGTTTACATCTGCACTCTTGTCCCCTTGCAGCGTGACTGGCGTCCGGACTGTAAGTTTTTTTACAGTAAGTGAGAAAAAAAGTGATTAAAAATATAGTAATTAAGAAAATGTCTGAAAACATAATCAATAGACAAAGCTTTAAATCGTTCTCAAGCAATCAAATATACATTGTAATTAAACAAAGTTTTCGATTAAAATAAAAAAAAAATAACGAAGTAATTTTGTTTTTTGTTTTTAATTAAAAGGCGAATTTTAGTCATGTATATTCTTTAGAAACACCTTAAACATTTTTTTATTAGATAGAAGTACTTATTTACTCAGCACACTGTATCCCGCACACAACAATATCCCGCACAAAGCTGCGTTTACCCTGAGGGATGGCAACCTAGTATTAAGACACTCTGTTCCGTTCCCCACTTTCCACCGAAGTTGATGCATTGCATGTTAGGTGGCGGAATTCAATGCTGCGCTTTGCTTAGTTACCAGAGCGAAGAAATGAAAACATTAAATATTTAAATTGAAAATATGAAATATTTTATTTCCTGGAGTTGAGAACGAGTCCACAATCACAATCATACATTCTAATTCTTATGATTTACCGTGCCAGGCCCATTGCATTTCATATTGAAGAGCTAAAGGCGAAATCTGGGCGACTTGCGACCTGAGGAAAAGGTCTTCACTGTCCGAATTTTTTTTCACTACCGATACTAAACTCCGAGTAAATCAACCATGGGCCTGCGGGCTAAAAATACGTTTTAAAACAGTTACAAACGAATCGATGACAGTTCTAGACATAAGATTTTAGTAAATTATAAAGAAATTTCACTGGTACCTCTTAATCCTATTTCTACTGCGTACAAATTAACTTTAGACACTAACAGCAAAACGAATGCCAAGCAAATCAACCATAGGGAAATTTCAATATTCTCTCTTTTCAATTCAATATTCTCTCTTTTCAATTTTTTCAATTTTCGCCAGCCTTCACTTACAATACTACGCACAGGGACATCTTTGTTCATACGGCGGAAGGGAAAGCCTATCTGGGCGCTCTATTCGCCACGAGCTCGACTATGGATAAGTGAGGAACAATGTCACTGACCATCCCGCGGTGTCAGAGCTCAATGCCTGGCGTTTCGAATCAAGTTCAGCCAAAACGAGGTTAGACGAGCTCTGTCTTCTTTGGACATCTACAAATCGAGTGGACTAGATGACATCTCTCCTCTAATTCTCCGCTCATGTGTTCCTATGCTGACATAGGTGAAAATGCGCCTTTTATGATTCTCTTACTCAGTCAGCGTAATCATAGACTTGTGAACGCGTGGAACCCTTGAAATTTGCGAAATAAATACTAAGAAAATCATGTATGTTGTATTAATAGTTTTTGAGAACACTCTTAAAGCACTGCCTAGTATTAGCATATTGGATCTTAACTTATCGAGTGACTGTCAGCAATGTCGCAACCATCTGTCGGAAAGCAACGATAAATTGGGGTAAAAAAAACTATGGGTACGTAGTAGAGCATGACAGTATTTACACTGATTGACTCTGCATAGGGTCCAGGTTCGGCCACATATGAAGTACTATTATAATATCTGGGCTGGTTTTCCAATATTATTTATTCATATCATCAATGCTTATATCATATCTTGAACCGTTCGATCGCATTCAATGTAGAGTTCCGTTCGAAATGTTGGGGACACAATAATATTTGAAAAGTTTGGAACTTTAACTATACGTGGAGACGTCTCCTCTCTGTACAATCTCCCGCATTTATTGTGAAAAGTATTCTGCACAGTACTTCAGCTTAAATACCATCCACCCCACCTAGATATGTGGCATTCTACTACTGTGCGGTTAGGTAGAAATTTCATTCCACGCAACTGTGGAATTAATTACCTGCGGCAGTAATTCTCGGTCGATACGAAATGGGTACTTTTAAAATGCGCATCTACCTCCACCTTAAAAGAGAGCCACGCACATGTAGCTTTTCTGGTCATAAAAAAATCAACTGCTCAACATTTCTTTAATCGCCGAGCTAAAGCGTTTAAGGTTTGATCTTATGCGTATTTTTGTACGTTTTTTCAGAAAGTATTCTTCTTTCCTAAGTATAAAATATATATAAATAAACCTTTCTTAGCAGTTGGGAAAAAAGTTGATAGCATTCTCTCTTACTATATGATAATTCTGAGTAATAACCTTTAGTAGAGGATTTTTTTCAAATCTTCCTAAAGATCAAACAACATAAATAAGTTGTATACTTAAATTTTTTAAAATTTTAAAAAGCGTATAAAAATTTTTTTGAACGAAGCAGGATTTGAACCCGCGCCTCTGGAATACCGTTCCAGCGCTCTGACCAACTAAGCCATTCGTTCTCACCGAGCTCCGTCGAAATTCTTATACGCTTGTTACAACTTATTTATGTTGTTAGCATCTCATATAAGAATTTCGACGGAGCTCGGTGAGAACGAATGGCTTAGTTGGTCAGAGCGCTGGAACGGTATTCCAGAGGCGCAGGTTCAAATCCTGCTTCGTTCAAAATTTTTATACGCTTTTTAAAATTTTAAAAAATTTAAGTCTAGTATTTTCTGACCTAAGTGTGGAATAACACTTTAAAACATAGTAAAAATATTAAAATAAATAGTATTCTCTCTTGCCAAACGATAATTCTTACGAGTTGTCTTTGGGTAGCGGAAATTTGTAAAAATCTCCCTACAGAGATGCTAACAACATAAATAAGTTGTAACAAGCGTATAAGAATTTCGACGGAGCTCGGTGAGAACGAATGGCTTAGTTGGTCAGAGCGCTGGAACGGTATTCAAGAGGCGCGGGTTCAAATCCTGCTTCGTTCAAAATTTTTATACGCTTTTTAAATTTTTAAAAAATTTAAGTATAGTATTTTCTGTCCTAAGTGTGGAATAACACTTTAAAACATAGTAAACATAAATAAGTTGTACTAAAAATATAATAAAAAGCGTGACTGTAAACGACAGCTTGTGGGTTTGGCCTCCCCACACGAGGAAATAAAATATTTAATATTTTCAATAATTTCTTCGCTCTGGTAAGAAGGCAAAGCATAGCGTTAAGTTCTACCATCCACGTTGAGTGTGGGTCCGTAGTTCGCTCTGCGGGGTACAGCAAAAAAAAATTGACTTAGCTATATTTGAACATATGGCTTAGTTGGTCAAACCGCTTTAACGATTTCCGAGGTCACAAATCGCGCTACGTTCTACATTTTTACATTTTCTAAAAAGGCCTTGAAAGTTTAGAAGTGAGCAGTCAAGGTGTCACTGTAGGAATTGCGAGAAGAAAGGGTAGTCCATACAAGCTACTAAGTAATCAGTCTACAATTGTATTCATATTTGAGAATAAGTGCAAAAATTATGTGTAAAACTGTAGTTAAAGTTTACCTAATTACTAGTATTTAGATTCTCAATAATATTTCTATTATTTTTATTATATTGTTATAAATAACTAAAATTCAAAACTTAAAAGGTGATAAAATTATATCTTGGTAATTACAAATACAAAAAGATTTTTTTAACTGGTGTTACTCTTTTATATCAACTAGTTTTTAAAATAATTTTGTCATGTTAACTCGAGTATCTGTAGTATGTATGATGGGGTAACATGCCTGTCGTGGCGCAGCGGCACAAACGTGTGGCTGTATCTGATGAGTTGTGGGTTCGATCCCCACTCGAGGAAATGAAATATTTAATATTTTCAATTTAAATATTTAATGTATTCATTTCTTCGCTCTGGTACAAGGCAAAACGCGGCGTTGAGTTCCGCCACTCAACACGCTATGCCTCAAAATTCGGCGAAAAGTGGGGAACGGAAGTGGAACTGAGTGTCTTAACACTAAGTTCCCAAGTTCCCTCTGCCTACCCTGCCATGTGCGGGATACAGCGTGAAGCTGAGAGTAAGTGAGTGAGTGGGGTTAGTGGTTTTGGATACTTTACAGTAGTCAATAATAATAAATGTATAATAGTAAACATACGCGATAAATGTTTAAATAGGTGTTACAATGTGTTCTCTTACACTTAATTTTAAGTCTCAAGACCTATAAAAACACTTAATGTCATACTTTACACAAATGCTTCTGTCTCCGCTAACGATCTGGTCATGAATATTCTTGCATATTCATAAAGATATGAATCACAATAATTTCTTATACTTTAATTAATAAATTCAAAAGTCGGCTTAAGGAAGTTTTATTTAATTTTAAGGGCGTTTTTAATTCCAGCGACAAGTGTAAATTGTAAGTTATTCATCTTTTTTTTATACTTATTAAGATTTTCGCATTCCTTTTAATTATGTAGCACTTATTTAAACATTACATATTCTTTATTAATTGATATAATTTTGACTGATTTACTTACGGTACTGAAGAAAATAATTTATGTTTAAATCATTCCTTAATGGAAAGCGCGGCGTCACTTAACACGCAACGCCTGAAATTCGGCGGGAAGTAGGGAACGGAACGTACTGTTTTAACACTAAGTTCCAAGTTCCCTCTGCATACCCTGTAATTTGCGGGATACAGTGTGAAACTGAGTATGTGTTTTATGTTTTTATGCTATGATTATAAAAATTGTAATAAATAACATTCCATTTAATGTTTTTAATAAATAGTTAGCGTGTTATAAAAATATATTTCCGAAAAGGGATAAAAATTGATTATAAATTAATTATAAAAAAAGGAAACTAAAAATTCCACATTAAAATTTATTTTGAAGCGTTTTTATTTGGTATGCGATGGAATTTATCTAACCAGTATACAATTTCTTCAGCATAGTAGTAGAGGAGCCTTTTAAAAAGAGCAGATTATAATTTAACATTTAACAATAACATTGAAATAATCTTAATCAATTTGCAAATGGCCGAAGTATTGTTTGATCGCCATAGCGTCTACATAGCCAATTTTCTTTTTAGCTCGAATCAGCCACGAATCGAAATTAATGTTTATGTGTCGGACTCTAACATCACAGTAGATAAATTGTTTTAATAAAAGGTAAGTGTAAATTGAAACTACTCTATTTTGTTTGATTTGTAACACTTACTATTTTGTTTATAATTTATATTTTCTTTGTCAGATTTTCCATATTATGAACGTGATTTAAATATTGCACCATTTGTTGATATGAGTGGAGTCAAGAAAGAGCACTGACAACTTTGGAAGCTCCCTATTTAATATATATTAGCTCCGCATTTGATACTGCCAGTAAAATAAAGATTTTTTTCTTTTAAAATGCAAAACTATTATTTCTTCAAAAAATATTGAAAAAGCAGGTAATAAAACTTTTTTGACAATGATGTTGTAATACAATGTCTATTGTTTACTACACAGAAATACTTTATAAAACTGGTAATATGAAATAAAAAAAAAGTATAAAGTATTTATTATTTATTAATTTTAGTATTTAAATTTATTGTTATGAACACATCAGAAATGTTTTGAAACAATTTAGAAATATTGGTACTTAAATTAATATTTCTACGTGACTTTGAAAGAGTGAATCATTCAGGTTTTGTATATAAAAATAAGGGGACGACGAATGGTGGCAATAGTGTCGTTTTTTCCCCCATTTTTTAGAATCAAGTCGACGTTTTTAGAGTCGGTTTTCGAGCAATATATATGAAAATAAAAAAATCAAAAAAATCAAGAAAGCTTATATTAATTACAATAACGAAACTGTATTACACGTAATTTAGTTCCTACAATAAAGTATTTTAAATTGTGCTATCTTTTATTGTTCTATTTCAATCACTTGAAATCGTAAAAGTATTTTAAATTGTGCTAGTTCCACTTGAAATCGTAGATTGTAGAGAATATACATAAGTTAAGAATTTAGGCTTAAATTTGAGTAAAGGAATATTAAGTTCACGTTCAATAACGTGAATTGAAGTTGTTTTAACAAAACCACATATGGTACGTCTTTAGGTACACTTGTATAAAATTGTTCTCGGCACAATTCTCTACACGATCTAGTTTTCTAATTATTGAATACATATTAGCTGCAGTATTATATAAAAAACAACCGTAATCTATCCGGCTACATATCAATATACCGACAGCGCAAGTGCATGCATTGGATAAACCTCCCATGATTTTTTTTTGCGAATACTTTAAATAAATTTGTTATTTACATAGATTTTTATGTACTTTCGTTATGTTTGCCCTACACTAATTACTAAGCAATTAAATTTCTTAATATTTAAAACAACAAACGTTCCCAATATTATAATCATTATTTTTACAGGAAATAATATCAATGTTCCTCTTTCTTGTAAACATACAATATTTACTCTTTGTCGACGAAATATCCAATTTTTAATTCCTTACAGCAATATCAATAAAGCTTTAGCACTTATAATATTTTTATTTCGTACAAAGAAAAGAAAGTAATCTATTACTACAGACCTTAATATCTTGCAATATGCCGACAACTTTATTTTTGTAATACAGTTACTTGTCAGATATGTAGAGGAGTACCTGTGCATATTCGAAAAGTAACTGTATTAAAAAGTAATGGTGAAATCAGATCTCCCCGAGCTAAGCCTCTATTAGTCCAACTTATAGGAGATTATATAATCCTTAGCAATCTTAAGATGCCTTCTATTTAAGAACTGTAAAAAATAATTGCGTATTTCAGCTCCTACGTGCAAACTGTCTAAAATAATTATAAGTCTTGTCAATGTATGTAGAATTGCCAATAGTGAATGCTGGCGTTATTTTCTTCTGTCTTCTGTCAACAATATCCTCCAATTCCATTTTAATAATTATATGTTATAATTTATAAATACTGGAGTTGAGAGAAATATATGTTAACCTTGGACAGTCATTAAAATTGGAACTAAGTTATGCAATAGAGACTATTTTGTTACTTTAGTAAATTTATGAAAACTTAGGTTTATTTCTTCTATCCAAAACATTTTTTCCACGTGGTTAGACTGTTGGTAAGTTCATTAATTTGTGTATAAAAACTGTCTATTCGTACATATGGCGCATCTGATAAGTCGCTGAACCTGCGCTATTTCAAATTTGAGTTTATCAAAATTACGAGGCTTCGTCTTAGGTCTTCTAGAGGAAAACGTCTATCTGCTATATTTTGTGACGGCTTGCAATATGTATTTGGGTTAAAATAATTGAGTAGGATTCTTAAATTCTTAAATTCTTTTCACACGATTACTTTAAATAAATAATGTATTTCTTGAACATCTACAATATGATTTAAATGCTTTTTTTTTTTAATTCTGACGTAAATTCCAATTTGCTTATTAATAATTACAATTTTGGACGAATTTCACCTAAGTAAGGAGAACTCTTATTTAAGTAAAGAGTCAATGATAGAATTTAAACTGTATTTAATAAATAAATGAACACTACCTCAATATTTGTTTGTGCTTCTTTGGTTACTTTGGTTACTTTTAACGTATTCTGTCTCAATTTCTCATATATCTCATGCTCTCTATGAAATTATTACTTTCCTAATAATTATAAAATTACTTCTAAAATAGACTTCTGACGATATAATAGAACTTTCCAAAATAAGAAAAAAAACAACTACGATGAAGATCTATCGTATACTTATGTTCGCTTGGTCAGACCAAAACTGTCATGTAGAAACTGTATCTTATGTGTATGTAGTTTATGTAGGTATGTAGTTATGTGGCTGTAGAGTACGGGTTACCGGATGGTAAGTGTTCACCGCGTTAGTATTTTGACTGGTGCAAATGCAAAGATTTGCCGTGTTAGTGTTACTGGAACAAAGAAATAAAAATATTAAATATTTCACAATGAGCCGTCGTTGAATCTTTAACCGTCGCGTTTATTCTCGCACTCAACAGCTTCTTCAATTTTTATATTATTACAATATTTGGTTATATTAATTATATTTAATGAGTATATTTTCTTAACTTGTTATAAATACTTACAAAACTTTCTTAACTCATTATATAAGTATTACGGAGATGCTCTTAAATGTGGATTCATTAAAGGCTTACCTTGATGGAAGATCACAAGAAATAGGCTGTCAGTAAGGAGTTATAATTAATTTAGTTATAGCAACACGAGATTTCCTTTCATTGTCTTTGTTGTAATTTGGAATATTTCGCAGTTTTCATTAATTTATTGTGTGTCAGGATAAATTATATGATATTCGGTGAATTTTATCATAAAATAAATTTAGTTAACTTAGCTTCACGCCGTATCCCGCACATGATAAGGTAGGCAAAAGGAGCTTAGGGACCTAATGTTAAGATCATTGCACTCAACACGCAATGCCGCAACGCCGAACTTTGCCGTGCTAACAAAGCTAATAAATGAAAACGTTCAATAGTTAATTTGAAAATATTAAATATTTCATTTCCTTGAGTGGATATCGAACCACAACTTGTCGCGTTAAGAGTCACATGTTTGTGCCACTACGACTGGCCTGCCTGCCTGCGCTACGACTGGCCTTTTATTTTATTTTAGTTTACTATTGTAGAAACTTACCAAGTAAATTAATAAAAGTGTTTTCAAATATTATAAAGGTCATTGTTTAATTAATACCTAGAGTAAAATAATAAAATTATATCCAAAAATCTTTTAAGCAATCTATATCTATCCGATATTTATATAACTATACTATTGACAATTGCTTAAAAGATAACATAAAAAAGGATAATTATAAAAGTAATTTATTATTGAAAGAGATATAAATTGTTAAGTTTTTGAAGAAAAAATACAAAGCCCGGTTAATATTTAAATTGAAAAAGTCCAAAAGATATGTGGAAGGTAATAAATTCATTGGCTACTAGCAAAAATAAAGATAATTATTCAATTTTTTATAAAAAAATTTGAAAAGACAAGGCAGGCGTGCGTACGGGTCCCTGGTGGTGAGTGATCACTGTCGCTCACGGACCTGTGTAACACCAGGGCAGCTAGACGTGCGTTGCCGGCCTTTGAGGTAAAGGTAGAAGCACTTTTTGGTGGTACCCATGTCGTATCGACCTGGGAATACTGCCAGGAGTAGGCTGTTTTAGAAATGTGTGGCGCGTAGAAAAATCATTCTACGAAACCGCACTTTAGTAGAGTGCCACGTGTCGAGATGATGTGGATGGTACATAGTTTGTGGTTAGAAAATTCAGCTGTAGGTACCCGGTCAAACAGTTCTCCAGAACACTCCCCGTGATAAATGCGGTAAAAAACCTAGGCCCTGTATAGGGCTTAGGTTCGGTGTTTCGGCGTGAAGTCCTGTCTCACTCTGCTGATGATCTTCGAGGCCTATTTGGCGTTGCTTTTCAAATGATCGTGATACTAGCAGTCGCTCGGAAAGGCTTAATATAGTGATGCTATAGTAATGCTTCTGAACTGAACCAGGTTTTTTTATTCCATACGGCGACATTCTTGAGGCATGCCTCAACGGAAGACACAAGTTGATTTTGGCACTGGTTGACATTTTCCCGAGAAAGACTTGTTATGACTGGAGTAAGCAGGGTCCACAGTGCTATCGTAGGTTTCTCCAACATATCATTGATATGCAGCAGAAATAGAGTAGGGTCCCGCACGCAATCTCAGGGGACGCCGGCGCTCACGGACTTGTATTCAGAGCAGAAACCGCCGATAGCGATTGATGCTCCGCCTAGTGAGAAAGCTAGCGATCCACTCGTATAAATTCTCGAGAAGCCCGTAAGATGGAAGTTTCACAAGAAGCACCCCGTGTCACACTCGATCGAAGGCCTTCGCCATGTCCAGATTAACTGCTAGGCCTTCTGTCTTGCAAATCTTTAATCTATATTGGCGATCATTAATCAATCAGTGATCCTCTAGATAAACCAAGAGCTGGCTATTTATTATGCTCTCCATAACCTTTGAGAGGAGGTGATAACAATAGGCCTATAGTTAATTGGATCGGAACCATCACTATCTCTATTTTTAAAATTCAATCATTATAACATAATAGTAAAAAGACTTTAATTATTTTTACTGCACAATGAGTTAGAACTCATCTCTGATTCTTTAACTTCATATGATACATGGTCGAAATATGCTCATCTTACAAGATGACCTGATGATTTCGACCATGTATCATTAATGAAGCGACCAAAATTATTACAAATCTTGACTCAAGTATTAGTGCCGAGTGTCTAGATGGTATAAGTACTAAGGCCGTTAAGACGGTAAACTGGTAATATAGTCCATAACTTTACGAAATGTGTCAATAAATGTGCGGACGAATTCTCAGATAACTTACAATTGGCAAAATTAATAGGTAAAGTAGTAGGTAGGTAGGTATAAATACCTATCTTTAAGTCTAAAAGCAAAACCAAACCTAGTAAGTATCGCCATATTTCTGTTACCACCGTTATAATGAAGCTGAATATAAATTATTTTTGTAGATTAATTTACACTCAGCTTCACGCCGTATCCCGCACATGACAGGGTAGGCAGGGGGAACATGAGAACCTAGTGTTTAGACACTCTGTTCCATTTCCGTTTCCCACTTTCCGCAAAATTTGAGGCATTGCATGTTAAGTGGCGGAATTCAACGCCGCGTTTGCCTTGTACCAGAGCGAAGAAATGAAAACATTGAATATTTAAAATGAAAATATTAAATATTTCATTTCCTTGAGTGGGGATCGAACCTACAACCTGTCGGTTACAGTTAGACACTTGTACCACTGCGTCACGACAGGGCTCAATTAATTTATAGAAGAAACATATTATAAAATATATGAACACATACCTATCTTTAAGTATATATGAACACATATATATGAACACTAATACGGCTTTAGATTAAAATCGAGTACAACGTGACGGACAGATATTATAGATTTCATAACTAAAATTAAAATAAGTATAAAGTTTTTATTGATTCAAGCATTGAATAAAGCATTTGATACGATTAGTCATACATATACATATTATTAAGTAACCTTAGGGACTTGCTTATATCAGGAGGTCTTAAAATTTTTAAATCTTACTTCGAAATCGACCTCGAATCGTATGTTAAAATTAGTAAAAATCTAAGTCACACAATTTATTATTCCTCGTATATATAAATAATGTTAGTAAAATAGACCTCAGTGGCCACATAACTCTGTTAAGTAGTGGCTTCGGCCACTGCGTTTCGCATTGGTACTACACGGGGTTGTGGGCGACGCTCGTTTGCCGAGTCTCGACCATAAAAAATAATGCCGATATTACCTGATTGTACTATTTTGGAAACGACCTACCTGATCAGGTCTTTGCTTGTTGTATATATATATTTATTTTTATGGAAGAGACGGCAAACGAGCGTACGGGTCACCTGGTGGTAAGTGATCACCGTCGCCCACGGCCCCGAGTAACTCCAGAGGAGCTAAAGGAGCGTTGCCGTCCTTTAAGGTGGAAGGGCACCGGGGCCCGGCATACCTAATGCGAAACGCAGTGGCCAAAGCCACTACTTAACGCCGGTCTTAAATGCCGGGGGTGGTAATAATCCGGTCGAGTCTGCCCATGCGTATTGCCATTACTGGCAACGTGACTCTACCACACGCACTTTAGTCGCCTCTTACGACACCATCAGTACCAGGGTGATCCTATTCTAAGCCGGAATCACACGGCGGAAAATATATGATATATGTTAGTTTTTAAGAATAAAGGTTTTATTATATTATTATCATTTTTACAGAGATTTTACATCATATGAATATACTTCAATCACACATATAAGGGCTGTCAATTGTGAAAGTAATAACTTTCATGTGTTTCGCTCGAAACGCCATATTTGAAGAAATGAACTGAAATGATATTATGAAGGCTGATCGAAAATAAACATCCCTTTCATGTCATTGTTCAATTTAATTATCTTTATTCTATTGTTTGTACAAACACATTTTGCTTAATTTAATACAACATAATAACAAAATCAAAGGAACATCCTCCCAATTCTGGGAGATAGGTCACGTTTGTGAAACTGTATATTTTAAAATGTAATACATTCGTTTCATAATAGATAAATAGATGTGTGTAATAAAAGTGATCAAAATAAAATAGATTTTTATATTACCAAAAAAAATATATATATTTAAAAATATTTTACAATCTCTAATTGCGTGTACCATAGATTTCATAGTCGTTTCAAATGACAGGCGCAATCTGTTTTCAAAATAATTACTTGTGAAAGCCTAGACGAGGAAAATTAATTTCTTCGTTGCTCCAACGACGTCGATATGTATGTATGACTTTGTTAAAAAGATGTGTAGGTATGTTTAAAGAGTTCAGTAAAAAAAAATTCAATTTTTTTTAAACAAGTGTAAAAATATATCAATACTTTATTCATCCTAAAATGTATATGTATGAGTATTTTTCTGTAAGGCTTAGTAATTATTAATTATATTATATTGGTGCAACGCATATGTACAAACATATATGTGTATATATATATATATATATATATATATATATATATATATATATATATATATATATATATATATATATATATATATATATATATATATATATATATATATATATATATATATATATATATATTATATATATATATTTATATATATATATATATATATATATATATATATATATATATATATATATATATATATATATATATATATATATATATATATATATATATATATATATATATATATATATATATATATATATATATATATATATATATATATATATATATATATATATCTTCTAAATAAAGTAAGTAAGTTTGAAATAAATAAGTTTGAAAGTCTTGGTCGTGGGTTTTCTGCGTCACCTTTAAACACTTTAGCAGAGGGCCGTCTAAAATCATAATGTAGTTATTATTTCAGCTGAGCTCGTACCAGAGGCTCTGCCGTCGACAAGTCGCCCATTTACGCAAAATTATCGCTACTCGGTACGACGAAGTCGAGGACGTACCAACGAACTTGTACGACGCATTAGCTGAAAAATATTATTGGATAGAAAAGACGCCATTTTTCGCTTTGCCATAATTATAGTATTCCAGCGCTCTTGAAAGGAATCGTATGATAAGATACGAAAGATTATTCAATTGAGCTTCTATTATGGTATCCTAATACAAGAGAGAGAAACGAATGGAACGAACTGTTCATGATAAATGCATATTATTTGTCAATGTTCATTCCTACTTAATCTCTGTAATATATTACATTATTTTCATATTTTTATGTTAAATTATTTGTAAACTCAGGGGAATTATATATATATATATATATATATATATATATATATATATATATATATATATATATATATATATATATATATATATAAATATATATATATATATATATATATATATATATATATATATATATATATATATATATATATATATATATATATATATATATATATATATATATATATATATATATATAAATATATATATATATATATATATATATATATATATATATATATATATATATATATATATATATATATATATATATATTTTGTGGCTTTTGTGAAAGAGTGATAGAAATTAATAAAAGTAATTTTTATATAATTTTAAATGCATATTCAGAAAACATTTTTATCTCGATTTGTGAAGATATTATGAAGGTTATTTTTATAAAAAAATCTTCAAAGAAAATTGCGGAAGGAAATGGGTAAAGCCACCAAGATTTAGTGCTATATGATGACAAAACCAGGGAGGGCGAGGCGGATAGGGCGGGGCATGGAAGAAATATCTCGTACACTTGCCAAAAGTAAATCTTCAGTAAAAATTTATACAAATACATAATATATTTATTAAAAAGCTAAACTATAAATATATTTATTAAGAAGGTAATAAAAGGTAAACATTGATGACTGGAAATGTTGTTATAAATATAATATTTTGTTAACAACAAACCGACACGTAACATTAAGAAAATGACAAAACAAGCCAATCCGTTCATTAGGATTATTAAGAGTTGGAACCATTTTAAATTTTACTTGCTCTCATTGATATTTTTCTTCATTTGGTTTTCTTCGTTTACTTGGACTTTAGTAATAAGGGTAGACTAACTAAAGGGATATATTAAAGTGTACCAGTTATAAATATCGTAAAGTTAGCAAAAATGGTTGTAAAAACAGATTTTTTTTATCCTAACAATGTTATAATATATATAAATAATATGATGCCAGTACTTGACAAATTACCATTATTTTAAATAGGAATAAATACTTAAATTACCTGGAGTGCCATATTCATGTGTATTATGAAGAAAATTCGTAGTGTGTTCAAAAATTACGCAATTTTTTTCTCATTAACATCTATTTTGTCGCCGTGTATTCAAGGTAATCCCCATGAGATAATATACAATAGTGCCAAAATTTTTTTTCAATCTTCAAATACATAAAAAAAGAAACATTTTTTTATCTTTTTCAAGTCCTTCATCGAAGCCGCCTTATCTTGCCAATCGTAGCGTAGTGTCATCCTTTCATAGGCCTCTTCAATTTCGGGAACAAGAAAATGTCACAGGAAGCCAAATCTTGGGAATACGGTGGCTGCGACATCATTAGTGTGTTGTTTTTGGCCAAAAAGGTGCGATATATAAGCAGGGACATTGTCGTGGTGCAAAATAAGTAGCATGTAATATTCCTGTTTAATCGTTCAACTCTGTAACTAGAACTCGTGATGCCATTATCTTCACTTCGTCATTACTTATTTTTGTTCTTAAATTGTAATCTAATTATTTATTAAGTAAGGAATTATATATGCCCTGGTGCGCTTACCGTATTTATTATTGGCCGATAAAATCACTAATTTATTATGTGTCATGCTACGTATTGTGATGTTTTTAGAGACTTTACGATGATAGTCAACATTAAAATAGTTTTCTTTTAAAAGTACGTATTTTATTTTGTTATAAAATAGAATAACTTCACAATGCTGAAAAAGAATATTCTCGTCAGATTCTGCCATTCGTTTGATATTTAAACGACAAATGTTCTTTAATATCTTTAGTTGTAATTGATAACATATCGTAAATTTGTTTTATCAGTTCTGCCATAACTACTAAGTCCATAGGACATAATGGAGTCATTAATCAAGTTTCGTTTTATATGTAAGAGTATTCTTTATAATATACATCTTAGCTAAAAATGCTCTCAACTTATCACATACATGACTAATATGTGCGTGCTAATTAAACTTATCATCTATTACTACCCCTAAATATCTATGCGATAATACTATTTTTACTGCGGTATAATCACAGTGGTCGTTATGGTTGTGTAAGCAGCTCTGACTATGAGCTATAATATTACTATTAATATTACTATTTAATTTTAGATTTGGTAAATGAATGTGTATCGCTTTTGTTTTGAGGGGATTTATCACTAAATTGTTATCATGACATCACTTGTTACGGATGCCGAAATCTTCCTGCAGTAATAAAATTCTCTCATTAACATCTCTAACTGCTACAAGCATGCAAGTGTCATCTGCGTATTGATAAATTCGACAGTGACTAAATAATTCACTCATGTTGTTCATATAGGCTATAAAGTGTAATGAGACTGTAAAGTGTAAAGTTTCTTAGTAGAAACTTTCATGCTTGCGCTACATTTGTTACCTATTTCGACGTAGTAGCTTCGATTTGTAAAGTAATTTTTACACCATTTTAGTAGTGGGCCTCGGATCCTGGTAATTTCGAGTCTATTTACGAGTTTATTATGATTTAAAGTATCGAACACGCGAGAAAAGTCAATAAATAAGGCTAAAACATAGAGCTTTTGGTCTAACCACGAATTTGTTTGAAATAATAATATAAATAGTGAATGCTGGTGGTGGAATAACATGGTAGTATTTTTACATGGCCAAAACCCGTATTGGGTATTATTTAAAATATTATTTTTATCATAAAAAGAATAAATTTGATTGAAAGTAAATTTTTCCGTGATTTTATGTTAATGTTATCGGTCTATAATTATTCACATCGTCTTTTCATTTTGCAAGAGGTTTACAACTCCTTTTCGCAATTATCTTAATTCCATATCCACTGATATCAAATTATTAATTAATTTTTGGAATATTATCTTCCAATGCTTTTTTAAATTTAATATTATATAATATTGAGTTGCCGTTTATTTTTCTAGAATTTGATATAATTTGCCTACAATTTGGTACAATTCTATTTAATGCGTCAGAAAATCCTAATGCAAACATTTCTTCAATTTTACTCGGTGATACATTATAGAAATTAGTCGTTGTCGTTCGTCGATTGATTTATATATTCTATTAGTAATTTTATTTAACGGTCCATAACTCTTTACTGTTTTTATAATTCGCACTTATTTTATTTTTATAATATAAATTTCTATAATATTCAATTACTTTGTGTACCTTATTTCTCGTATAATAACCTTAAATGCGCATTATTCGGATCTCTTCTCCATTTATTAAACAGTCGATCCCGTTTTTTAGTAAAAGTGTTTTTTTAATCTTAGTTACATTTTTTGTAGCTTTATTTAAGTACAAAGTTCTATAGGTGTGTTTAAATTATCGATGCGCTCCCAGTCCTCAATACATAATTCCTTTCTCAATATTACAGAATCGCATATATTTACTTGTTTATTTAAATTACTGTTAATTACCGGCGATTCATATATATTACAAAGAGCAACGACGATTAGCCGATGGTTCGCTAGTACGGTGTCGACTGCCGCAGTGCACGGACTAATAGTGCCCTTATAAACATATGATCTATACATGATTTTGTTATTGTGTTTAACCGTTGTTCAATACATGTATATACTGAAATACCACACATAAGTCCGTGCTCCGCCATTACATTAAGATACATATCTGTAATATTAGATGATATTTTTAGGTTTAGGTCCATATCTCCGGCTGTTATGACATCTGACGACGAATGAATGTTATTTAATAAAAGTGAAAGTTCTCACAAAAAGTTGCTTATTAAACGAAGGAGGTCTGTAAACAGCACATACTGTAACAACTTGGTTGGATGGAGTTTTAATTGTACCCGTTATTGATTCAAACATAAATGTATTATGGTTATAAGGTGTGAATTTTAGATAATCTTTTATATAAATAATTATACCACCACCTTTCAAATTGCCGAGTAAATTCATTTGCATTTTGTATCTAGGAATGCTAAATAAACAACTGGTTTCTTTTGTTATTTCTACCTCCGTTAAAGTTATAATGTCAATGGGATGTACTGAGTTATCCAAAATTTGTAATAATTTTGAATATGTTTTTACAATTGATCAAATATTTATACGAATACACAAAAGGTTAATATGACAGGTATTTTAGTTATAAAGCAATTGCAATTTATATAAATATTTAATTCCGTTATTTAAAATAAGTATTTACTGCTATCCATATTTAATAAAATTATTATATCAAATACTTCAGCTAAGAAGCAAAATATACGCAAGGAATAATTATTTTTCATATTCTATGATTGAATCAATATCTAACAGAGATCTTATCACATATATTGTACTTACTTTTGTTTTCCTTGCATATATTTTGCCCTGCTTATACCATACAAATTCAAAAGTAGAACTTAGCTGCTTTTTGCTACTATATAGTAGCATTTTGTTATAGGGCGTTAGTGCTTCACGAATGAAAACCGGAGTGTATACAAGCTCACGCGGAACACTTTGTACAACATCACCGACTGTTGTAGACCGCGTGTGCATTTTACGTCACCTCCATCCATTTTTAATTTTGCAGCAACTGCTTCTATAAGCTCCTGTGGTTTTTGTAGTGCGGTTTCTGGTAATCCTGATATTTCTGCGGAACTCCCAAGCGACTCAAATTCCTTTTTAATAACTTTTTCATTTCAAAAGATATGTCGGGAATTATTTTGGACACACGTTCATCTTCTTGCTCATCATCAAGAATTCTTCGCCTTGTATCAAAATTGATGATCTTTGCGAGGCTTTACATAGGCATTCTTCATGACTCCATTCTACTTTACTCCAGTTGTTTGTTTTAAAGTTTTGCGCAAGAAGTATTGGCGTGGACATTTTTCTCACAGCGGTAGCTCATGTAACTCCAAGCTTTCTTTGTTATATTTTGGTTACATGAACAACATTTTGATATTGGCATCTTGAGGGTAGTTATTGCACAAATTAAGGTAACGTCTTATAGTTCAAAATCTGACCGATGAATACCGTTGACACGGTGTGTGTTCATCCACGGTTTTGGCCACTCTTAAACGTAGACTGGATAAAATAACTTTAAAAATTAAGGCCTGTCGTGGCGAAGAAGCACAAGCGTGTGACTGTAACTGACAAGCTGTAGGTTCCATCCCCACTCGAGAAAATGAAATATTTAATATTTTCAATTTAAATATCTAATGTGTAAAAAACGTGGTGTTGAGTTCCGCCACTCAACACACAATGTGAAGTGGGACGGAGTGTCTCTTAACACTAGGTTCCCAAGTTCCCTCTGCCTACCCTGAGCCTGCCTGTTGAGTGAGTGAGTAAAAATGAAGGGTCTCCGGTGATTTAAGTAGTAAAAAATATGTTACTTACAGTATACCACAAGGGGATGTCTTCGAGCTAACGCTAATGAGAAAGACATTTAGGTAAATGATCTGTGTGAACTTCAGAATGCTGAAGGGGTATATATTTATCCATGCTCATGACACTGCCATCGTATTTACTGAAAAATCTTGGCTAAATGTAAAGAATAAGGTTTCGCAAAAATAAAACTGCTTTAGCAAAAATATCAAAGTGGTTGTGTGTCAATTTATTATCATTGAGTACACAAAAATAAACTATATTTGTTTTAAAAATTATATGAATATACAACCAGCTTTGGACTTGTGCCTGACCCAAAAAAATATAAGCACAAAGTTCCTTGGGCTACGGCTCATGTTGAACTCCTAATGGCATGGCATGTATCCATTTTATGAGTTTAGAAAAAGCATAGGGAGCTTTTATTAAAGTACTTAAATCATACAGATTGCCAACAAGCACTCTATGTATTTTTTTTTAAATACACAATAAGGCGTCGCCACAGTAGACGAAATGCAATATACGTTCTGGTCTTGCAAAACGATAATATGCTTTCCAACCATCTATACTGTATTATAAAATAGATATACTTCTTTAGACATAGTATAACACAATATAAAATAGATAAACTTCTTTAGACATTTTGCATAGGCAAAAGTACCCATCTAAAGAAGCTGTACCTAATTGGCTATTTTTATTATTATTTTTGGTATATTTAACGTTAATTTTGTTCCATCCAGATTGTGACACAGTGCCAAATAAGAAAATTTGATTTGGAAAAAGAATAATTTAAACAATATCATACTGTTATTATGAAATTGAGCAGGTATTATCGTTACCCCATTTATAAATAAACGTTCTTATATTGTAATACGTTATACAACACATATGAGTATATAATTATTAAAAGTAGAGGTTACATATAAAATAAAATGAAGAAATCTTCTGACATCTTAAACGTATACAAACAAAGAAAAGATATATACAGCGCTTACGAACATCATTGTAGGTTAAAAACGAAGTAATCCTCTACACAAATTGAATACATGATTTTGTTGGCTTACAGAATGGGTTGCGTTTATATCCCTAAAGATTTTCTAACCGTGTACGTTTCAATGAGATCGTATTCGTCTCTCTTAAATAAAATTCAAATTCGTCAAGCGACACGAGCTTCTCGCGTCCCGACTTGCAGAGATTCAATCACGTAGGGATTCGATTGTGGCATTGCCTCATTTATATAAATGAACGAACGATCCGTAAAACCTTTTTGCAATTTAATTACCTTATTACAATGTTTTATTTCAAAGTGATTTTATATCAAAGGAAGCCATGGAGAGTAGTTCTAGCTTTCCTTAATCTTTTTATTTAGTATATTTAAACGATTAATAAATATCCTGTAGAAAAATGTTATTTCTTTTGTATTTTATTATTTCGGTCTAGTAAATATAATATTTTATCTTGGTTAGAACTTTAAATTTATCCTGAATGTTCGTTCACCGACGTCAAATATGTCTAATGAAATTTGTTCCTTCCGGAAGGAAGACTTTCAATCCCTCGGGACTTAGTTAAATATACACATGCATATTGCTTTGCCATACCCTAAACAATTTAAAATATATCATTATTTAAAAATAGTTTAAGTTTTTTAGAGTATGCATGTGTTTATTTAACTATCTACATTAGTATCCTAAGATTCCATAGATTATGCCAATCATATCATAGATTACACCTTAAATATATATTTTTTCATTTTATAATATTACATATGAACTAGCCATAGTTCATTAAACAATTAGTAAATAATATGTTTTATTTTTTAATGTACATTTAATACATTAGAAATGAAGTAAATATATATTTCCAACAACTTTTCTTACCTTCTGGAAAAGGACGGTAACAAGAGCTATAACGGAGATTGAAGCTTAATATTTCCCAAGCAGGACTTAAGGAGAAAATGTAATTGAATTCTTTTCTTCATTTTCAGAGGATTTCTAACGATTAAAATGAAAGTTGACATTTTTTTCCAATTTCATTTGTGACCTTTATATTTTAAAGCTCTGTCGTTTATAGTATGCTTTTTTTAAGCATACTATTTTCACAAACAAAATGTATTTTCAAAAGTCAAGTAACTAATGTAATAAGAAATTATCATTCACATAATCTCGTTTTTAATATAAATATAAATTTCCTTTTAATAATTAATTTCTTTTAATTGTACTAAGAATTTAACACTTTTTAACAATTGATTAAGGTGAATAAAGGTCAATAAAATTGAAAAAATAGGCTTACAAGTAAGTTGAATAAAATGAACTACAAATATAAATTTGTTATGATTTTTATCTATGAACTACCTATAAATTCTAACTTTATTACGTATTTATTACTTATTTGTTTTTGAAATTTTCCACTTCATGCCATTTTCATAAGTCACAGGCCCCAAGATTTTAATTATACGGCGAATATCATACAAAATGCAGAAAAGTAAAAAATAAATGGTCGTATATTTTAATTGTGTTGACTTATAAGCTTCATTTTCTTTGTGTTTTAAGGGAACCTATACATAAATAAATATTTAATATTAATTTCACATTGATACTTTGACGCAATCTCGAGATAAACGTCGAACGTCGTCGAACGTCGTCTGTACCGACGAACGGATAGACCACAAATGTTCCTATTGGGCTTCCGTTTTTACCTTTTGAGATATATAATCTTAAAAACCGGTCAAGGGCGAGTTGGACTAGCCAATTTCTCAACTCATTTTTTCTACGCTCCAAGGGACCATTATAATTTCTATTAATTTCATACTTCAACGTGATCTCAAGATAAATGATCTTGACAGATGGACAGACTTTAACTTTTGAGGTACGGTAGAACCTTAAAAAATACGTAAAACATTTGTATATATATTTATAAACGTCAATATCACGCTGTTTACTGAAATATCTACTTGATCTAGAAATATCTACATGACAAATGTATTATAAACCTTTAAAACGTGTAATTTTATTGTTCGATCAAAAATCTGAGTATAGGTTAGGAAGCAGTCTTATGTACATAACAAGAAACAGCGGCGATGCGACTTTACGTAAAGCCCTGGCTTCCTTAACAAGCACTTGGAAGACTGCCAAAATAGCAAGCGTTATTTAAAGCGTAGTACTCAACATCGATTTTATTTGTCTTTGTAAAAGATTTTCTTTAAATAGGTCAAAAAGCCAACACATTGAGCTCTTAAAATGAGGACACTTATTAAAATAGTTATTGATATTAAAAGTTGCTGATTAAATCAAAATAATATTTCATTAATATCTTTTTAATACTTTCGGAATTAAAATTTTTAGTACGTCAGTGAACAACAAGCGATGATTGACGATTTTCTATGTGATACAAAAAAACATATACTATTATTATGACATAATTATTAACTTGATAAGGTTTATTAGGTATTGTATTATTCTTGAGTAACAAACTTTACAAAACGCTTAATTCTTGTAAATGTTCCAGCCATTAATTGATATGAATACTCTTGTGGTTTTAAAAAACCTTTTTTTCTACTTGAAAAATGCAGTGCTTATTACTAAGCAGTAGGAGTATTTTACTATTTTTTATTGTTCCCTATAGAAAGCTTAATTAAATTTATGAGTAACATAATATTTTGAGGCCAGTCGTGGCGCAGGGGCTCAAACGTGTGACTGTCAACGAGACACATGTTGTGGGTCGAACCCCACCCGAGAAAATATATTTGACTAATGTTTTCAATTTCGACACTCTGGTAACAAGGTAAATCGTAAATAAAAACAAGATTGTTGAGATTCTTACTGGAATGATTCCTTCTGTCCTTCTGGTAGTTTTATATAAAAAAAAAATATTGATGTAATGTTAACTTTCTTGACACTATGAAAGGTTAAGGATTACTCAAAATCACAATGATAGAACGTTCTAATCAATAGACTTACCACAATTTGAGATATATGATGCTTTATATAATATAATCTACAGCCTTTTCCGACAAATCTATCTAACACAAAAAGGTTTTTTTATTAAAACCAGTTTTAACTGATTACTCGATTATCTTTAAAATATAATATGTTTATGGAAAAAATCCATAAATATATACCTACTTTAAAGATAATCGAGCAATTAGTTAAAACTGGTTCTAATAAAAAAAAACTTTTTGTGTTCGATAGATTTGCCGGAAAAGGCTGTAGACTATAATAAATAACTTTAATTGTTGTGGTTTAATCCACTGTGCCCGCAGTCAGTGTTACTTCAGGCATTTAGAATGTGCCACGAGTCATACAAAACTTTTATGTTATTCCAGTTTCATTTGGCCATACGAGTGAAATGGTAGGTAATCCGCAGTCGTAGTTAATTTATACTATAATAAAACAGTAAGAAAAGAGAAGAATCGAATATTCTTACAAAACAGATATTAAGGACAATATAAAAATAGTAAAAGGAAAAATATTTTGCCTGCGTGTTTACTCTTTATACACGCATATCTTCTGAAGTACTGGATTGATTTGATTTTTATGGAAAAGACAGGGCAACAAAGCATACGAGTCACCTGATGGTGAGTGATCACCGCCGTACCGCGTACGGTCCCGTGTACAATATAGGAACTAATAAAACTTTTTTTGTTGTGTATAATGTAGATCCTGGATAAGGACAATATTTGATTTTTAAAGACCACCACATCTGATGTAGAACCGAGTTCCTGCCAAACAATTGAACAAAAATTCCAGCTTAACAAAATATAAGGAATTATAAAATCGACAGCTATGGCAACACAGTATGGGCAGACATGATCGAATTATTACCAACGCCGGCACCTAAGATTGGCCTTCCCCGAGGCTTCCTTATCCGAGGCTTTATAATCCTGCCATGCTTTCTTCGTACTTTCTACAGCATCTTTCACTTTATCATCCCACCATTCGTGACTTTGCTGCTTTTGCTGCTAAGTAGCAGCAAAAGCAGCAAAGTCATACAATTAAAGAAAAAAAAATGATTTGACAAATCGCCAATTACACAATGCCTCAAATTTGGCGGAAAATGGGGAACGAAACAGCGTGTCTTCTCAGTAGGTTCCCAAGTTCCCTCTGCCTGAAAAAAAGGTAATAGAAAGGTAATAGAAAAAAAGATAATATATTTGTTATTTATTTCATACAAAATTAGTGCAAACGCCCAGCAAAATAAAGTTTGTTAAATGAATTCACCGGATAATCAAAAAATCTTATTAGTATGAAAATTGTAAATCACACGATGTGAGGAATAAGTAATAAATTCGAGAAAATTTATATTTGTTTTGTAGATACTGGAAATTTATTTTATTATCCACAAAAAGTTGTGTTTGATGCCTGTCGTGGCGCAGCGGCACAAGCGTGTGACTGTAACCGACAAGTTCTGGGTTCGATCCCCAGTCGAGGAAATGAAATATTTAATATTTTCAATTTAAATATTTGATGTTTCATTTTCTTCGCTCTGGTAATAAGGCAAAGCGCGGCGTTGAGTTCCGCCACTCAGCACGCAATGCCTCAAATTCGGCGGAAAGTGAGGAACGAAAGCGGAACGGAGTGTCTTAACACTAGGTTTCCGTGTTCCCTCTGCCTACCTTTCCTCGTGTGGGATACAGCGTGAAGCTGAAAAAAAAAGTTGTAGTAGGCAAACTTATAATTGTAATCCATTTCAATAAAAATAAGTGGATGCCAGCAAATTTAAGATTGTCAACGTCTATATGTTATAGTCCCGAACTATATTTGACCTGACATTAGTATGTTTTAGCAAATTGGTGCGGATCCTTCCTCAGCCAGGCTAGCTCGCTCTTGAGCAGTTTTTTTTTAATTTTATCGTTATTTTACAAAAGTTGAGTTGAACTAAACCAATTTATGTCCATAATATTAGATGTCAGAATGTAACTACGTAAAAATCATCAATTTTATTTTTAGTTTAAAGTGTATAAGAGTTCTAATTTAGTAGTTATATTAGTAACGAAACTATGGTAGACTTTTAGGACTGCTATTTCATTACCACTTCAATTTTACGCCCTGTTACAGGTCACGGCTTAATTGCAACTGCGTAACTAAGATATATATACATACGAGTAAGCTACATTGTAGTTAAAACTACCTACTAGTTTAATCAAAGTTATTTGGAAATTCATTACCTATAAGTAGTTTGGATTATGTATTAAATTTTGTGAAACTCTGTGCTGTACTACCAACGATGGTATAATCATACTAAAGATATTTGTATTTTATCCCAACTAGGGGAAATATATTTTTATTGATCTATTATGGTTAGACAAAGCGTGGTGTTAAGTCTCGTTCAAGTATATGACAAATGAAATTTTGAAAATTAGGTAAAGACTGTCTTAAATCGTGTATTATATTGCGAAGTCCACCCTGCTTTATGCAGGGTAAAATGCAAAGTAAAAAATTCACGAAAGTACAGGACGGTCACACCAAGGATTCCGTATAAATTTTATAATTGAAGGTCAAAGAGAAGTGCTATTTATAAAGGTTGAATAATATTAGTAATTATTTGATTTTCTATAAATAAGTAGTACTTAGTTTGTATTAAAGGTGCTCAACTTCTTACCAAATTTAAAGCTTTTTTATTACTAGGAAATTTTGATATAATGAGCAATACAGTGTTTTATATTGCTATTTAAACGTGACAGATAGGATGGTCCAACATTCTCAAGAGAGAGAGACAGATAAAGGGAAAATTGGCCGCGATAAATTGTAAACTACATAGGGCCCTAAGGTCTTGTTTTACACTGACAGCAAAACTCTTAGTAAGGCTGGTAGTAACTCACAGTTTGCGTTCCGATTTATATTGCTTTCTAAGCCTATTTTGTTACTTATGTATGTACTTTCAATTTCTCTAATACACTTGTTCGAATTAACTATTTATAGAAAAGTGAATAATTTAACCTTTTAATAGTAATACTCAGTGATGGCTTACTTCTAAACGTGATCAATAAAAATATATTATAAAAAAAGAAAATACTCGGCTGGTTAAAAGACTAAAAAGAAAAAAAAAAAATAAGCCCACAGATTTATTTGTCGAAACAACAACACGAAATAGTTTTTTTTATACACAATTCATATATAAAGCAATTCAGTCACTCAGCTTCTTAGAACCTAGTTCAAAGACGCTCCGCTCCCCACTTTACGCCAAATTTCAAACATTGCGTGTGAAGTGGCAATGTCTCGCTTTGCCTTGTTACCAGAGCGAAGATATGAAAAATTTTTGAAAAATATAATAAGAATTAAATATTTGAAAAAATATATATAAACGCGTGTATGTAAAATTTTATTACTTATTGTTGCAGTAGATAAATTAACCTCTTTCCATCACGTATGGAGTCCCACAAGGCAGTGTGGTTGGCCCAACGTTATTTATAATATATATATAAATGATTTATGCTAACTTCCTTTGACAAATTGCAAGATTATTACTTTCGCAGATGACACAGCACTCCTTTTTAAAGCCAAATCTTGGGAAAATGTCTTCTATTGTGCTCTCTTGATCATAATAGAAGACATCTTCCATTGGAAATTAACAAGGTCATAAAATGGCTGACACTTACACCCACACACACACACGCAAGCACGCACGTTTATTCATTATGTTAAATAATAATTTTAGTTATAGTCATGTAAGTAATTTATTTAATGTACCTGTTTTTATGTGTTTTTTGCTTATTTATTTTATTTTTTTATTCTTTGTTGTACATATTTCTCTATCTTTTGTATTTTACCAATTGCAAAACTAATCGGTATACACATGTAAATGATCCTTTCCGCGAGAAGAGTAGTAACATATTCTCAGAGCTTAGTACAAGCGGCAAGTACGCAAAATGTTACATACCTGAATATTAATCAATGATTATTATTCAGGTACATAACATTTATATATATATATATATATATATATATATATATATATATATATATATATATATATATATATATATATATATATATATATATATATATATATATATATATATATATATATATATATATATATATATATATATATATATATATATATACTTTACATATATTTATAATATTTTATCATAAATATTATATATGAATGTATGTTTGTAAGTATGTATATACGAGTATATTTGAATATGCATACATGTATCTGTATGTATTTAGATATATTAAACGCAGGTACACGTGCTATTAACTACTCCTTACACCTTAAGTTTGCCTGGCAGAGATCGCTGATAGCGATAAGTCTGCCTGCTGTACATTGTCCAAATGTTTTTCTTCTGTGAGAAACCACATCAATATAATTTACATTTTGTATAAAGGTAACATTTCGATAACACACTGCGTTCAATACCTATTGAATTATTATAAAATTATTATGTTTAAAAGGATTGTTGTGAATAGATGACTTAGTAATTAAATTGATATTACATAATATGGATAAATATTAACGGTTAATATAATGTAAAACACTTTGGTTAGATAACATTCGTATATCGAACCTTTTTGTCCATAGTCAGATGTTATCTTTAATACCACAAGGAAGGTTAGGAAGGTTAATTATAAATAAAACATTAGTTAACCATGTTATTGTAAATTTTACATATGTTTTCGAAGCATTCTTGTATTATTTTTATAATTTAAAGACGAATTTTGAGTAGCCAGAGAGAACGGAGCGCCAATCACTGCGGTCTCGGCATACCTCTTTCGCTCCGTCCATTGTCACATACCTCTTATACTATTCATACACATGCCCTTAGCAAATCCATGCTCTTCAGGGGGTCGTCATGCTTCTTACGTATTCTCCCAGTATCATGAAAACCGAAATCTACTCCTACCTCTCTTACCACTTATTTTTCAAACATAAATTGAAATTTTACTGGGATTGAGATTCTCATTGAAAAAATAAAAATATTAATTATTTACTAAAACGACACATCAAACGAAATTAGAAATGATGTGTTTCTTTTGCTTTGGTCTATTATGTGGTGAACAATAAAGTATTTATATTGTTTTATTTTTTTCCTTCTCTATGCGTCTCTTTTGTCTTCTTATAAAAAACAGGTTGCAAAAAATCAGGTTCCTTCTTTTATAAAAAAAAAATATACGTACTTTCTTTAGAAATAGTTTCACTGTTATTACTTTTTAGTAAATAAACTTTATGTAGATTACATTTCGTTTTTTTTTTTTGACTTTACATCTGTAGCTAACGTAACTCGTCCGTGTAAGTAGGTTGTTTTGTTTTGCGGAGGGTAATCTGTTAGGTGTCTTTGCACGTTAGAGGCCGTAGGCAGCGAGCGTGGCTAATTTATAAGCTGCAGCAGCACCCGAGGCTTTAGACGTGTTTCCTTCCGTCGTTCACGCGATGCGGACCTAAATGAGGGCACTCCGACTTAATGACGACCGCCGCCATTTTGGTAACGACAGATATTATCGCTCTCACATCAATAACGCGAGACTTTATAAAAACTCAATTACTATAGAACGCCATATTTCATGACGATCAATAAATTTGATTTCCAATCAAGATTGACCAAACATTCATTTTTTATAAGATATACCAGAGTCCTGTCGTGAGGCAGGGAACCTACGTACGTTAGAATGATATAAATATTTTAATATTAATATAATTATTTTGCAACATTACGATCCGACAATTTTTCTAAGAAAGATTACATTCATTTGTTGATGGGTATTTATTACTAGATGTAAAATGTATCTAATGAATATTTATTTTGTAACGGCCATGCTTTCCAATTATTCATATTAATATGAAACAAAATTATAGTAGATTGAACAATTTAATATAAACTCTATTGAACTTCTCTGTCAGTATTAAGTCAATTCATGGAAAAGTAAATGTCTCCAGGGCGATGCAAGAACTGAATAAATTGCATTTATTTCTTCAGAGCGACCACTATCCAATATTCTTTAGTCGTATTCGACGCGCCATTTATCATCAGCGGTTTTCTTTGGAAAAGCTTTAAACATACGGTCCTTACAAACTGTCATGCCACTTGCGATAAGTTGATACTAAGCGAT
This sequence comes from Eueides isabella, assembly GCA_019049475.1. Classification (NCBI taxonomy): domain Eukaryota; kingdom Metazoa; phylum Arthropoda; class Insecta; order Lepidoptera; family Nymphalidae; genus Eueides; species Eueides isabella. Next base: position 9,073,242 of record CM032386.1, on the reverse strand, counting down.
ATAGATTAAAGTAAACTAAAGATGAAAATGTTTTTGCCGACATCAAATTTATTTAGATTTTTTATCTAATCGTACAGACAAAAATCATTTGTTATTGAGCAATAAATTACATCCCCGTTAGATCTATAGAAATAAGCACGATAATATATGTAACACACAGAAACATACACATTTTGTATTGTATATCCTTTTGGCATTAGAGAAGAGAAATAATTATAATATATTATTTCGAGTGAGGAGGACCCCAAAACCGTCACATTTATAGCAAGACCGCGCCACTATGGCTTAATGAATATACACATGTTTGAGTTTTTTTTTTTATAGTAATATAACATAAATATTTAATATTTGTAATGTCAAGTCATATTATTAATGCATACTCATAGCGTATTTCTTATTGAATCCGGCAAACACTCGTTGAGAGCACGCACGACATAACAATGGCGCTTCAACGGCAAACTGAACGTGAACGATACATCCATCATAAATGTGACATCTATTCGCAATCATTTCTTTCTTTGTGAAAATACAATCTGTATTCGATTAATAAAGTCTTTTATGTTTTTTAAACAATAGCACTTTTTACATTTCTTTTATTTGTTTATGAACTTTTTATTAGGGAACAGCAAGTAAAAGGGATTGACATAAAAAATATCATTTACTAAATACAAGTATTTGTAACTAAACGATTCCCAAATTATCCTACTATTTATAATAATATCTATTTTTTTTCGCTTAACAACTTTAATGCATTGAGTGATGCAACTCAACGCCGCTCGTTGCCTCCTTGTCAGAGCAAAGAAAATTATTAATATTAAATATATCCATTAGATCTTTTTACTTGATTGAGCACTATACCCACAATCTACTGTGATTAGAGTCGTACGCTTGTACCTTTGCACCAAGACAAGCTTCATAATTCTGCATAATACCTATAATAATTCATGTATAATATATAAACTGTAGTAGGTAGTCAAATATAATTAAGGTTGTTATGTTTGTTTTTAAATATAAATATTGTTATACAAATATTTAAAAACTAAAAAAAATATTTCAGTTAATTATCTTCTTATTTGGCAAATAATATAAGAATCATCTCTCTAGTCTAAAAGAGGAGGATTTTTTTTTCAATTCATGAAACTTGAATAAACGATTAAGACGGAAAATATTTTAAAATGTATATAAGAGTAGATCACGTAAATCTAGATCTACGAGTAGTAGTAATATGTAAGTAGGTATGTATGTAATTTGGATGTAAAGCAAGCACGTCACATTTTTTTTTTTTCTAAAAATAAATAATTGATAAGCACTAATGACTGAAACTTTTATCCGAATTATTTCTTTTTTATTTGACAAACCAAAATTGTATCTATCTGAAGCAGAATTAATGTTATAAGTATAACTTCTTAGAACTAAACGTTTGATTATATTATTTTCAATCATGAAAAAAAAATCCAACTTCTAACGTTGCCAATTTATTACGTAGAATGATGTATTGCTACGATATATTGGCAAAAGCAATTTTTTCCTCGACAGGTTACTCCCAAAATTTAATACTCATTTAGATTTCAAGATAAAATAAGGTAAATTTAACCACCTACATATAAACATTCCCATCTATAGCTAACGATAAAAAAAAAATACACGAAGATAATAAATTTGTTAGTTTTAATAAATAATGTAAGTAATACGCGGTGTCAGACATCCATACCTATATAATATTACGCATGGCCTAAATATGTATATTATAGAGAATCCAGTATTTTTTTCCGTAACAGAGAAGTTGAAAGATAGGATCTAACGTTCTGCTTTAATAAATCTTTATTAATCATACTGATTTATTTATATTACACATAAATTGTGAAGTAAAACCTAAATCAACAAGCCAATATTTTCCCAATGATGTCGCAACGGTGGTTATTGAAATTAATAAAATATTTTACTACATTCTGTCGGATTGTCTTATTGCAGATAAAAATGTAAGCATGAATACTATCTTTTTTATTTCCTAGGTAAACGCATTTTGAAGTGGAAATAAAGCTTTTCGTACAGCTACTGAAAATCACGTGCCTCTGAAGTGGAATATCGTATTAAGTCAGAACGAAGTATCTTAACAGTCACATTTATTTACATTTACATTTTCAGTATAAATACACAATATTCGGGACACTCAAATAATATTATAATATAGGAAAATTGTTTTAGTGTTCAGTTAGATTTCTTATTCTTAGTTCCCAAGCTCTAAAAGCAAAGAGCAAAAACTAAGGTGCCTGTAATGTTTTTCATTCAGCGCCTCATATGGTCATGTAAAATCGTAAACAAGTATTAAAACGCAAGTTTCACAAGTCATTTGAAAGGAAATATATTACAGGGGTGATATAAAAGAGGTGGGCCTATTCAAGCAGCGACAAGGCGTGAAGACGACGCATCACCTACTTCTAAAGGAATGTAAATAAACGCACCTTAACGAGTAGCATTGAATCGACCAAGATGTATGTACTGCGTACTGCCTTACGATATCAGGTTTTGTAAGGATGAGTGTAATTATTCAGGGCAAATAGACGGGCTTACAAATAATTTTCCTTACTTTTTGGCCGTTCCATTGTATTTTACTTTATAAATAAAAACTAATTTCGTTTCGTTACACTAAACTATTCTAAAAGACCTTAATTTAAAGTTATTTATAAAAAGCTATTATTTATATAATTTCATTTATTATGATAGGTAAGGTGAACTTTTTAATTATTGTAAGCTACATTTAATATTAATTAAAAATACATTTTATTTGCATTTTATTTGTTATGTCGCTAACATAAAATTCGATGAAGGAAATCTAAAAAATAACGGGAAAGACAGAATAATACTGGACTTTAGTTAGTACTCACACCGTTTCTAATTACCACAACTGCTTGGCGTTTGTAATCTCACCATCAAAGACATTGCCAGGGCTTACAGCCACGAGTTCTTTATTTTTATTTTCCTTTGAAAATCTTTTAGTGATTTTATCTATACGTAAGAATAGATTTCCCAAAGGAAAATATCTGTGACTATTTTCTTTTCAGAAGCTTACAATTTGAACGGCAATTTGTAAATGAATTAAAATGCTGCTGAGATTTTTATATTTCACTGGTTCTACCAATGCAAATTATGCAGAGAGAACCTCGTATTAAGACACTCCATTCTCCAGTCCAATCCAATTGTACAATATTTCACTTTCCATATCCAAGCCTTTGCCTGTAGTGGTAAAAATCAATGACATCCTTTGATCAGGCCAAGGAAATAAAATAAACAATTCTCTCAAAAGAATGGAGATATAATTATTTTTTTCATTATTTTTATCTTAGAAATAAATAAAAAAATATTTTTGAAAACAAGCTTTTATTAAAAAAATCAGTTACATTAAAATGAAAATAATAATTTTATGCAAGGGACAAACACTATGTTGTGATAACTATGAATCGTGAAAGAAATTTATTTAGTTTGAATTCTCTGTTTTTTATATGCACTTCAAGTTTTTCAATAATTTACTATGTTTTTCAATAATTAACAAAATTTGTAAATATTTATACTTTTTATGTATGTATATTTTATATCACATTTTAATAGCAATATGTGTAACGTATTAAAGAGATCAATACAAAGTTTCAAAAAAGGATAAAAATAATACAATACGAAATATATGGACTTTGCTATCGCGCCTCTTGAATCCCGTGAGGTTTGATTAAAAAAAATAAAAAAAAAAAAAAAAAACTGACTGCATTGCATTAAAAAGAAAACAAACGAGCCAACTAGTTAATTAGGATTGTTAATCGGTATCTTCTTCAATCAAATATATTAATAATTCGATAAATTTGAATTTTCGGTAACAACTTCTTTTTTTGAGAGTTCATCAATTGGCTTTGACAATTTCCATAATTGATACTTTAAAAGTTGTTCATTTGGTTCTTTTTTCAGCTTCACGCTTTATCCCGCATACGGCAGCGTAGGCAAAGAAAACTTGAGACCCTAGTGTTAAGACGCCATTCTGTTTCTCACTTTGCACCGCATTCGAGGCATTGTTTGTAAATCTGATGTCCGTGAACTCCGATGCAAATCACGATGAACTCCGCGTTTTGCCTTGTTACCAGAGCTAAGAAATCAAGATATTAAATACTTTATTTGAAACTCACAACCTGTCGTTTACAGTCACACGCTGGTGCCCGGGTATTAATTAAAAAACTTTTTAGCATTTAACCAACGTGATATTTTCGAAAAGACATTGTTTTCATTGTTATTTACATTTTGTCGTCTTTTAATTGAAATAATCAATGAAATGCCCTCAGCAAAACTTACTATAAAAACTGAAAAGTTCCGAGAATATCTGTGGGATCACTATGATTACTGACCTAGAAGATTTCTTCCCATTTACATAAACCCTCTGAACCCTATTAGCTAAATAAAAAGACATAAAATGATGCACGTCCTATTATTCCGTACCGTTATGGCTGATGCCGAACGCTAAACGTCTTAATTTCAGCGGAAAATGGGTTGGGAACGGAGTCTTTTAGGAATAGGTTTCTAATTCCCTCTACCTACCCTGCCATGTGCGGGATACAGCGTGAAACTGTGAGAGAGTGCGTACAGATATGTATACTTGATGACTATTTAAGTCAATCTTTTTATACATCATAATAATATCGAATAAATATTCATATACTTTAACAAAACGAGGCCACTAGTAATACCAATAATTCTATAGTTTAAACTACAGGATGTGAAACCGCGGGCTGGTTATTAGTCTATTTTACAACAAAGCTATGGTAATTTTAAAGACTTAGAGATAAAACGGTTTCAAAGCAATTAAACTTCAATAGATTATAAAGTTAAATAAATCTACGATCTTGACACATCGTCAATAATTACCAG